>CM053035.1:187820493-188395493 GCA_028564925.1 Lithobates sylvaticus | reverse complement strand
ACTCACGCATGCGCAATAGGGAACCGGGAAGTGAAGCCGCAAGGCTTCATTTCCTGATTCCCATACCCAAGATGGCGGCGGCAGCATCCGAGGACCGAGGGACGGTTCGGCCTCGGGTGCCGACATCGCTGGACCCTGTGACAGGTGAGTGTCATTATTTTAAAAGTCAGCAGGGTACCTTAAATAACATGCTTGGGGGATGACAGATAAAAAAAAAAGTAAATTGTACTTCCAAGCATTTTAATGCATATTTCCATGTTTCGTTTTTTTCACAAAACTGATGTTTTCTCTGTGTTATTGCTGCTAGAGGAGAAAGGAGAAAAGCAGGTAAGTGCACATACTGTGAATGGGCCATAAGCTTTAAGGCAGCCTCCAGCAAGTTATTTCAAGGCTTGGTGTATTTTCAATGTAGTCCTTGAAGCCACATTGAGATACCCTCTCCTGCTGAATGGAATTTTTTGAAAAAAACATGTATGCATTGCTACATGTCCCACGTGGCAGTGCTCAGCTACCCATGTCTTATTTTTACCAATAGCTTGCAAATTAGGCTTAGAAAAAGTCAGTTTACCTTTATTTTTGGGGGTTCTTGGGCTGAGTTCCCTAAACCTCCAGTTTTGCTTGGTTCGTTCATTTTAAGTTGTGGAGTGGGAGAGTGGGAGAATTTCTAATTTCAGGGGATAAAAATGTGAAATAGCAACAAATGGCCAGGGGCTTCTCATCACTCAGCCATGACACAGCAGCATCCTTGGTGACAGTCCTTTCCTCAGAGTCTACTCTGCAGTCGACAGCACAGCCTTGCATCAACACTCCTGGAACAGCAGGTCTCTGAAACAGCAGATCTTTGAAACAGCCAATCTTTGGAACAGCAGTTCTATGGAACAGTAAACTCTGGAACAGCAGACCTCTGGAACAGCAGACCTCTGGAACAGCAGATCTCTGGAACAGCAGTCTCTGGAACAGCAGGTCTCTGGAACAACATATCTCTGGAACAGCAGGTCTCTGCAACAGCAGGTCACTGCAACAGCAGGTCTCTGCAACAGCAGAACTCTGGAACAGCCACTGGAAAAGCACATCTGTGGAGCATCAGATTTCTGAAACAGCAGAACTCTGGAACAGCAGATCTTTGAAACAGCCAATCTTTGGAACAGCAGTTCTCTGGAACAGTAAACTCTGGAACAGCAGACCTCTGGAACAGCAGTCTCTGGAACAGCAGGTCTCTGGAACAACATATCTCTGGAACAGCAGGTCTCTGCAACAGCAGGTCACTGCAACAGCAGGTCTCTGGGACAGCAGAACTCTGGTACAGCCAATCTTTGAAACAGCCAATCTTTGGAACAGAAGGTTTCTGGAACAGCAGATCTCTGGAACAGCAGATCTCTGGAACAGCAGAACTCTGGAATAGCAGGTCTCTGGAACAGCAGATCTCTGGAACAGCCGATCAGGTCTCGGAAATATGTGGTCTTTGGAACAGCAGATCTTTGAAACAGTGGGTTTTTAGAACAGCAGATCTTCAGAGCAGCAGGTTTCTGGAACAGCAGGTCACTTAACAGCAGATCTCTGGAGCAGCAGAGTACAGTCCTTGCAGCCAGTACTGTACTGTGTAACCTCTCACTGTCAGCCTTGTACACATTTTCATTCTGTACAGCTCAGGCGACTCCAGCAATCCACTGGCTCACCCCTCAACATGGGCTTCCCTCTCCTTTCTGTCCAGTGGTCTTTCAGCCAGAAGGAGTCTTCTTCTGAACTTGGTCTCCTCCAAAATGGCCACCTCTTCCCCTGTCCTTGGCACACTTTCCAGTTCAACACTAAACCTCATTAAGGGGGAAACGATTTGTAGGTAGGTTTGTAGCCCCAGACCAAGCTACATTTCCGGAAGTCCGTAACAGGAACATCTGTTTCAGTGACAAATATCTAAGAGGGGATTATTTCTTGCTGCATCTTGAGATGCAGAAAAACAAAAACTTGACAAGGATCTTTACCATCCCCTACCACATCCGCCACGAAAAAGGTTTTGGCTTTACATATACTTTATATTTATTCCCTAGCGCATTCCAAGGTCTCATTCACATGGAGTGTTTTAATCCATGGCCTGTGCAGGGCTGTGTTTTTACTGAAGGGTGGTATGGAATTGTCTGCCATGTACTTTGCGTGATGCCCTTTGCCTTGTTAAGCGCACTCAGTGGGAAATGTCTGGAGGGCTGTAGAATAAGCGATGATTTTATGTGAAGTAGGATTACATCTGTAGAGAGGAGATGATCTACATTTTATCTCTACTGATACTGTGGTGTCAGGTTCTATATAAACCATCGTATATTAATGTCTGAGATAACAGATTAAAAGGTAGATTCAGATCTGTTATTGTAAACTTTAAATGCTGGAATAAACTTGCTAAGACAGTCTTGTTAAATAATTCCTGTACCAAACGGGGAGACGTATTTCACTTCTCGTGTTTTGAAAGAGAGATTAACAAAAGCAGGTTTATTCAGGCGTGGATCTGTAGACAGGACAGCCCTGGCCTAGGGTTGCAAATTTTCAGAAAGACGGCAAGTCTATGGTTTTACTAGGGCAAATAGGCTGGTCAGTTTGTAAGGAAAGTTCAACTTTGCAAGGAAGTTTTCCTTAAAGTTTATTTACTGTAGTGGAATTACACTTTGCAAAAAATACCCAATCAAGGAGAACAAAAAAAAACTTGCTCATGACTGCATGATGGAAGTCAGCAGAGCGTCACCTCATACACTAGGCTCTGGGGAAACCTCCCTTCAAAACCGCAACTGCCCTTACAAAGTTAGCAACCTATTTGCCTTAAAAAATCAGACCCGCTGCCTCAAAATAAAAAGTACAACCCTGCAGCCTGTTCCTTACCCGTGACGTACCTGTTAGCGGATCTCAAGGTGATGAGGGTGGCCTCCTTTGCTGCTATTGTGCTATTTTCTGGGTGTCCAGTGCGCCCCTGTGCCTTTAGGGAGGGGTGGGCTCCCTCCAGGCAAACCTGCCCTTAACCTATCCATTACTATATACGTGCTCCTACTATGGAGGCTCTCAAAATCTATAGAGTTAGGACTCCAGATAATACTGGGGTGCCTTGTCGCAGCCTCTGCAGCTTACGCAAGTATTTGCAAACAAATCCCTGTTTTTAATGTGGATTGTTAGACAGGACAATTCGATTTTTTGCAGGCTGGCTGGTAATTTGAGCTGGGAATTCTTCCATGTGCTTCTTGCTGTTAAGGCCAGTTATAGGTTGGGATAGTTACCGTTTGTGGCCTCTTGGACATTTCCTGCTCAAGCACCCCTGGTGGTGGAGACAGCTAGGGCAGCAGAAGGGTGCAGGTGCCAGGAAGCTGGTGCAGCGAACTTGAACCTGGAGATGATTAGGTTGGATGAACAGAAGCGAGGAGTCTGGTCACAAGCCAAGTTCTGTAAAAGCCAAGTCAGATAGGTACAGAATCATGATCAGAGTCCAGGTCAGGGACAGGCAGGGGTCGGCAACATGCTGGCAGCGAGGTACAAAATCAACAGGCAGAACCCTAGTCTAGGCCGGAATCAGTAACACAAATCATAGTAGACATAAGCAAGCAAGAGAGATCCAAAAAAGTGTCTGACAGAGATGGGTCAGTAGCAGGGTCAAGCAGGCTTTCAGGAACACAAGTCACAAGGGTAAAGCTGAAGCAATGATACTATGCAGGCCTCTGGTTTAAATAGGACACTGGGCTCCAGGATCTGTGGGCACACCCATGAATCCACGTGTGCGCCATGGTGCATGTGTACGTTCTCATTCTTGCAACTCCAGTTACACATCTTTGAGCACTACTATGAGCACAAGCACATCTATGTTCACAAGTTTGGCCATGCGCATGAAAATGAGCACGAACAGTCTCAGGTTAAAGACATCACCTAAATTCTGAGGAGGCACACTACCCATTATCTGCTGAAGCACTCGGCAAAGCCACGCTGGTAATCAAGGGGTTGGAAGCAGGCACCAAGAGGTGTCTACTTATACCAGAAGCAGTTTTTATGTACCTTTGCTATGGTCAAATTTACAGTATTTCCTGGTAGTGACAAAGCTTGGGCATCCCCTTCTCTCTCAAACATTGTTGGCCAAGGACGCAACCCATTGTAGTCATGAACTAGTTTATATATGGCGAAGAGAGGAAGAAACTGACAAGTTTTGATGCTTCTTCCCCAGTTAGGCTGCTTTGCATGGCCCATCACCCCGAAAATGCTCACCTCCTGCCAGACATAGATCAAACTTATTGAACTGCTTTCTGCTTCAGTTGCTAATGGTAGGGGCTACTAATACACCAACTAAGTGATGTATTTTAGAAACCCACAGAACTAATTTCACTGCATTCACCCTCTTTTTTTTAACAATATAGGAGGTATTAGGGCCATGCGATTTCTCTTGTAATCTCTTGACTTATGCACAAACTTGTATTCTCTAGACTCATACACAAACACAGATAGGTAAGCTCTTTTAGGTTCATTGTAGCAATTATTTTTTTCCTGGTTCAGAAATGCTCAACTCTGACATCTTAAGGCAGTAGTCTCCAAACTATGCTGAAAGCGTCCCTTTGCTCAGTCATATGCAGCTCCATATGCTGTTCCTCACACTGATATGAGGCCCTATTCTTCTCACTGATATGAGGCCCTATTCTTCTCACTGATATGAGGCCCTATTTTTCTCACTGATATGAGGCCCTATTCTTCTCACTGATATGAGGCCCTATTCTTCTCACTGATATGAGGCACTATTCTTCTCACTGATATGAGGCCCTATTCTTCTCACTGATATGAGGCCCTATTCTTCTCACTGATATGAGGCCCTATTCTTCTCACTGATATGAGGCCCTATTCTTCTCACTGATATGAGGCCCTATTCTTCTCACTGATATGAGGCACTATTCTTCTCACTGATATGAGGCACTATTCTTCTCACTGATATGAGGCACTATTCTTCTCATGGATATGAGGCACTATGCTTCCCACAGACACCAATTATGGGGCTCATTCCTTTCACTGACACCAGCGATGGGGCACTGAATTTCCCACTGACACCAACGATGGGGCACTATTCCGCCTCCTACTGACCACAGGTGCTATATCATTTTTTTACACCCACCGACCACCAAGCCTGAGACATTGTTAAACCCACTGACACTGGGCATTTTCTACTCCAACTGGCCACAGTCTGGCCCTCCTAAAGTCTGATGGACAGTAAAATGGCCCTTTGTTTAGAAAGTTTGGAGACCCCCTGTCCTAAGTGGAAGAAGCAGCTTTAAAATGCAAATCTAGGAAAACATTGTTTGAAAGATATCAGTATTGAGAATTAGAGGAGGTATAGATTTCTTCGAAATTGAAAGCTAAAGACAGTGAGGTTGAAGATAATGCCGCGCTAACACTGATAAATTTGTAATAAGCCTTACCATCCTACTTTGAAGAAAAAAATAGAGAAGCTGATTCTGATTTATGGGACAAAGAGACAAAACCATGGAAATCTACTGAATCTTACAAAATACTAGAGCACAAATTGAAACTAAGGGAAATAGTATGTAAGGTAGGTACCGGTAAACTGCAAGACACAAGGTAATGTAGATGAACTCCTAATGTGAAAGTGGTTTATTATAGCAGTATATCATTTCAATAAGTCCTGAATAGGAATTAACAGATACATTTGCAGTGGAGCGTGTCGATCCATGGCAGGCATGTCCACACTTTGGATCAACCAGGGCAAACAAATTGGGAAATTTGTCAAACCAAATACATTTAACGCCAAGTCCATATAGAGTGTGTCCATGCTGTATACATAGGACCAATAGATTTATCTAATAGCATATAATACAATGATTCAGAGCATGACATAACCGCTTTGCCTCTCAACCTTGTGCATTAATTCAGGGAATGCAAAGTATTTTCTTCAGGCTGTATGTGCCGAGCGGCTGACTCCCCGTGCTCAGAATGCAGCAGATATGCCAGGTATAGGATATACAAAGTTACAGTGGTCCAAGACGGACCAATGTAATTATCTATAAAATATCTATTCTTGGAATTCATCTTTAACCACTTTCAGACCGGACCATTTTGCTGGCTTAAGACCAGACCACTTTTTGCGATTCGGCACTGCGTCGCTTTAACTGTAAATTGCGCGGTCGTGCGGCATGGCTCCCAAACAAAATTGGCGTCCTTTTTTTCCCACAAATAGAGCTTTCTTTTGGTGGTATTTGATCGCCCCTGCGTTTTTTTTTTTGCGCTATAAACAAAAAAAGTGCGACAATTTTGAAAAAAAACACATTATTTTTTACTTTTTGCTATAATAAATATCCCCCAAAAAATATATAATAAAACATTTTTTTCCCTCAGTTTAGGCCAATACGTATTCTTCTACATATTTTTGGTAAAAAAAATCACAATAAGCGATTATTGATTGGTTTGCGCAGAAGTTATAGTGTTTACAAAATAGGGGATAGTTTTATGGCATTTTTATTAATAATTTTTTATTGTGACTGCGACATTATGGCGGACACATCGGACATTTTTGACACATTTTTGGGACCATTGTCATTTATACAGCAATCAGTGCTATTTAAATGCACTGATTCCTGTGTAAATGACCCTCGCAGTGAAGGGGTTAACCACTAGGTGGCAGTGTAGAAGTTAAGTGTTCCTAGGGGCATGTTACTAACTGTGGGGGGCGTGGCTGTGATTTAGTCAATGATTTAGTGATTTAGTGATAGTGATTTAGTCAATACTGATCTCTGCTCCAATCACAAGGAGCAGAGATCGGTGTCACTAGTTGCTAGGCAGAACGGGGAGATGCTGTTTACTTCCGTATCTCCCCGTTCAGCCTTCCCATGAGATGATCGCGGGTATCCCCGCGGTGATCGAGTCCACGGGACCCGCGACCGGATTCCTAGGGGGTCCCTGCCAATGTTGCGCACGCGATAGCACGGCGGCAATCTTAAAGGGACGTACCTGTACGCCCTTTTACCTGTCTGTGCCATTCTGCCGACGTACATCGTCGTACGCCGGTCGGGAAGTGGTTAAATAACCTTCTTGGTTCTTCATATACACTGTGTGGACCTACTCCTTATGGAATGATTATTTGTGAACTCATAACATAATCCTTATGCCGCGTACATGCGATCGGATTTTTTGACAACAAGTGTTGGATGTGAGCTTGTTGGAGGAAAGTCCGACCGTGTGTACGCTCCATCGAACATTTGTTCTCCGACTTTCCGCCAAGAAATGTTGGCTAGCAGGTTCTCAAATTTGTCCGCCAACAAATTTTTGTTGTCGGACTTTCCAATCGTGTGTGCACAAGTCCGTTGCACAAAAGTCCACGCATGCTCGGAATCAAGTACGAGCCGGAAGCGCTCTCGGTCTTGTAAAACTAGCATTCGTAATGGAGATATAAATTAGTAATTGGTGTCGCGCTCCTAAATAAATATAATTGTGTTCATAAAAATTGCTTCACAATAAATAAATAAAAACAGTGATAATAATATAGTGCAGATGACCATAAACAGAAATTGCGGTAATAAAGTGCATATGCAATGAAGCAAAAAAAATCATGTGCAAAGGTGTTGAGCAAATAACTCAGGTGGCTATCTAGAAATGTCTTTAAATTAATCGTGAAAATAAATAAATAAGAAATATATAAATAAATGAATAAATGAGTCCATATATCAAAAGTGCAAATATTGCTAATGAGACACAGATGGATGCTCCTCAAGGTCCAAAGTGCACAGTCCTTTCCTATGTATCCCCAGTATATGCAGAGCTTTAGTAGATAACTCCTTTTCATTCCAAAACAATGGGTGTCAAGGATCGATCAAATGCAAGGATAACCGGATATAGAAAGGGATATAAAGAGCCTTCTATAGTGTAGTAATTTTGTAAACCGATGTTTATTAGAATAATAGCAAATTTACTCACATTTTTTAAAAGAATAAAGTGTAGTCTGCCTGTGTCCTACGCGTTACGTCACTGTCACGTGACTTCCCCGTTAGTGTGTACTCAATTACGAGCATTAAGTGTCATTTCTGTCTGCTGCCTTGTTTCTCTGCTATCAGCATGAGTCACTTCTGACAAGTTTTCCTGACATCAAGAGGTAAAAAGGTGACAGAGGAGGGAGCTCCAGCACACAGTCTGTTATTGACAGCCTAAGCTCTGTTCCTGTGTGCTGTGTGGAGGGGGGGGGGGTGTCCCTTCCCTCCCATGAGCTCCCAGAGCTCTCCTCATTGAGCTCTGTAGTGTGTAATTTCAGCTCCCCACCCCCTGCTCTCTGAATGCCCAGACAAGCTTTATAAATTCTGGACTGTGAACAGGGGACAACTTACATAGGAGGATATGTTTCATCTTTGTATATCACCTGAGGCCAGGGCTTTCTTTATGCATGGGCACCCCCGGGCACTGCCCAGGGGCCCCAGGGGCATGGGGGCCCCATGATAATTTTGCAGTACATTATACTTGCCAACTGTCCTGGATTTGCCGGTACAATCATTATGCTTTTTACTAAGCTGTCCCGGGTGGCCATGTCCCGTGCTGCACCCCAGAACCTATACTGTACCCTCCTGATCCCAGTATTGGGCCCTACTGACTCTCCCCGTATTGTGCCCTTTGTGTTGATTAGTCTTTGATTCATGGCATGTTTTTTTTATTGTTTAACCACTTCAATACAGGGCACTTATACACCTTTCTGCCCAGACCAATTTTCAGCTTTCACCGCTATCACATTTTGAATAACAATTGCACGGTCATGTGACTGTACCCAAACAACATTTTTATAATTTTTTCCCCACAAATAGAACTTTCTTTTGGTGGTATTTTTTTGCGCTACAAATAAAAAAAGTCCGAAAATTTTGAGAAAACATAAAAGTTTTTCTTCAGTTCTGTTACAAAACTTTGTAAATAAGTAAGTTTTCTCCTTCATTGATAGGCACTAATGAGGCAGTACTGATTGGCACTGATGATGGGGCACTTACAGTATATGCAGCACTGATGGGCACTGATAGGTGGCACTGATAGGCAGCACTGACAGGCACTGATGGGTACTCATAGGCGGCACTGATAGGTGGCACTGATGGGCACTGATAGGTGCCACTGATAGGTGGCACTGGTGGGCACTTATAGGCGGCACTGATGGGCACTGCTGGGTGGCACTGATAGGCACTGATTGGCAGCACTGATAGGTGGCACTGTTAGGCAGCACTAATCAGGGGGTCACTGGCGGGCATCACTGATGGGCACAGTGCCATCCCTATTGGGCACTGATTGGCATACCTGGTGGTCATGGGTGGGCATCCTTGGTGGTCCTGGGTAGGCATCCCTGGTGGTCCTGGGTAGGCATCCCTGGTGGTCCTGGGTGGGCATCCTCAGGGGGGCTGCACTGATAATCAATCAGTGCAGACCCCCCCTCTGTCAGGAGAGCAGCCGATTGGCTCTCCTCTACTCGCGCCTGTCAGTGCGAGTGGAGGAAAAGCCGATATACGTCTCTTCCTGGTTACAGTATGATCAGCTGTGATTGGACACAGCTGATCATGTAGTAAAGAGCCTACGTCAGAGGCTCTTTACCGGGATCAGAGATGCGGTGTGTCAGACTGACACTCCACACCAGCGATCGCCGCGCTGTGCACTACCGCGCGCGCTAGCGGCTTATCCTGTTGGACGTCATATGATGTTCAGTCAGGATAATGCAACCACTTTGTGCACGTCATATTGCTATATGGCAGGCAGTAAGTGGTTAATATTGATTTGATAGAATTAAACAAATATTTATTTGTTTTTTCAATCAACTATTTATCCTTTAATTCATGAGAGGTAGGTGCGTAAATTGGGGCAGGCTGGTAGGGGCCCCAGGGCATTACTTTGCCCAGGGGCACATGATTCTATTAAGACAGCCCTGCCTGAGGCTGTTCACTTCACTGGGTATATATAAGGGTGTACAACCACTTTTACTTATCATCAGTCCCAGTGATGGTTAAAAAAACTGCTGTCCTGTAAGGGGGACCTGTCACCCCTTTAGATCTGGAGAAAAAAAGTTCTACTATAAAGCAGCCCTAATAATTGACGGCATTCGCTACGGTAGAGTGATTACTTTTGCAAGAGAAGCAAACCGAATGGTTGTTAAAAATAAAATAAAAAAGAATGTACACACATGATATGATTTTCCTCAGTAACTCCCAGGATAGACATAAACTCACACTGAACCAGCAGTTAATCTTATTTAAATTAGTCTTTTTGGGACCTTTCTGCAGAATTTGCTTTATTAGCCAAGGGTTTATGCAACCTTGGGGTATCAGGATTTATATAGAGTTAGACTCAAATGTGCAAAAAGGCAAGTTTAGTCATTACAAGCTCGCAAATGTTATTATAGGACCACCACACTATATCACACAGTGGAGTCAATTTAGCAGGGGGTGTGTGAAATTGTCATGCAAAACCGGAGCGTGTTGTAGTATTATACATAAAGTATGTAAATGAAAGGACCACCAATAAATACACAAAAGGGTTCATGGTTCCCCAAAATAGTTTTGGAGTAAACCTGCCATGTATTAAAAAAAAAAAAAAAAAAAAATATATATATATATATATATTTTTTTTTTTTTTTAGAGAGAGAAACTAAAAAAACCTTTATAATTTTGTTTTAAATGCAACTGCCCTGATTCATTAAGATATGATTCATCACAGCATTTAAGGCATGTTAAAGTGGATGTAAACCCCCTCTCATCCTTTCTAAACTACTGCCATAGGGGTTATCTATAAGGATATACATGCCTCCTGCATGTATCTTTACCTGTCAAATGTCTCCCCTCTGTCTGTTATGAGACCCGAAAAAGCGCAGATTCTGTGGGTGGGTCTGTTGTCTGGAGCTCGGTGGGTGGAGTCGTGATGTCAGCAGACTCCCCGCCCACCTCTACACTCCCCTTGTCAATATGCATTTTCTCCTGTGTATTTCTTACACTGAACTTACACTGAACTTCTGCTATGATCTCTAACATCCAGTGAAAAGACAGGAAAGTAACCACATGACTTCAGCATGCCAAATTATGCTGAGGTGTGGAACAGCCAATCCTTGCAGAGCAGCAGAAGAAAGGAGTGGGAGGGAATTAAAAATGAATGCATGTCTCTTAGGCTAGTGCACGAGATATGTAAATCACCTGTCACTCAAGGGGGAGGATTTGACAACGTTTTCCTCTGTTTGTCAAGATTTATCTCACTGAACAATATGAGACATATTGTGTAGAGTTTTTATGTGTTATCTTTTAACCGGCATCACAAATCAATGGGAAGCGCCTGAAAAACGCCTGAAAAACGCCCCAGTCTGAAAGGTATCTGGAGCAAAGCTGAATTTTAGAGAATAAAATCCTAATTAACAAGAATGCACCTACAGGTGAGTGTAATTGTTCATTAACCACTTCAGCCCCGGAAGGATTTACCCCCTTCCTAACCAGAGCACTTTTTGCGATTCGGCACTGCGTCGCTTTAGCTGACAATTGCGCGGCCGTGCGACGTTGTACCCAAACAAAATTGATGTCCTTTTTTTCCCCACAAATAGAGCTTTCTTTTGGTGGTATTTGATCACCTCTGCGATATTTATTTTTTGCTCTATAAACAAAAAAAGAGCGACAATTTTGAAAAAAAATCATTATTTTTAACTTTTTGCTATAATAAATATCCCCCAAAAATATATAAAAAAATATATTTTTTTCCTCAGTTTAGGCCGATGTGTATTCTTCTACATATTTTTGGTAAAATAAATCGCAAGCATATATTGATTGGTTTGCGCAAAAGTTATAGCGTCTACAAAATAGGGGATAGTTTTATGGCATTTTTATTATAATTTTTTTTTTTTTTTTTACTAGTAATGGCGGCGATCTGCGATTTTTATTGGGAATGCGATATTATGGCGGACACATCGGACAATTTTGACACATTTGTGGGACCATTGTCATTATACAGTGATCAGTGCTATAAAAATGCACTGATTACTGTAAAAATGTCACTGGCAGGGAAGGGATTAACACTAGGGGGCGATCAAGGGGTTAATTGTGTTCCCTCAGTGTGTGTTCTTTAAGGGGGAAGGGGACTGTGTAGGGGAGATGACAGATCGCTCTTCATACTCTGTATGAACAGACGATCTGTCTGTTCTCCCCTCAGAGAACCGGAGATCACGACCGCCGGGCACTCGCATCGGCTCCGTGGGCGAGCCCCCTGCTGGCCCACGGAGCCGATGCGAGTGCCCTAGTGGCCACAGGGCGAGGTGGCGTTACATAACGTTGTTTCGCCCAGCCGTACCATTCTGCCTCAGTACAACTGCGGCGGCTGGTCGGCAAGTGGTTAAACAGGAGTCCAGCAGACAGTTGATTATAAAAGGGCGTTACCTGACAAAGAAAAGCCCTCCCCTTTCAAGCTGTCAGCCACGGCACCACATGGAAGAGAAATGTCAGATGGCCTGAGAAAGAAAATAATTTCTTTACATAAGAAAGGTGAAGGCTACAAGAAGATCAGCAAAGCTTTACTCATCAGACAGAATACTGTAGCAAAAGTTATACAAATATTTAACAAAGATGGAACTACAACCATCTCACAGAGACGTCCAGACCATCCATGGAAGTTAACACCTCAACAGGAGCGTCTTCTGATGAGAAGGGTTGAAGAAAATCGCCATGCAAGTTCACTGCAGTTAGCTAAAGAAGTAGAAAGCCAAACTGGGCCTCTTGGCTGCTTCTCTGATGAATGCTCTCCTTGCCCGGCCTGTCAGTTTAGGTGGACGCCCATGGCTTGGTAGGTTTGTAGTTGTGCCATACTCTTTCCATTTTTGGATAATAGATTGAACAGTGTTCTCTGAGATTTTCAAAGTTTGGAATATTTTTTTATAACCTAACCCTGTTTTAAATTTCTCCACAACTTTATCCCTGACCTGTCTGGTGTGTTCCTTGACCTTCACAATGCTGTCTGTTCATTAAGAATCTCTAACAAACCTCTGAGGACTTCACAGAACAGCTGTTTTTATACTGAGATTAAATGACACACAGTTGGACTCTATTTACTAATTATCTGACTTCTGATGGCAATCGGTTCCACTAGATTTTAGTTAGGGTTTTCAAAGTAAAGGGGCTGAATACAAATGCCCGCCACACTTTTCAGATATTTATTTGTAAAAAAAAATTGAAAACCTTTTATCATTTTCCTTCCACTTCACAATTATGTGCCACTTTGTGTTGGTCTATCACAAAAAATCCCAATAAAATACATTTACGTTTTTGTTTGTAACATGACAAAATGTGGAAATTTCAAGGGGTATGAATACTTTTTCAAGGCACTGTACTGCTCTATATTGAAAGAGAAGATGCTACCATCACTCCGTGCCCTTGGTCGTCGTGCACTTTTCCAACATGACAATGATCCAAAACACACATCTAAGGCCACTGTTGCATTTCTGAAGAAGAACAGGGTGGAAGTGATTCAGTGGCCAAGTTGTCTTCTGATCTGAAATCCAATCAAACACCAAGTTGAGCATCACTCTCCATCCAGCACCCAGGCTTTAAAAGAGGTCATTCTTGAAGAATGGAAAAAGATCTATTTTGCAATATGTCGCCAACTTGTTCATTCCATGCCTAGAAGACTTGGTGCTGTCCTTACAAATCATGGAGGTCATACAAAATACTAGATGGAGTCCTTTTTGTTGTGTTGAATCAACTAATTTGAGTAAAACTGAAGATTTTGTAATCTAAGTTATAATATTAACCTTTTTTTTTTTTAATGTAATGAGCTAAACAAATGTTTTATAAAACTCAGTTTTGTCACAGTTTTGGAAATTGTTCTTATGTTCGTTGAGCTATTGATTCAAAATGTACTTTTCAAAAGGGGTGTACTTATTTATGCTGAGCTCTGCATAATGTTGTTTTATATCTATACACAAATGTTTTGCCTTTCGTTTCTATTACAAAGTGAGGGTTTACATATACTTTAAGTTAATCTTTTTCCTATCTATATCTTCAAAAAGAATTAAAACACAAAGCTGTATAAACATAGTGGTACCGTCATAAACGGGTTCGTTAGTTGTTTCATACAGTATGTAAATAGTTTAAAACTGACCTAAACTCTCTCAATCAAGATTAACAAATTTGAATCCTTATGCAGCTAACAACATGGAAAGGGTTTGCCTATGGGGTTTTGTATTGCAGCAAAAAATTCAAAGTAAATTGTAAAAATATATTTATTACAAAACTTTTAGAGACATAATTATCAGTTAAAACATGAGCTCTGTGTTTGAGGCTAGCAAACAAACATAATGGTACAGCCGTAAAGTAAACATTTAAAACATAGCATGGTATGCATATATAATCATACTAAATCAGACCCAACGCGTTTCGACCAAATGTAGTAGAGGTCTTCTTCAAGGGGAAAAAAGTACAGAGTTCTAAAAAATACAATAAATGAATGAGTACATTGCAAGTCAAACAATAACATATAATGATTCCAACATATTACATTCTAAATATTATAAAAAATATTAAAAATGTATTAATTGATTTCCAACCAGCCGCCGCAAAGGTTGGCTCGGCTGTGAAAATCGCCATAGGTGTACGTTGGGCTCGTACGTGCCTTTCTGTGGGCGCATGCGCCAAATGGCCAGTGGGCGAGCCAGTCAGCGGGTCCGGCAGACTCGATGTCCACTGGCCACCCACGATCATCACCGGCAAACCAATCAATATAGGCCAAAAATATGTAACAGAACACCAATTGGCCTAAATTGATGAAGAAATTATATTTTTTAAATATTTTTATTGGATGTGTTTTATAGCAGAAAATATAAAATATAGTTTTTTTTCTGTTTATAGCGCAAAAAATAAAAAAGGCAGAGGTGATCAAATACCACCAAAAGAAAGCTCTATTTGTGGGGAAAAAATGACATAAATTTTGTTTGGGTACAACGTTGCACGACTGCGCAATTGTCAGCTAAAAAACGCAGTGCCGTATCGCAAAAGATGGCCTGGTCATTAAGGGGGCAAATCCTTCCAGGGGGGAAAGTGGTTAAACAGCATTCTCAGTTTGTGATGCTCCGATACAGTTAAAGTGGAAGTAAAGGCAAAATCTAACTAACTCTAAACCTACTCTCAGCCATATTCTGAGTCTAATCTATCTAGCCCTGTAAAGAAAAATTCACCATACTTACCTATTCTGAAGCCGCACCGCTCCGGTCTCCAGCGGCACCCTCCGTGTGCGGTCTCCAGCGGCGCCCTCCGTGTGCAGGCGCCCTCCGACATTGGCTGGGAAATGCTTGGAAAGTGATGTCACTCATAGAGTTACTATGGGACTTCCGTTGTCAGCTGCCTCTCCTGCACAGTCCCACACACTGAAGCCGCTGCTGACAGCTCAGCGTGGGCTGGACCAGAGAACAGGTAAGTAAAGTGATTTTTTCTTTACAGGGCTAGGCTTAGAATGTGGCTGAGAGTAGCATAGCTGCCAACTGTCCCGGATTTGGAGGGACTGTCCCAGATTTGGAGCAATGTCCCTCTTTCCTCTTCATTTGTCCCTCATTTTGGTCTGATCTATATAGATGTATATAAAATGCACTTTTTATCGTTCAAAAGGTGTTTCCCAGCGCTAAACATTTCATCCAAATTCTAAATTGCTGCATTTTTAAATTCCAAAAGCCAATAAAATGAATAGTAGTGGTAAAAAAAAGAACTTGTGGGTTTAACTAATCATTTTCTTTTGTATAATTCTCCTTTAAGGGGGTGTGACAGGGGGTGTGTCCTATGCCCACATACTTTTGCTAATAGGTGTCCCTCATTCCCATCTCAAAAAGTTGGGAGGTATGGAGTAGGATTAGAGCTAGTTAGGTTTTGCCATTATTTCCATTTTAAGTTCTGCTTTAAACTGGACCACGGTCATAATACTCCCCATGAGAATGCCTCCATCTTTGTTTTTCTCTGGAAGGATGGCACCATCTTTGTTTAGGGATCATCCAGAGTTAGCATCTACTCTCTGGACTGAGATTCTGGCTCTGAGATGACATAATTATGAAAATCCTGGTGTTTGTTTAGTTTTTGGGTGTGTTCACAAATGCCTGAAACAAATCAGCCCTGGCACAAACTCTCACCTTTGACCTTGTTATAATGTTGCAGCCTGATCACTGAGGGAAAGGGGGCTGAGAAAATGCTTCCTCTTGCTTGCAGCAGACAGATGACATCATCTCAGCCTAGGCAGAGTTATTGATTGGAGTTTATGGTTGTCTTTTTACTGATAAAAGGAGGATATTTTATGAAAAATTATACGGTTTCTATCTATTGTGAAATGTTTGGAGTATACTTCACCACCGGGGTAATTTAGCTTTTAACCCTCTCTTACCTTGTACCCTAGTTTGTGCTCAAACAACATACACGTAGGCCCAGGGAATCCAGTGTTCTTCTGCTGTGATCTGTTCCTATGCCGCCATATGGCTGGTCCCACACCCCCATCTTCTTTCCTTATGTCATTGGGAACTGGTTGACTCTTCCAGGTTCTTGTAGCTGGCCTCCAATGACATGCCACCAAGTCTGCCCTCCTCCGGCCACTCTCTACAACCTGATGCCTCCTGGGACATCTGACATTGATATCCCAGGAGGCTATCACCCTTGGCTAGGCAAGAATAGAGGATGGGGGTGGGCTAGAGCAAAAAAAAAAAAAAATTTAAAAAAAGGCTTTGCAGAGGGGAGAGGTTTACAAAGATGCTACATGGTTTGTGGAGGTGAAGGTCTGCTTTATTGTAGCCTTGTATAGTTACTAAAAGGTGCCACCACACAGCAGATCCCACACCCCCATCTTCTTTCCTTATGTCATTGGGAGCCGGTTGCCTCTTCCAGGTTCTTGCAGCTGGCCTCCAATGACATGCCACAAAGTCTGCCCTCCTGCAGCCGCTCTCTATCATCTGAAGCCTCCTGGGACATCTGACATTGATATCCCAGGAGGCTGCTGGAGCAAAGAAAATGTCACTCTTGCCTAGGCAAGAATGGAGGAAGGGGACGCAATGGAGCAAAAAAAACACAAAGAAAACAAGTTTTTAGAAAAAGGCTTTGCAAAGAGGAGAAGGTTACAAGATGGCAACGTAGTTTGGGGAAGTGAAGGCCTGCTTTATTGTAGCCTAGTAGAGTTAGTAAAAGGTGCCACCACACAGATGGTCCCACACCTCTGTCTTCTTTCCTTGTGTTGTTGGGAGCCGGTTGCCTCTTCCAGGTCCTTGCAGCTGACCTCCAATGACATTCCACGAAGTCTGCCCTTCTCTGGCCACTCGCTATAATAGGATGCCTCCTGGGACATCTGCAATTGATATCCCAGGAGGCTGCTTGACAAAGAAAATGTCACTCTTGCTTAGGCAAGAATGGAGGAAGGGGATGGACTGGAGCAAAAAAACAAAAAAAAAAAAATTTAGAAAAAGGCTTTGCAAAGAGGAGAGGGTTACAAGATGGCAAAGTAGTTTGGGGAAGTGAAGGCCTGCTTTATTGTAGCCTAGTAGAGTTAGTAAAAGGTGCCACCACACAGATGGTCCCACGCCCCTATCTTCTTTCCTTGTGTTGTTGGGAGCCGGTTGCCTCTTCCAGGTCCTTGCAGCTGACCTCCAATGACATTCCACGAAGTCTGCCCTTCTCTGGCCACTCGCTATAATAGGATGCCTCCTGGGACATCTGAAATTGATATCCCAGGAGGCTGCTGGACAAAGAATGGAGGAAGAGGGCGGCTGGAGCAAAAAAAAAACTAAAAAAAAAAAAAAAGGCTTTGCAGAAGGGAGAGGATTACAAAGATGCAAAGTGGTTCGGGGAAGTGAAGGTCTGCTTTATTGTAGCCTTGTAGAGTTCTTAAAAGGTCCACTTTAATGCCCATAGTCTTGGCACAGGTGCAGTTCAAATATATCTCTCAGTATACTATCGGATAATATTAGACACTGCCAGGAGAGTTGGAGTATCCACAATTGTAAGGAGTTAATACCTACTCAGGTGTAATGTTGATTCTTCTAATAGTGGGCTTGAAGCCACTTTGGTTGGAATTTGAGACACAATCAGCAGTAGAGTGTTTTTATTTTTACGTTATTTATTTTTTCTTATAATTAGAAGTGGTTTGCTCCTACTTTTAGGGATAATTTTCATTTTGGCTCGGCGCAATGTTTGTAAATATTAAGAAAAGTCTTGGAGCGCGCTGTGAAGAGGAGACCTGCTGGAACACGTAGGGCCGGTGCACGGGCTCCCAAACTCTGTGTATCAAACATGTCACGCTTTTGAGAAACAACAATGAAAAGGATCATATCATCACTCTGGAACAAAGGCAAGAATGCAAACCTGCAACATAGCTATTCAGAGTGAGCTCTGACAGCTTTAAAGTAAGGTCTAATAAGCCAAGGGAGATTCCATACGCTTGCCATCGTTGCATACCTTATACAGGGCTGAGCAAATGTTTGTTTCAGTTACCATTAGTGGGATGTTGGTATTTTCTTATTAAGAGCGGCCAAGTAATTTTATCCTGATCTACATATACGCCTTTAGGACTGGGTTGGGAATTGGATGGTATTTGAATGGCGAATACGCCCTACTTTTTAAAATCTTTAAAATCTTTATGTATTTTACAGAGCAAAAAAAAAAAAAAACATGAAGCTATTCCCTACACTGGGGGCTAGTGAGAGCAATTAAAGAAAATGCCTATGATTAGTGCTGAGCATATCAGATCGCTGTGTGCACATCTGATGCAATTGTATATCTTTACAAGTTTTCTGCATAAAAAAAAGCACAGTGAATTTCTTGCCCTCGTGCACCTCATCCTTGGTGACTGGGGAAAATGGGCTAATGCCTCGTACACACGATCGGAATTCTCGTCGGAAAAAACTCTGACGGTTTTTCCGACGGAATTCCAACGGAATTCCGCTCAAGCTGTGTTGCCTACACACGATCACACCAAATTCCGACGGTCACAGCGGCATAAAACACGTTCGACAGCACTATAAAAGGGAAGTTTAATGCTTCCGAGCATGCGTCGAATTGTTTCTGAGCATGCGTCGGAATTTTGCGCGTCGGAATTGCCTACACACGATCGGAAAATCCGATATAAAGGTTTTCCGTCGGAAAAATTGAGAACAGGTTCTCAATTCAAAGTCCGTCGGCAATTCCGACAGAAAAAGACCGATGGGCATACACACGGTCGGAAAATCCAATGAAAGGCTCCCATCGGACTGTTTCCATCGGAAATTCCGACCGTGTGTACGCCGCATAACATGACTTATATTGATGCCGTAATGTTCTCAATATACAGTGGGGGTCATTTACTATAGCACCGGGAAGTACAAATAATAGCGCTCATTTTAGGCAATTAAGATTTCAGCAGGCGAACGCGCGAATGAAAATGAGCGCTATTAGCGGCGAACATACGTTAGTAAATTCGAAAATCAGTGCTAATTAGCGATTCCGCATATATGCAAATACCAAGTTCTACTAAGTTATTATATAGCACTGCACTGCAACCATGATCCATGTATGTGAAAGAAACATTTTATGTGAGATGTGCTCTACCTCGTGTGCATCTATTGATGTATGTTGCAATTAGCATCCCTAGTTTTTTTTTTCCTTCTTTTGCTAACGAATGCAGTTATGAATGATTATTACAGAGTAATGTCTGCTATTCTGTAAAGTTACATGTATTGAACATTTAGGTTACCTATTTGTTGTATGTTGTTTTTTTTTGTGTTTTTATTTTTTATTTAGGTGACTATAAAGTGGTAATTATTTATCGTATATACTCGAGTATAAGCCGACCCGAATATAAGCCGAGGCACCTAATTTTACCACAAAAAAATGGGAAAACGTATTGACTCGAGTATAAGCCTAGGGTGAGAAATGCACAGCTACTGTAAGTGGAAAAGAGGGTCAACAATGCCAATTTTCAGCCTCACTGTGCCCATTTGCATGCCTCACTGTGTCCATTTGCGGGCATAGGTCCCTGAACTTCAAACTCTGTAGTTAAGGGTTCCTAGATGCTCCCTAGCTGCAGCCAAAATTTGGGGTCTCTGGACCCAAAGGGTCCCGAAATGACATGCTGCAGATGGACACAATTGACTGACTTTGGGGCCCCCGGATCTCGGGGCCACTTGGGGCTAGGAACCCAAAAGTGTGCAAACTCAGTGGAACCAGCACTACAACATAATATCCAAAGCTGAATAGCACCAAGTGGCCCCGACATACAGGGCCCCAAAATCGGTTCGGAAAATGTCAAGCACTTTTCTGCAGCAGAGAATGACATTTTCCGAACCGACTTTGGGGCCCCGTATCTCGGGGCCACTTGGTGCTAGGAACCCCAGCTTTGGATATGTTGTGGTGCCACTGGGTTTGCACAACAAATCTCGGTTCGGAAAATTTCCTTTTCTGCTGCAGAAAAGTACTTGACTCCAGTATAAGCAGAGGGGGGGCATTTTCAGCACAAAAAAAATGTGCTGAAAAACTTGGCTTATTCTCAAGTATATACGGTATGTTCATTCTTTAATCCTACTACACTATTATGCAGGCCTCAGTGTACTTAGCACAATGGCTTGGTGGTCTGCTCAGCTTTCTCCATAGCACTCATGGTATGAGTTCAAATCCCAGCCAACCTACCATCCTCCAGCTGTGTTTGTTTTTTCAGTGCACAAGCGAATTAAAATAAACAAAGAAATGTAAACTGCCCGTTAGCTAGTTTGTGCTGTTTGGAATTCCACACCATAATATTATTGAATACTTACATACCATTGCATGCATTTGAAGAGTTAATATAATAGAATCAGCCAAATTAAAGTGCATTGGCATTTGCCTATTTTAAGCATATGCTGCTTTGGCCTGACCTTTGGCAAGGTAGAAGTGCTGACCACTAGCCTATTGGGCATAGCACAATCATACGTAGAAAATACATTTACTAGTGTTTGGTGTTTCTTCTCCCTGAGCTGTCTTCTCCCCGAGCCGGCTTCTCCCGGTGCTGTGTTCTTCTGTGCAGCCGGTTACCCGCTAATAAAAAAAAAGCCGCTCTTCTTCTGTGGCGGTCTTCTGTGGCCATCTGATGACGTCACCCGGAGAGCCCGCCCCATGGCTATGTAAGAGACGCCACACAGCGGGTGACAACACAGCAGAGGAAGACTGCCACAGAAGAAGACCGGCTTTTTTTTATTAGCGGGTATCCGACGGTGCGGAAGAACAAGGCAGATGGAGAAAACCACGGCGGCAGGAGAGACGGCTCTGGGAGAAGACAGCTCAGGGAGAAGATGGAGGAGGGAGAGACAGAAGCAGGAGAAGACGGCTCAGGGAAGAAGACAGCTCGGAGCTATTTTACAATAAAAGACTTGTCAAAAAACGGCTATTGTTTTTTTTACATTTCACTGCTTTTTTTTGGTGAACGGATAGGGGTACGATGTACCCATGCCCATTCACATAGGGGGCAGGACCAGATTCTGATAAACCCCCTGCTCGCAGACCGACTACCACCGGCCAGGGTTGTCAGGAGGAGGCCCTTTTGCCCATCAACATGGGGACAAGGTGCTTTGGGGCATGTGGCCTGGTATGGTTCAGAAGGGGAGGGTGCTCGCTCGTCCCCCCTTCTATCCTGGCCTCCAGGCTGCATGCTCGGATAAGGTTCTGGTATGGATTTTGGGGGGCCCCTCGTCAATTTTTTTTTACATTTTGGTGTGGGGCTCCCCTTAAATTCCATAACAGACCCAAAGGGCCTGGTATGTACTGTGGGGGGGGGGGGGGGACCTACATCATTTTTTTCCTTGATTTCTGGAATTCCACACTATAATATTATTGAATAAGTACATACCATTGCATGCATTTTAAGCATACACACAAATCCCGGTTCTCGCTCTGTCACAAGCAATCGCGGGTGTCTGGCGGTCATCACACCCGCCGGGCACGCGCATCGGCTCCTGGGACACGCTGCGGGCACGTGTGCCTGTTACTGCGCCTTAAAGTGGAGTGCCCCTTAAAAAAAATTTTTAAAGTCAGCAGCTACAAATACTGCAGCTGCTGACTTTTAATAATCGGACACTTACCTGTCCCGGGGTCCAGCGATGCGGGGAAACGAAGCCCCCCACTCGTTCCCCGCTCCGCTCGCGGCGCCGGCATTCTTAATGTGGGCACCCGGCTGTGGCTTCACAGCCGGGCACCCACTCCACATGCGCGAGCGGCGCCGTGATACGCCGCGCAGTCATCTGGGACCTGTCACGTGTCCCAGATGACTGACTGCGGCGAGGGGAAGTGATATCAGTGCCCGGGCACTGAAGGAGGCAGACTACGAGGGACCCCCTAGCAACAGGCATTTAGAGGTGAGTAAAATATTTTTTTTTTTCCAATTATTTTATTTTTATTTTACATTTTTTTATGAATTTTAAGCTATTTTCTTTTTTTTGGTGGAAACACCACTTTAAAGAGCCGACGTAAAGCTACGACGGCTCGCGCGGGGGAGCCAACCTGCCGCAGTATAACTGCGCGGGCTGGTCGGGAAGGGGTTAATGGCTGTGTGTTGAGTTATTTTGAGGGGACAGCAAATTTTCACTGTTATACAAGCTGTACACTCACTACTTTACATTGTAGCAAAGTCTAATTTCTTCAGTGTTGTCACATAAAAAGATATAATAAAATATTTACAAAAATGTGGGGGGTGCACTCACTTTTGTGAGATACTGTAGGTCATGTACACAGCAAGTAGACTTTTTAACCATGCCTCCTTTAAGACCCTCCCACTGTTCTTGCAATTGAGTCACACCTACTATTTGGTGCCAATTTTCTACCTTCCTTTGGGACCTGGGAGGTGGATTACCTGCACATATTCTCTGACAACAAAACAAGCCGTGTATATAAATATATAAATATACAGTATATATATTATCCTTTTAATTTAATTATTTATAGTCTCTAGAGTGCATTAAGTTTGTTTGAAGATATATTTTTCCACAGCGATTTACTTTGCCGGTTCTGACATCACTATCTGATTGAAGATTTTTCACTTGGCCGACATTTCCGGGTTATGTTGTGAATCTGATTATTGATATTACTGGCATAACAACTTTCTGGAATATGACACAGTTCCTAAGAAAACAGGAAGATGGAAGTCTCTGACCTTGAGACGAGCACCTGCTTTCTCGTTCTGGTTGGTGTCTATTAAGTTCATCTCTCTGATTCACCCATCACCTGAGCTTGGCATAAAAATAAAAGACATATTTCCACTTATTTTACATCTACTCTTAAAATTTTCTTCACATCAAAGACTTAATGATATTTTAATACATTGTAATCTAATCTAATTGATCACAAATCAAATATTTTTCCTCTAGAACAAACCTATAATATACATAACTGAGATAGTCAAATCTTGTATTTTTTTTATTTTTTAATCTTTTTTTAGGGCTGTTACTGATTAAAATTTTCGTGTTCAATTATTCGATTTTTTTTAATCGATTAATCAACTAATTTCAATTAATTATAACGCACATACCGATCCAACTACTTTTAGCTGATCTCCTTGCATTGCACCTCTGCATTAGTCAGTGGTAAATGTGGTATACACTATATACAATCACCCGACACTAGTTAGTTTCCACAATCCATGACTTAACTTCACAGTTCACACAAATACCTTTTAAATTCAAACTGTAGCACTGACGTAAGTATTTTTTTTCCACAGTAGTGTGACAATCCCTCCACCTCCGGTCTAACTAATCACTCTCACCTTATGGCATGGACCCCTGTGCAAACAGGTGGTCATGCAAGCGGGTATCAAAAGGGTTAACATGGACCATAAACTTCTCTCAGGTCTCCTTAGATCTCAGCAAGGACGCCGGGTCATGGGTAGAAAGAAAAGATCTAAGTGCTCACCGCTTAAGTATAACATTTAATTTTTGTGTTCAAACACAAACTACTCACATAAAGATGATAAAAACACAGCATGTAAAGCCGACAATCGTGTTAGTTCCGAATGGGGCAGCAGCGGGTGACGTCCTGCGTAGCTCCTCCCCCGTAGGCGTTACGTTCAATCAGAACTTCAATGTCACTGGACTCCTCCCCTCTTCTCTGTTAGCAGACGGGAAGGGGGGAGGAGTCCGTTGACATCGATGTCCGTGACATCACCGGATCTCCGACGGAACTCCCTGAAGGCCCGGAAGTCGGCGGAGAGGCGAGTACAGATCAAGATAATTTTGATCGATCAAAAGAAATTTGATCGATCAAAAAAATTAAAGATTAATCGAGGAATTAATCTTTAATTTTCACAGCCCTACTTTTTTTCTACTCCAGGATAAGCCAAGCCATATAGCCGGATCTTGGCCCTGGTTATATTAAACCATTAAAATTGCTTAGAACCCCCAAACATTATATACACTGATCGCTGTATAAATGCCAATGGGTCCAAAAATGTGTCATAGGTGTCCGATGTGTCCGCCATAATGTTGCAGTCCCGATAAAAATCGCAGATCGATTACATTACTAGTAAAAAAATAATAATAATAAAAATGCTATAAATCTATCCCCTATTTTGTAGACGCTTTAACTTTTGCGCAAACCAATCAATATACACTTATTGCGATTTTTATTACCAAAAATATGTAGAAGAATACATATCGGCCTAAACTGAGAAAAAAAAATCGCTTTTTTTTAAAAAAAATGGGGATATTTATTATAGCAAAAAGTACAAAATATTGTATTTTTTTCAAAATTGTCGTTCTTTTTTTGTTTATAGCGCAAAAAATAAAAAACCGCAGAGATGATCAAATACCACCAAAAGAAAGCTCTATTTGTGGGGAAATAAGGACGTAAATTTTGTTTGGGTATAGCGTCGTACAACTGCGCAATTGTCAGTTAAAGCGACGCAGGGCCGAATCGCAAAAAATGGCCTGGTCATGGCGGGGACTGAAGTGGTTAAAGGCTCAGAGAATAAACATATATTTGCATTAAAAGAGAATCATTTTATTTTTGGAACGCAAAACGATATTTTTGCACAGTGTAAAAAATCAACATAGTAAAATAGGAAATATGTTTTTTGGTGACGAAAGCACCCAATAATGATACAATACACATGCAGGGGCTATAAAAGTTCCAACGCGTTTCAGAGTTCTAAGACTCCTTCTTCGGGGATATCCCTGTATGTGGTGTTGATATAATCTATAAAGTAATAGCAAGGTTTTAAGTCATGTGAAACAACTCATATACACATATAAAGCAATATCGTATTTCAAAATGGCAGCGCATATTTTACAAAGAGTGGATTCAAAAAGTAATACTCACAGGGTGCCCCCACATACACCAATCGCGTATTGGCGGGCGTCTGATGCATGACATCATCCCACATGCGCCGCTTTTTCCAGCGGGGGGCAAGGCTGCGTGAAACGCAGAGGGTTCGGGGGACTGCTCAATGGCGTCAGTAAGTGCGGGTAGCACCGCACTCAAAGAGGATCTCTCCCCCCTGCATGCAGCTGGGGGGAGGTTCTGCAATTACCATCCTGTATTTATAACGATGTGTAATGCCCCGTACAAAGTATAAAAGAAAATGTTCGATCGGACCATGTTGTCGGAAAATCCGCCCATGTGTGGGCTCCATCGGACTTTGCTCTCAAATTTTCCGACAACAAAATCTGATCGGACTTTTTCCGATTGTGTGTAGAGAATTCTGACGGACAAAGTGCCACGCATGCTCAGATTAAATTATGAGACCAAAGCTATTGGCTACTAGCCTCTACGTAGTTCCGTCGTACGCAACGAACGTCACCAGAATTCAGAATGATCGGATTTTCCGACAACTTTGTCCGACCGTGTGTATGCAACATCAGACGGAAAATCAGACGGATTTTGTGGTCGGAATTTCCGACCGTGTGTATGGGGGCTTAGACATCAGTCTGCACAGGGTGGACAGGGAGAATATGCAGGATACAAGGTAAGCTTTATACCATCATTATATACCAGCATCTTAGAAACATGGTGTCCTATTTTACTGTATTGATTTTTTATACTGTACAAAAATATTGTTTTGTGTTCCGAAAATAAAATTATCTTTAAATACAAATATATATTTTCTCTCTGAGCCTTTAAAGTCCCATATTCAAGGACTTTAGTAAGTGTAGTAAATATAGTATAGATTATTTTCAGTGTGCATAAAATTCAATGCTTATTTTAAAGTTATTTTGATGTGACTTTTCCATTTTTACCTGCTTGCTCCACCATATTTGTAGTATTGTTTAAATAAAAATGAAATTTGTAGATAAGCCATTAGAGGGAGCTCTCTGTGGGGCTCAGTGGAATTTCCATTCACCCTCTCTATTTGTCCTACTCACCAATATCAAAGGAAATGAAAGTGAGCAAATCGAAAATGTCGTTTTTACCAGAACAGGAATAGAGGGGAAATCTTCCAATGGGGCCGCTTTTTCCTGTGACAGCTGTGTAAGGGCTCGTTTCCACTTACTTCAAAACGTGACGTTGGACACACTTTTTTTTTTAAAGCACTCTGAATGCCAATCAAACCTGTTAACCTACAGTTTTGTTCACATGTTGTGTTTGCTTTGCTTTGCTTCCCTTCAAAAATTATACCCTGTGTCGCTTTTATGGTGCTTCAAAGCGTCTTCAAAGCCTCCATAGAAGTCTAAGACAAAGCTTGCTTACAGCACTTCAAGCTTTTGAGAGGCTTTCTTTTTTTTGAGCTTTAACTTCGCTTTGTTTGGAGATATTGCAGGTATGAGATATCAAAACACACACTGGGCATTTGCCAAGCTTCATTAAAGCTTCAAAAAAACATCACCGAAGCATCATTGAACCCTCACCAAAGCATCATCGAAGCATCAAAAACACATCAAAAAAGCATGTTGAAGCGGCAGGCACTTTAATATGTGTTAAAGTCTAAGCAAGTGTAAATGAGCACTAATAGGGAATTTCCTTCACATTGGAAAGATATTTTCACACTTTCTGTTGAGTTTACAAAAGAGGAAATTAAAGGAAATCGTCAAAAAATTTAAGCCTTCCCTACTCAATCAAAATGGCTTTAGATATACTTAAAACAAAGGGCACATATCCTTTTTGCCCTAAGCTAACCAATCCCACCATTCCCATCCACAGATGAATACTTATGCTGCGTACACACGGTCGGAATTTCCGATGGAAACAGTCCGATGGGAGCTTTTCAACGGATTTTCCGACCGTGTGTATGCCCATCGGTCTTTTTCTGTCGGAATTTCCAACGGACTTTGGATTGAGAACCTGTTCTTAATTTTTCGGATGGAAAACCTTTCTATCAGATTTTCCTATCGTGTGTATGCAATTCCGACACGCAAAAAATTCTGACGCATGCTCAGAAACAATTTGACGCATGCTCGCAAGCTTTAAACTTCCCTTTTATAGTGCTGTCGAACGTGTTTTATGCCGCTGTGTTACTGACCGTCGGAATTTGGTGTGACCGTTTGAGCGAAATTCCGTCGGAATTCCGACAGGAAAACCATCAGAGCTTTTTCCGACGAGAATTCCGACAGTGTGTACGCGGCATTACTGAATGGCTATGGCTGGCTCCAGCATCGCAGGTCCTCTTTCTCCTGGCTGTGTATTACAGCCCAATAACCTTCTATGGTACTTGCCAACCTTGGTCTCCAGCTTTGGGAGACATAGAAAGACACCCCCATAGATGTCTATAATCTTGTAATGTGCAGGCGTGATCAATGAACACATGATATTGGATCTTAGATCTGTGGAAGGAGAGGGTGGAGTGCACTTATCCTTTAATTAAAGGGATCCTCATCTCTGACCCAAGATGTATAGTTACCTAAACGGGATAGCTGCAGAATTCGTGAATTTTCAGAACCTGTATAATAAATGTTCTTTCCTTTCCCCTGGCTGCATGTACACAGTCAATAACTATTGATTATGGGGGAGGGTTTCCAAATCATCAGGAGATGGCCCCGTAGAAGTCTAATGCTGCGTACACACGGTCGGATTTTCCAGCGGGAAATGTTCGATGAGAGCTTGTTGTCGGAAATTCTGACTGTGTGTAGGCTCAATCGGACATTTTCCTTAGGAATTTCCAACAAACTAAATTTGAGATCTGGATCTCAAATTTTCCGACAACAAAATCCGATTTCCATGCATGCTCGGAATCAAGCAGAAGAGCCGCACTGGCTATTGAACTTCATTTTTCTCGGCTCGTCGTGCGTGTTGTACGTCACCGTGTTCTTGACGTTCGGAATTTCCGACAAGATTTGTGTGACCGTGTGTATACAAGACAAGTTTGAGCCAACATCCGTCGGAAAAAAAACATGGATTTTGTTGTCGGAATGTGCGATCGTGTGTACGCGGCATAAGAAGTAGAAGGGTCAACTGCACAGGCATGGCGAGAAGAAAAAAGATTCTTGGGGCCAGTGACTGTCAATTTCAGGTAGGTATGCCTCTAGGGTGGAGAAGGGGGTTCTTTTAGGTTGGGGTGGCAAGATACCCTTACTTTTTCTGAAATAAAATGGGACATATCTATTCTTTATATATTTTAAGGTGAAAAGGTGACATTCAAAAGATAACTGACACCTCCTTAATAACAGGACCCATAAACGGCCAGGATATGGAAGCTCATGGAAACATTTTAATTTTGAAGGCAAAATAACTGTGGTCTTAAAAATATAGTCATTCCATTGAAAATATTCTGGTGTCACTGCCAAGAGAGGAACTCGCAAAAATATGAAAATGTGGCAGCAATGTAATTATTTTGCCATAACCGCTCGATGTCTGAGATCTTTTCGTAGTTTTCCTATATAAGCATGAAATTCCATACGTGTAATTACGTCAGCGTGCCACAAGTATGCATTTCTATATCTTTCTACCAGTCGCCAGGCTTGCCCAGCTGGAGGCATTCTAATGTTTATTGCCTCTGCTGTCCACATGACTCTTTTCATTTCTTTCAGTGCATGTGCAAGACATAGAGAACAAATTTAAAGATACACTCTAGACCAGGTATTCTCTAGCCAGGTTCAAAAACGTAGCATGGAATTACAAGGACTTAGCCAACCTGCTTATGGGTTTTATTATTTCATCATAGCAATGCTTGGGCACACCAGAGCCCTCGACATTCTGTAGCCTGGTGTTCTGAGAATACCTGTCCTAAAAACTGAAGTTTGGCAGGACAGGAATTCCCAGCTCCCCCCACCAGGAGGTCTCTGCAGTCTAATCATAAAGACCAGGGGCCTACAAACTACCGACAGCAGGCCAAATCCAGCTTGCTTCAAGACTTTACTAGACTTCCAGCAACTTGTATTGTATTTAAGTCACCGGTTTCCATGGTGCAGACAGGCCAGCCACCAGCACACTAACAACCAATAGACATGTGCGATTAGTTTCGTACGAATCTGAATTTTTCGAAATTCGCACATTCGTACGAATCCGAATTACGAATTTTTACAAATACGAATTCTGTACGAAATACGAAATTTCGTTTACGAATTTCGGATCCAAATTATCCGAATCCAAACTACCAAATGACGAATTTCAACTAATATGAAAGAAATTATAGCGGATATAACGAATGATTCGAATGAATTCGAGATTCAGTATAACGAATATCCACACTCTACGAATAATAACGAATTATCCGAAAACGTATTAACGTTACATAACACAAGTCTATTGTCTATTGTTCACCAATCACTCAGAGGAAGTACGAAATACGAAATTTCATATTCGTAAACGAAATTTTGTACTTCCTCTGAGTGATTGGTGAAAAATAGACAATAGACTTGTGTTATGTAACATTAATACGTTTTCGGATAATTTGTTATTATTCGTAGTGTCGATATTCGTAACGATTCGTAACGATATTAACGATTCGTAACGATTTGTACGAATTACGATTTTTTTTTATACGAAACGAAACGGAATGAAACGAAACTAATTTTTGGATGGCTCCCATGTCTAACAACCAACGACGCTGAACAGCGAAGACACACGTGGGCATTTATTGCTATGTTGTTGGTGGTCAGGTCAACCACACGATTCAAATGAGTTGTGTTGGTCCCAGTGATGTAAGTAACTGAGTTAAAATAAACAGAGTTACTTAACGCAGTTATTTAGAGGGTAACGAGTAATCTAACTGATTACTTTTCCCCTCATGGTAACGCAGTTCCCATTACTTGGGCAGCGTTACCGCAATTACATCTACCGCCACTAGATGACAGTAGTGTAATTCCGGTGTCCTGACGAAAAAGTTCCCCCGCTGGATAAGGACCCCCTGTACTGCGCAGGCGCAGCGATTGCGCAGTACGAAGGACTACGGAGCTTACGCAAATTCACAAACCTAAACATCTCTGAGTGAACTCGCAGGCGCAGTTAACATGTAATCGTACGAGGCAATGCCACACTCTCACACAGATGCTCGTGCTTCTCTGTCTGCAAGGGGGGTCTATCGTGTAACTAAGGGGCGTGTCTAGTATTACTGTAACCAAGGGGCGCATTTATTATTATTGTTATATATCGAGCTCTGCCCATTAATTTAACATTCGCCCTCTTCTGTAGCCATCCGCCCCTTACACGATATAATAATAATAGACCCGCCCCTTGCTTACACGCTATGACAGATCTGCCCCTTGGTTAGAGTAATAATAGAGCAGCCCCTTGGTTACACGATATATAATAATAAATGCGCCCCTTGCTTACAGTAATACTAGACCCGCCCCTTAGTTATACGATAGACGTATTGAATATAAAAAAAAAAAAAAACCACAGTTACTTTGCTGCGTAACTAATTACTTTTCCAATGTAGTAACTGAGTTACTAACGCAATTACTTTTTGGGAGAAGTAATTTGTAACTTAACTAATTACTTTTTTAAAGTAAGATGACCAACACTGGTTGGTCCAGGGAGGCAGCATCCAGGGCCACCCCTGCATTCAGAAGAGGACTTGCTTATGTCCTGTCTAGACATGTGCAATTCGTTTCGTTTTTTTTCGTTTTTTGTTTTTTTTTTCGTTTTTTTCGTTCGTTCGTTTTCGTACGAATGAACGAATCGTTCGAATCGAACGAATCAGAATAACGAATCGTTCGAACCGTACGAATCCGATTAACGAATCGTTCGAATCGAACCCGAAAAACAACGAAAATCCGAAAAAAACGAATTAGAAACAACGAATGTACGAATGAAGAAAATCCGAAAAACGAAAAAAGGAACAACGAAAATGAACGAAAAAATTCGTACATTCGTAACTTTTTTTTTTGTTGAATTGGTAATTTTCCGTGTCCCTTACAATGGTGCTGCTTAACGTGCTTCGAATAGATTGAACGAAAAAATTCGTACATTCGTAACTTTTTTTTTCGATTCGTAACTTTTTTTTTCGATTCCTAACCTTATTTTTTCGATTCGTAAATTATTAAAATGTAATAATAGCATACACATTACATAAAATTATGAATTATGCTCCGATTACGAATCTACGAATATTACGAATGTACGAATAAATACGAATGTGTCCGAATTTCGAATAAGCGAAAATTAAACTAACGAAAAAACAAATCAACGAAAAATAACTCTTACGAATGTACGAATCGTTACGAATACGAACACAGACGACTTACGAATGTACGAAACGTTACGAATACGAACACAGACGACTTACGAATGTACGAATCGTTACGAATCAACGGAAACGAAAAAAACGAAACGAAAATAAACAAATTTTTTTGTTGTGCACATGTCTAGTCATGTCCTCCATCTGGATCTGATCCTCCTCCCACCTGGGCCATGCTGTGGCTGTGGTGAAGATTGTAAGGTAAAACAGGGAGACTGAAGATTCTGATGTAAAAGGGGGGTTCTGATGTGTAGGGGGGCATCTAAAAGACATGTGCGATTTGTTTCGTTACGAATCAAAATTCTGATTAAATTTTCATTATTCGGAGATTCAGAGGTATCCGAATCACAATACTAATGAATTTCAACCAATCGAAAACAAATTGTAATGAAACAATAAAATGAATTTGTTTCATTTGGACATTTGAAGCATCCGAAATAACGTAACAACATAATGATTCATCTGAATTGATTCAGATCCATTTGGTTTTTATGTTTGTAGCGGTGCCCCCGTGGGGTCGCTGCATGTTCTAGTTCCACGCGTCACCCTGTTTGGCCAGGAATTTATTTCAGACACACTTTGTCAGTCAATAAACAGTCCTTTAGCTTGTTTTTATTGTTTTTATTAGGGAATTAAACTTGGATGGGGAAAAGGGACATCGGATGCCCAAATAATGAATCTTGCTTTTTGAACAAAGATGGTTGAATCTACATTGACATTCTCTAAAGCTCGCCATACTCCTCCAGCACACTACTTGAGATCACTTTGCTTTCTTTTCTGCGCAATCCTAGATTCTTGTCACCGTCAGCACATAGTTAGACCTCACTCTGAATAAGTCCTAACAGTTCACGAATAGCCATTTGCTGGCAGGCGTCTGCAGTCCCCGATGGTGTAGCAACCAATAGCGATGAAAAAGGACATTTGTGCTGACTGAAACTTGGTGGCCTACTGATCCCAGAAAATCCGGTGCAAATCTTGCCAACCCTCCTGACTGCAGCAACTTGACTTCAACGACACCACAGTCTCTCCCTCTGGCTTCACATCCAATCCTGGCATGTCCCTCCCAGAGATTCTCACTTCTCACTCACCACCCCCGGAATGGATCCCTCCTGAATGACTTGCCCGGCAGTGCTGCCCAAGGTCCTTCTCCCCTGCCAACCCTCCTGGCTGCAGCAACTTGACTTCAACGACACCACAGTCTCTCCCTCTGGCTTCACATCCAATCCTGGCATGCCCCTCCCAGAGCTTCTCACTTCTCACTCACCGACCCCGGCATGGATCCCTCCTGAATGACTTGCCCGGCAGTGCTCCCCACAGTCCTTCTCCTGCTCCTGTTCCAGGACACCTCTTAATGACCGTGTAGAGAGAGGCTCCCTCCCAGCTCCCGAGCTCCAGGCCCGAGGTCACCCCCCTCCCACCAGAAAGAGGGTTCCCTCAAGGGCCACAACAGTCTAACACTCAGTTCTTCCACCCGACAACAACAACCCCAGTAGGCTGACCATGAGTATATATAGGAGGCCTGCCCCCTGCCAATCCTAGTCGGGGATTGGTCAGGGCTCCCAAATACAATCCATGCCACTCCTATCCTCTGCCTTCCTCTTTTCCAGAACCCTCTAGAAACAGAGGAGGCGCCAGAGAGATGAAGTGCATGTCAGTCACCTGCTGCTACACTAAACCACTCCCCAGCCCCCAGATCAAAACAAACAGGCCTAGCTCACAACTAGGCCTGCCTAAATTTACCTGCACTGGCTGAAAAAAACACAAACAACTACCTCTAGCAACCTACCTAAGGTAGAGGGTGATACATGTTGGATTAACATTTTTCAATATTATAAAATATGCACTGCATATGAAATGGAAACATATTGCAAAAAATACAGTAAGGCAGGGGTGCTCAGTCTGTGGCCCTCAACCTCAAACCAGGGAAGCACATGCCCATACTCTAGGATGGTGGGTCAGCAAGCCCAGATTGCGATCATCAGTAATGATACCAAGTGCATTTTGTCTGGACCTTTCTAGCAGCCTGGAGAGCGATTTGCCAGCAGAAGCAGGAAAAGGTCTGTGTATTAACCACTTGCTGACTGCATACCTTAGTTATACGGTGGCAGAGCGGCTCTCCTGGATGAATGAATGAATGATTTGTATAGCGCTGCAATTGCGAACTGAATCGCCTCAAGGCGCTTGATCCGGCCTGCGTTGATTCCTTTTCAGAAGAGGTAGGTCTTGAGTTTTTTCCTGAAGGCCCGATGGTCTTTTTCCAAGAGGATGTTCGTAGGTAGAGCATTCCATAGCCGTGGTCCTGTGATGGATCACTCATCTAGTACGCGATCCGGCATTTTTGGGGGCTGCGGCTATGATTAGACACTGCACAAGCCTATCAGCGGGTATGACATCTGAGCCATAGACTTCTATTATATCCTGCAGGTTTGGTGCACTTTCAGAAAGTTCCCCACAACTGCAAGTCTAACCTGCAGGAGAGCCACAGGTGCATTGCATTGCATGTGCGATGCGGGTAAATGCATCAGAGTGAAAACAGCCTTATAGGGGGCTCAGGGCAGTAAGGGCTCATTTACATTTGTACTTGGGGTGGAGGTAAACCCCCATAGTTCATTGTGGCCCACGGCAGGTAACCAAATCACTTAAGTGACCTTCGCTCTTCAAAATGTTGAGCACCCCTGTAGTACGGTATACAGTAAAAGTGAAATGAGATGATGGTTCCTACTTTTTATTATATTTTTATTTTTTATTCTTTTTATTAAAGGATTTTCACATAGAGAAAAAAAGAATACAAACTTGGAATATTGTAAACATTCAGCACTACAATTTATCAGCACCCGTGTACAATGCAGCTCCCAGACCAAAGAAAAGAAAAGGTCAGAGATCCTTCCAGAGACAAATCATGGCAAGGAAAGAAAGGGGGGTACAAACAAAACATATTCATTATATGCAGTACAATACCCCCCCCCCCCCTCCCCCGCTGTACTAAGAGAAATTATAGGTGCCCATCCAGGCTTACACAAGCCTCACTGCTCGCCACATATGACAACCATCATCCAGGAGGCAGTTAATCTGATGCTGTTGAGCTGTTTTCTATCCAACCACCCCACACCTTTTTAAACTTATCAGGTACCCCTCTATTGATATAGAGGCTTCATACAACGGTAGAGCCTTGCTAATCAATGTCTTCCAGGTCACAGTGGTAGGGGCCAATGGTTTCTTCCACAATAGGATAATCACTTTGTGAGCATAGTACAGGAGCAAGGTAAGCAAGGTACGGATCACATTTTTGGGTGCTAATGTGTCTATCAAGCCTAACAGACAGACTTCTATAGATGGTGTAATGGTGAACGTAGTGACCGACCTAACCCAGTCCAGCACCCCCACCCAGAACTGCCGGATGTGCGGCCAAAGCCAGAAGATGTGCAAAAATTCTGCCCCAGGTGCATCACACCTCCAACAGTTCGACGGGTTGCACAGGCAAAATCCTTGTTAGTTTAGCAGGGGTGTAGTATATCCTATGAACAGTGATGTAAGTAACTCAGTTAAAATAAACGGAGTTACTTAACGCAGTTACTTTAGAGGGTACCGAGTAATCTAACTGATTACTCTTCCCCTCATGGTAACGCAGTTCCCATTACTTGGGCGGCGTTACCGCAATTACAACTACCGCCCGGGAGGTCCGCCGTGGCCGCGTTGCCTGGCCGTTCGATCCGCCGTGGGGAGGGGGGCTTTCGCCCGCTGAGCTGAGAAGAGGCTGAGACTCAGAGAGACTGTCTGGACTGCTCCATCCCGCCCCGCCTATCCAGAGAGAGAGAATGTAGGGAGGCGGGGCGGGCACTGCAAAATGAAGTCAGCTGACCAGCTGACACCAATCGAGTGAAGGGGAGGGTCTCTCTATCTCCCCATGAGGAAAGGCATCCCTGGAGGCATTCAAGTAAGTGACTGTCTGACAATTCGAATTGCAGTGCAATCGATCCATCCCAAGTCCTCCACCACCTCTGCTTCTTACTGATCCCATCCCTACCCACCCACCATCACTTCTACAACAGAGGTGATGGGGGGATAGGGTAGGGATGAGATCAGTGGTGGTGGGGGATGGGATCAGTAAGATGCAGAGGTGGTGGTGGGAGAGGATGGCACCACCACCGCTGCCACCCCCCAAGTACCACCGCTGCCTGCCACCCCCCAAAGTACACCACCGCTGCCACCCCCCCAAGTACCACCGCTGCCACCCCCCCAAGTACTGTACACCACCACCACTGCCAACCCCCCAAGTACACCACCATCACTGCCACCCCCCAAGTAGCACCGCTGCCACCCCTCAAGTACCACCGCTGCCACCCCTCAAGTACCACCGCTGCCACCCCCTCAAGTACCACTGCTGCCACCCCTGTCACAGTTACTTTGCTAAGTAACTAATTAATTTTCCAATGTAGTAACTGAGTTACTAACGCAATTATTTTTTGGGAGAAGTAATTTGTAACTTAACGAATTACTTTTTTAAAGTAAGATGACCAACACTGCCTATGAAGAAACTTGAACTGTATCAAGTGGTCACACGCCGACACCAGTCTGGCAAACGTGGTGCCCCATACATCATCCCAATCAGCATTGTCATGCTGCCGTAAATCCAACATCCATGCAGCAAGACAGGATGCTAGAACCTTTGTAGTATCTATGAATAATTCCTTGTAGATAGTAGACAAGGCTTTAGGTAGGTCTTTATCCCTGAGCAATGATTCCAGGTCGCCAGCCCGCACGTCCAGGGTGGAGGACCCAAATTGGGCAGAAAAAGCATGCCTGAACTGGAGAAAACTAAACAGGCGCGAGCTAGGGAGCTGGTACTTACTTCTGAGCACATCAAATGTCAACAACACCCCATTTCCAACCACCGCACTCAAGGCCGGTGCTGCCACTAGGCAAACTAGGCGGCCGCCTAGGGCGCCCTGCTTCCTAGGGCGCCCTGCCGCTGGTTTTCCTACTCTCTTCTCTCTGCAGCAAGCAACTAACTCTCAGCATCAGCAGGCAGCCGCCTCTCCGTTCACACATAGTGTCAGAGGCGCAGCAGTGGTGTGTTCCGTCTCCCGCAGCAACCAAACATTCATTCATGCTAGTGAGGCTGCATTTGATGGGCGCTGGTGAGGCTACATTTGATAGGCGCTGGTAAGGCTACATTTGATGGGCGCTGGTGAAGCTGCATTTGATGGGCGCTGGTGAGGCTGTATTTGATGGGCGCTGGTGAGGCTGTATTTGATGGGCGCTTTATTAAAAAGGTGGGATACACATTACATGGGCAGTGAAAAGGTGGCAGAGTTAGCCGGGGGGGGGGGGGGGGGGCAGCAAAATTAGGTCTCGCCTAGGGTGTCAAAAATCCTTGCACCAGCCCTGACCGCACTTAAGCCCCATACACACGGTCGGACTTTTTCATGGATTCTGTCCGATCGGACAATGTTGTTGAAAAATCAGACCGTGTGTATGCACCATCGGACAGTGTACGTCGGATTGTCTGACGGACAAAGTCTTATCTCCTGCTGGAAAGATTTGCCGACAACACGGTCCGATCACACCAAATCCGATCGTGTGTACGGTTGTCCGACCGGACAAAGTGCTACGCATGCTCACATCACATTACAAGACCAAAGCTATTGGCTACTAGCCTCTACGTAGTCCCGTCGTAGGCAACAAACGTCACCACGTTCAGAATGATCGGATTTTCCGACAACTTTGTCCGACCGTGTGTACGCAAAACCAACATCAGACAAAGTATGACGGACAGGATCCGACCGACCTGGTCCGCGGATTGTCCGACCGTGTGTATGGGGCTTTACTGTTTTTATCCCAAATCTGGTCCAGATGATTGGATCTGGATATGTAAAAAAGTGAGATAAGTCTGGATTGCGCCACAGAGGAGTATAAGGTGACACCACTCCACCCTGAAGTCCCACACTCTGATGACTGAGCGCATGGACCCCGTAATAGGATTAGGGGGCCCTTTCCCCCTGTACAACAGGCCAGACAGCGCCTCATAGGAACCAACCACTGCAGCTTCTAAAGTTACCGCAATGATGGTTCCTACTTATTGTGTTTGGGTTGGATGGAGGTGGATTTATTAGAATCTCCGAAACATAACACAATGAATTAATCCAAAATGTATTTTGTCCCATATGTTATGTTATGATCCAGAGATTCTAATGAATCCATCTCCATCCAACCCAGAGTACATAGGTAATCTCCTGAAATAATGAATTTAATAAATTTAAAACACATTACACGTTAAAACGAATATAGCCAATCTTCCGAAATAACTTCCGAAATATGAATCGATCCAGGGAAAATGAATATACAAAACAAATTCTGAAAACAAATCATTCTAACATAATGAATACAATGAAACAAAATAATTAACTTAACGAATGAATCCGAAATGAAAACATTTTTCACCATGTGCCTCTCTAGCTTCTGATGTGAAAAGGGGACACTGATGTGAAGGGGAGCTCTGGTGTGAAGAGGGGATTCTGATCTGAAAGAAGGAACTTCTGATGTGATGGGGGGGCTTCTGATGTGAAAGGGGGTTGTGATAATTCATTAATTTTAATTGTATTTATTCATTCATAAAACTGATATTTTTCATTCCTAAAAAATTTGTTAGATATATGATGTGGCTCTGGAAAAGTTTGGAGACCTATGATGTAGACCATCATTCTTCCAAGAAGAAAGTTTTTCATCTACTGCAATGGTGAATTCTGTGGTTTTTGGAGAAAAATCAATTTAGCCAAAATCAATTCACTCATTCCTCCTCTTATAACGACCCTATCAGGAAATTAAAATCAAATAATTTCTACTCCTCTCCTGGTCTCCACAAGTGATCAGTGATTCCTCTTCCTGTAAAAGGGTGACAACATCTGTTCCCATCTCCCAAATTGTGCTTCTACATTGTCACCCAGTCACACACAGGCTTACAATGGAGCCTACAAATGGCCCTCCTAACATTTTGAGCAGGCACTGCCGATTGTTGTTGCCATCAGAAAGCATAAAACTGATATTTTATATCCCACAAATATTTGTACAATATATGAAGTGGCTCTTGTACTGAAAAGTTTGGACCGTCATTCTTTCAAGAAGAACGTTTTTCGTCTGTTGCAAAGTCGAATTCTTGGGTTTTCGAGAGAAAAATCTATTTAGCCAAAATCAATTGACTCATTCCTCCTCTTATAACGACTCTGTCAGGAAATTAAAATTGGCTTAGCTCTGCTAATCTCCTGGTCCCCACATGCGCTCAGTGGTTCCTTTTCCTGTAATGAGGTGACAACGTCTATCCCCATCTCTCAGTTGTGCTTTTACATTGTCACCCAGGCTTACAATGGAGCCTACAAGTGGCCCTCCTGACACTTTGAGCAGGCACTGCCCATTGTTGTCACCATCAGAAAGCAAATTCAGAGCAATAAAGTTCAGCCAACACTGGATACAAGGAGTGGCTAAAAGAGGCTAGAGGCAACCATCAGTACTGAAGGAAATAAATTGAAAATAATATTTATAGAGGAAAAAAACAGGGATTCCTATATCGTGCCCAGAGCAAACTAAATGTCACCCAGTTAAGGTTTAGATCTAGCTACGTTATATTATCTGACTTTGGACCTTAAGACTAGCAGCAGTCAATGTCACTTAGTGTAAAGCCTGGTGGACAAGCAGAAGTAACAAGCTTGCGTTAGTATATGTTTATCTTGTGTTCCCCGAGACTGAGGTATTTCACTCTATAAGTCTCCGGCTCCTAGCAGATTGCTGCGCCCTCCTCTAGCGTTGGGGCTTCCGACAGCAGACGCCAAGAGAGAGTACACCTGTCTTCTGTAATCTCACTAATCTGGCCTCATAATTATTCTTTATTAATGCATGCTTCTGCTGTCATTACATACCTCCATTAAGTTCGGTTTGGAGAGCAAACAGAAGTGGACGAGGCCTATGTCACTTTTTCCATATAGAGAGGGTTTACGCAGAGTTCTTGAAATAACTTTGTCTGAGAAGTTTGGGTTCCAGCTCGAGGACAAACACAGATGCCACCATTTAAAACTTTCTCCTGATTTGATTTGCTATAAATAACTTTACATTAATTGACTGAAAAAAAATGAGATTGCCTGCAGTCAGCAGTGTCTTGGACAGAAAGTCCGGTCTAAACAATAAACCTTTTTATAGTTTTTATTGAGTTGACCCCCTCATGCAATAAATTAATTAGGTGGACTTCTTCTATGCAAATTAGCTGATTCCCTAACTTAGACACCCACAATAATATATTGTCTATGTCTGCCTTGCCCATGCTACTGTATGCCTGAGCCTCCACCATTGCATCATTATGACATGGTACAGATGGAAAATTGCTCCACACAACATAACCAACGATGTGTTATGTTACAGCTTACCAATTCCTTTTTTTTTTTTTTTATTGTTTATTTTTGCACAATTCAGAATTTGTAACCATACAAAACATAGAACTACATCTTTTTGTACAATTATGCATATCAGTGTAAAAATATACAGGATGCGCATGTCGTATTGAGATATACACAGGACATCAATAAACCTGCTAAGAAGTATCTTCACATTAACTGGGATCTCATTGACAGAAAGAGGTTGATCTCTCAAGTTCCAGGAGTCACTGAAAATATAAATTCTGTAAATACTGCTGTAAGTGGGTTGCGTGAGAAGGTACTCCTACTACGATGTGTGTCTTTTAAGGTACATTAAATGAAGTGGAGGTAAAGTAAGAGTAGGGACCAGTTGTGTTGGTAGGGAGATGTCTAGGGGAGAGGGGCCAAAGAGCTGACAAGAGGAAAGAGTTATCGTACGGTTTGGTAGAGAGGAGAACAAAGAGATTAGCAACAAGTATCCCTTGGTTCCACAACAGGAGAAAGAAAATAATGTTCAAGTACAAGGGTCTTTCCCTCATCAGAGAAGATGAAGTCCATGTTTAGCATCATATTTTGTGTTTGTTTTGAGAGGATACAATGTTTTTCAAGTTCCCTGTGATTTTACAGGCCAAAAGGCCCAAGTGCTCAAAGAGACTCCCAAGTGGCCAAATCCATCTGAAAACCTATACAGTGGCAAAAATAATTATTTGATCCCATGCAGATTTTTCTAAGTTTGCCCACTTACAAAGAAATGAAGGGTCTATCATTTTTATCATAGGTGTATTTTAAATGATAGAGACAGAATATCAACCAAAAATTCAGAAAAAACACAATACAAATGTTATAATTCGAGTTGCAGTTCAGTGAGCAAAATAATTATTTGATCCCCAAGCAAAACATGACTTAGTACTTGGTGGAGAAACCCTTGTTGGCAAGCACAGAGGGAAGACGTTTCTTGTAGTTGGTGACCAGGTTTGCTCCCATCTCCACTCTTCTTTACAGATCTTCTCTAAATCATTAAAGTGGAAGTAAAGTCGATTTTTGCACTTTCACCTACAGGTAAGCCTATAATGAGGCTTACCTGCAGGTAAAAAAAATATCTCCTAAACCTGTACGGTTTAGGAGATATTCCCCGTGCAATGCGCCGCTGACTGCAGCGGCGCATGCGCACGGGGGATTCTCGGCCGAAAGGCCGGCAGAATCCGAACCCTGCCGGGATGAAGTCTCCCGTGCGCATGCGCGGGAGTGATGACATCGCGGCTCCAGCCACTCACAGCGCTGGAGTCACGATACCCGGAAGACACGCCGAGGCAACATGTCAGCGACCTCGGCGTGGACCAGGTGAGTTACCGACGCCTCATTCTAAGGTAAGTATTTCATAATGAGCTAGTATGCGGTGCATACTAGCTCATTATGCCTTTTCCCTTACAGGTGTATAAAAATTAAAAAATATGTCAGCGGGTTTACTACAGCTTTAAGGTTTCTTAGCCATCGGGGTGGATAGAAGACCCCCCCCCCCCCCGAAAAGACAGCCGCCACCTGAGGACATTAATATAGAAGATGGTGATGTGGAACCCAGTGGTGGTTACACCAGACAATACTGGATCCTGTGTGAGCATTATTTTTAGGACAACCAGGTGTAGCACCCTCGTAGTTAGTGTAAGTTGCGAGGCAAATTTAGGTTAGCTCCTCTGTAATCAGTGGAGCAGGGGTTGATTGCTCTACTCTACTCAGTGTCTCGCAGGCTTCTAATCTGATTACTTACCCCTGCATTCTAGAGGATTCTAGAATCATAGTGGGAGGAAGAATAGAGAGTCAGCTTGAATATTTATGGGGACAATCCCTGGAGAAGTGTGTCCGGTAAGGCTGGAGAGCCCATAAATAGGGGGCATGGAGCAGTGTATGTGCATCTCAGATCCAGTCCTACTGAGAGGAGGCCCCTGTGTGGGGAGCTCTGCCTGGTACCCCCGATGAGATTATCGGACAATTGATCATCCGTTTTTTTTCATGCTAGTCTCATTTTGAAAATGAATAGGTTACTAAACTTACAAAAATTCTCGTACAACAAAATAAAAATTCTGAAGTGATGTAATGTACAGTACTGTATTGTATTTGCATTGTATTTTCAGAACAATTCTGTACTGTTTAAACAAAAATCGTACGATCTGGTATCGTAGGAGAAACATTTTTGTGCTTGTCCCTTTGGATAATTTCACATGACCTGTCCTGATCGGCTCTTGAAAGCTGTGTACTAACGATTAGATCACCGTACGATCGATTCGAAAGTGGCATTTTGTGTACAATTTTTCTGATCATGTGTATGGGCCTTTTAAGGGCAGTCTGCTGGAGACGCTGTTCAGGAGTCATCAAGGTCTATTCAGAAAGTCTGGTCTGGGAGTTTTCTCTGGGCCTGGAGAGCTCACTTAAGAGTACCCGGTGGAAGTTGGGGGGAAAGTGTCCAGCTGTCCTGTGGTAGAGTGAGTCTGTGTCTCCCTCACTGAAGAGTGTCTGGTGGATATCAGTAGGAGGCAGCCAATGATTCTGCGGCATTGTAAGTAAATCGCCTAGGTGCTGTGCCTTAGTGACTGTGTGCAGTTTTCACTTTTCTTAGGCTCTATGCACACACTGTTTACTTTGACCACCGGCCGTGGGGAAACGGAAAACACCTCAAAATCGATGCATGGTTTTACCTCGGTTTGCATTTTCCCATGGCCGACGGTCAAAACTTTCCTATCCTGAACACGATTCTTCCATGTTCAGGAGAGGGGGGTTGAAGCTCCTCTAACCGCAGCAGCTCCTAAACTCTGATAAAAGCCTATGTGTACATGGACACAGGCTTTTATGGAGTTGAGTTTAGGAGCTTTGCAAAAAAAAAAAAAAAAAACGCCAAAGGCTCCTAAACTCAAGTTTAGAAGATGTAGTATACATGAAGCCTAACGGAGGTCATAGGCACCTTTCAGCCAGCAGAGAGTTGTGTGAGACTTTCTTTTTGTGCAGAGCAGTGTGGAGAGAAGAGTCCTCAAAGAAGTCAGTTCAGCAAATTCTGGGGTATCTCATGTTCCCATCTTACCATCCATGTTTATTTCTGCAATAAAGCATAAAAAGAAACCCCTATACTGATCTGTTCCAGTCAGTGGAATAGAGGAAATACTGCGTGCCTGGCTGTGTGATCACTTAACCTAAAGAAAGGAATCAGTTATCACCAATGGCTCTTTCGGGGGTGCATTGCAAGGTAAGAGGGGAAAAACGGTAAAGAGTGGGAGAGAAGTTCACCTTAAACCATCTTTTTCAGGGGTTTGGGCTTGGTCCCTTAGTTCCAGTGAAGGAAACTCTTAAGGCATCACCATATCAAGACATTTTGGACAGTTTCATGCTCCCAACTTTGTGGGAACAGTTTGGGGATGGCCCCTTCCTGTTCAAACATGACTGCGCACCAGTGTACAAAGCAAGGTACATAAAGACATGGATGAGCGAGTTTGGGGAGGAGAAACTTGACTGACCTGCACAGTCCTGGCCTCAACCTAATATAACACCTTTGAATTGAATTAGAGCGGAGACTATGAGTCAGGCCTTCTCATCCAACATTAGTGCCTGACCTTACAAATATGCTTCTGGAAGAATGGTCAAACATTCCCATAGGCACATTCCCAATACTTTTAACAATATAGTGTATAAGGCTTCATTCACACTTGTGCGACTTGTCATGCCACTTTGAACATCAAAGTCACATGACAAGTCGTTCCCCATGTTTTCCAATGATAACCATTCATATACGTTGGACTTAAAGTTGCAGTGACTTCAAAGTAGTACATACAATAATTTGGTCCGACTTTCATGCAACTTGAGGGCCATAGACTTCAATGTTAACCCTCAGAAGCTGCATGAAAGTCCTACCTGAAGTTGTCCATTATCACTGGTCAAATCCAAAGTCGTATCCAAGTCGCATCCATCCAAAGTTGCGTTAAAGATGCATCAAAGTTGCACTTCAAAGACGTCGCACCTTTGGAGTCGTACAAGTACAAGTGTAAGGCTGGTCATACATTATACAATGTTCTTGTAACATTTTCCTTTAGATTTACCACCATATAATATGAGGTCAAACCTAAACACTTTGCATTTGTATCCAATCAGGCAGGCCCTTGCATTACATAGGTCAATCTAAAGGAAATTGAATTAGAAAATGGTATAATGTATGGTCAGCCTAATGCCCCGTATTTCCGTCGGAAATTCAGACGGAAAATGTCCGATTGGACCATGTTGTCGGAAAATCCGACCATGTGTGGGCTCCATCGGACTTTGAGATCCTGCTCTCAAATTTTCCGAAAACAAAATCCGATCAGACTTTTTCCGATCGTGTGTAGAGAATTCCGACGGACAAAGTGCCACGCATGCTCAGATCAAATTAGGAGACCAAACCTATTGGCTACTAGCCTCTACGTAGTTCCGTCGTACGCAATGAACGTGACCACGTTCGGAACGATCGTATTTTCCGACAACTTTGTCCGACCGTGTGTATGCAACACCAGTGTCGGACAAAATCCGACGGATATTGTGGTCGGAATTTCCGACCGTGTTTATAAAATTGGTTTTAGACTGTAGAATGAATGAGTACATCAAGAAAGATGGAAGCCATACAAGTAGATGAGTGCTTGTAAAGAGCCTAATCTCTGCCCTGACTCTGGAGTTAAACAACTGATATTCATGGTCATTGTTCATTATAACGTCTGCCCTCTACATTTAGCAGCTAGAGTGATGTCTTTATGGCAGGATATTAAGAAACTCACTTTTATTCTTGAATACAGACTTTTAATGGCCCTTGTCCTCTAATTACAACCGATGTTAATAGCTTAGCAGTCGCCTCTTGTAACAATGGTTATAGCTAGTGGCAATAAAACAGAGGAATTAGCATGCGGCAGCTCAATGAAATGTGACCTCATTTACATTTCCTGATTGCAGAGGGCACACCACAGTTCACCATTTCCAGCCATCGCACCCCAAACGACGCCGGCGGTGCCTGAGTGGTCTGCAGTCATGTGGGCCACAAAGACCAAAAGCTGTCCACGATCGTCTGGGATGCCAGCCATCCAAAACTGTGCATGATCGGTCATGGATGATAAGGCAGCAAGTTTAAATAAAATAAAACTGACCACAAATCATTATAGTTTCACTTTCATTTTTATTTTTTTTTAACTATAAATTAGATCCTTAGACCCTCCTACAAAAATATAGACCTTACCAAGTCCATTGCCAAGTCAATGTCATTTCAAAGGCCATTTTCAGTCTTTGACCTCTGGAAGGTTTATCCCGCTTCCACACCTCCCAACTTTTTGAGATGGGAATGAGGGACACCTATCAGCAAAAGTATGCAGGTATAGGACACACCCATTGCCACGCCCCCTTAAATGAGAATTGTGCAAAAAAACAAGATTGGTTAAACCCATAACGATCGGAACTGCCGCCAGCAAAAGTCGGATGTGAGCTTTTGGTTGGAAATTCCAACCGTGTGTAGGCTCCATCGGTCTTTTGCTGGCGGAATTCCTGCCAGCAAAAGATTGAGAGCAGTTTCTAAATTTTTCGGTCAGAAAAAGTTACGATCGGAAATTCCGATCGTCTGTACCAATTCCCGACACGCAAAATTCGTACGCATGCTCGGAACCAATTTGACGCATGCTCTGAAGCACTGAACTTCGTTTTCTTGGCTCGTCGTAGTGTTGTACGTCATCGCGTTCTTGGCGGTCGGAATTTGGTGCGACCGTGTGTAGGCAAAACATGTTTGAGCGGAATTCGGTCGGAAAAAACATCCAAGGCTTTTGGGATGAGAATTACGATCGTGTGTACGTGGCATAAGTGCTTATTTTTACCACTACTATTCCTTCATATTGGCTTTTGGTATTTACAAATGCAGCAATTTAGAAATTAGATGAAAGGTTTAGCTCTGGGAAACACTTTTTGATAGATAAAAAGTGCTTTTTATATACAACTATATAGATCAGATCAAAATGAGGGACAAATGAGGAGGAATGAGGGACAGAGGGACATTGCTCCAAATCAGGGACAGTCCCTCGAAATCAGGGACAGTTGGGAGCTATGCGCTTTGTGACCAGGCCTTTTTTTGTGATACAGTACTGTGAATATTGCATGGTCATGCAATTAATTTGGTAATTCATTTTTTCCCACAAATAGAGCTTTCTATTGGTGGTATTTGATCACCTCTGCGTTTTTTTTTTGTTTTTTTTTGCTATAAACAAAAAAAGACTGAAATGTTTGAATATTTTTTACTTTCTATTATAAAACATATCAATAAAATTAAAAAAAATAGTTAATTTCTTCATAAATGTAGGCCAATAGCTGTTCATCCAGCCAGAAATGTTTTCAGCTGATATCTTTCTGTGCTCCTTCCCTCTGGACTGTTGTCAGTTAGCATTGCTCCCTGTTATCTCTGAACTACAAAAACCTCTTCTAAGTGGCGGCTGGTGTTTTCTTTTTTTTGGGGGGGGGGGGGGGGGGGTGGCAAACAACCAGCCCTAGGCCCCCACCCCTAGGGTTGCCACATCATCCCTTTAATCCAGGACACATATCAATTACACAGGTTCTGAGGCTTATTTAAGGCATATAAGGCACCAAGTGAGTTTAATTACCACCTTAATCAGCCACAGAACCTGTGTAATTAATGTGTGTCCTGGATTAAAGGGATGATGTGGCAACCATACCCATTCCCGGCCGTCCGCTTGCTGTCTGCCGGTTGGTCTGGCACTTAGCCCATCTAGGTGGCAGGTGGCGGGTAACGGGCAGCCTTCTCCTGTGTCCTCCCCTCTTCCTCGCTTCCGTCGTCCATCTCCTCCCCTCCTATTAGGCATCCAATAGGATCGCCTGTCCTTTCAGCCAATAGAGTGACGGGTCTCAAGACACGCTTCCTGATTGTCCGGGAGGAGGATCAGTGTTACAATAGCGAATATTAGTTTGCTATTAAACACACCTGAGCCCACCCTATTTTAAAGCCTACTAGTGCCTCTGGCTCGAATCAGATGCTTCAAAAAAAAACACCCCATTGGAATCCATGCATTTGGTGTCCTGAAAGGGGCCAGAAGCATGGAAAGGGGGGCTGCGCCCGTGAGCCCTTAATGGACGGGCCACCCTTGCCTCTTCTGGGTATGGAAAAGAGAGGAAGGTGTTATGTAGTCCTTACACAATGTTATATATTCCTAACACAATCCCTGTCCTTGAACTTCGCTCAATACGGCTGTCACTCTAGGACAGAAAGTGTGAAAAAAATGATAACTAATGAGAAAGTATAGTATACGCCCCTATGGACCAGACCAACTTTTACGTCTCCCTAAGGACCTGTTTATTTGGCAATAACTTTGTCATTACTTAAGATAACAAAGGAATACATATATAACTTTTTTTTAGGACAAATAAGTCTTTATTTGTTAATGTTGCCTTGCTAAAAATATTTTTTTATACAATCTATAGACAAAAATGTAACAAAACTAAAAAAATCTGTTTATTCTACCTCGATCGGTGGTAGTTTAAAAAAAATTTGTGTTATTCTGGATAAAAAGTATTCATTATATAATTTGTCCTGTTTAAAATGAATTTAAAATTATGATACTGGTACAAAGTATTGCAAAGTTTTAAAAAATAAAATATAGGCTTTTTTTTTTTTTTTTACGTTTCCCTTTTTTACTATAACACTAAAAGAAAATTAACAAACAAAAAAATGTAAAAAAAAGTTTAAATTATATATATATATATATATTTATTATATAAATGATATTATTATTATTATTATTATACAGTATTTACATAGCGCCAACAGTTTGCGTAGGGCTCTACAACAGACAGTACACTTACAATACAAATCAATACAGGAGGGATCAGAGGGTCCTGCTCGTTGGAGCTTACAATCTAGAAGATATGAATAGTTAGAAAAAAAAACAGCAGTAAATAATAGCTGGAAGTGCAAAAGTGGAAGAAGTAGTTAATTCGAGCTGATTGGGGTAAACTAATGCCTAGTACACATTAGCAGGCTGAAGAAAAAAATAAAAATAAATGAGGAGCTTGCTGTATTAGCTATCATAGCCATTGGCTGCCAGCGCTGATCAGATGCCAATCAGATGCTCTTTTTCCAGCATGCCCATCCAACAGAAGCTGGCTTCTGTCTGACAGGCTGGTCTACACACAGGCTGAATGTCGACCGGTTCCTTTTGAACCGGGAATCACGTCATCACGTCCGTTAAGTCATCATGCTCATTAGACATGTGGACATTAATTTAGTTACTCCCGAAATTCGTTTTTATTTATTTTGTTTCGTTAAAAGATTGAATTCGTCCGAAAATCCGAAATAATTAAGGTCGAATCTGTCATTGAAGGCTCATGGTGTCTGTCGAATGTTCTAAAAAGATTTGACGGAGCAGCTAAACGGTACGACGCCGCAATCGTACATTTCCGGTCGAATGTTCCGCCTACAAACTATAGTAGAATTCTAATGTTGTACGACACTAGTAATAATTATATTTATTAATTATTATTACTAGTCAACCAACATTAGAATTCTTCTATATCCTATGGGCGGAGCATTTGACCATAAATGTCCGTTCGCGGCGACTGCTTCGTCGAATCTTCATGTCAAATCTTTTCTCTCTATGTCGAATAATCTTGGACTAATAGAGTTAGGCTTGGCACATTCAACATTTTTTGCTATTGTCTCTATAATGTTGAATCTTTTCTCTCTATGTTGAATCTTTTCTCTCTATGTAGAATCTTTTCTCTCTATGTCGAATCTTCTCTCTCTATGTCGAATCTTTTCTCTCTATGTTGAATCATTTCTCTCTATGTCAAATCTTTTCTCTCTATGTTGAATCTTTTCTCTCTATGTAGAATAATCTTGAACTAATAGAGCTAAGGTTAGGCACATTCGACCACAGGTTCGATTGGACACAGATCGCTATTGTCAGCGTCAAGCACTATTCCTTCCACTGACATCAACAATGAGGCATAATTCCTTCCACTGACAACAAACATGGGGCACTATTCCTTCCACTGACATCAACAATGGGGCAGATTTCCTTCCACTGACAACAAACAGGGGGCACTATTCCTTCCACTAACATCAATAATGGGGCATAATTCCTTCCACTTACAACAAACATGGGGCACTATTTCTATTACTGACACCAACTATTTCTCCCCCTAATACTAAAGATCAGGCTTTGTTTACTCCCAGTGGACACAATCCGGCCCCCTTAAAGTCTGAAGGACAGTAAACTGGCCCCTTCTTTAGAAAGTTTGGAGACCCCTGCACTAGAAGCTGATTGGTTACTATGCACAGCTGCACCAGATTCTGAGTGCACCAGTTTTAGTAAATAGGCAATGCCAACCGGGTCTATGGAGATAAAAAGGTATTTCTCAGCAAATAAAGTAAAAAAATAAATAAAAAATTCTACTGCTTGCATCAAAAAAAGATTTCAAAGGTGACAGGTCTTCTTTAAAGTGCTTTCTGTGGGCTGGTGTGTGTTTTTTTCGTAGACACTTTCAGCTGTTCCCATGTGTTAAACATTCACATTTTAGGCCCTCTGGATTTCCTGTCCAGTGAACTTAGTCCCATGAATGGCTGTGAAAAATCCCATTTCAGGGTTCAAAGACCCCCAGTCCATTGGCTGCCAGATAATAGAGCGGTCAGCTAAGGAGGATAGGCTTGATAAGATAATAGAGGAGAAGGAGAGGAAATAATTCCCTGTACTAAAGAACAGCGAGGGATCCTCATCCCTGTTTTCCAGTAACTTTTTTCCCAGTTAATGATTACAGGTCCCAGCCTGCAGCTCCAAGCCGAGGCACCACCAGGGATGACAATTCATTTAAGGCTAATAGGATTTTAAAACTCCAAACCGATCCGTGGAGATTTTATGGGAGAATATGAATACATTTAAGAGACAGCCAGCTGTGGGTGGGTAGACAGTTAAGGATTTGGCACTACGGATAAAAGAATTAGGGATGAAGGCAGGCTACTGATCTTAAATCCCTTTTAGTGGATTGGGGATTGCTGTTAAAGATTCAATTTCCACTTGCTCACAAACCGCTGTGGTGAAAGCCCTGATCATATTCTCTTGACTCCATTCAGCCTCTCTGAGTCATGATCACACGCTGGTCTGTTAATGATACACAATGGACTGCAACACTTACACCCATGTGCCCCTTGAAGAGATTAATCTAAACATGTCGTGGAACTCTTGAGGCTGCTTGCCAAAACATCGGTTTGACTTTAAGTGAAACACATTTTTTTTTTTCGAAGAAGTTTTCGATATAGAAGATTTATGAAAGAGGATGTATGCTTTAATTTATAGATTTATTTGGGTGACAATTCATGCCAACCTGACCCAGGTCCCATCTCGCTTCTTACCCAGATGGAGAAGATGCCAAAACATTTGTTTACCTTTAAATTAAACACTTTTTTTTTCATAGAAGTTTTCGATATAGAAGATTTATGAAAGAGGATGTATGCTTTAATTTATAGATTTATTAAATTCCCTTTAATTAATAAAGGTAAAGTATACTGTGTTTTAAAGGGTATGTAAAAACGAACAACTTCCCTATGTAATGTACAAAGCACTTCACCTTTTATTTCCTACATGTCCTACATACCTCTAGATCCAGGCCATTTGGGTTTTGGGGTGACAATTTGTGCCAAGCTGACCCAGGTCCCACCTCGCTTCTTCCCCAGATGGAGAAGATGCCAAAACATTGGTTTACCTTTTTTTTTCTAAGAAATTTTCTATGTAAAATATTTATAAAAGGGGATGTATGCTTTAATTTATAGATTTATTCAATTCCCTTTAATTTGTAAAGTATATGACTTTAAGTGAAACACATTTTTTTTTTTTTTCGAAGAAGTTTTCGATATAGAAGATTTATGAAAGAGGATGTATGCTTTAATTTATAGATTTATTAAATCCCCTTTAATTAGTAAAGGTAAAGTATACTGTGTTTTAAAGGGTATGTAAAAACAACAACTTCCCTATGTAATGTACAAAGCACTTCACCTTTTATTTCCTACATGTCCTACATACCTCTAGATCCAGGCCATTTGGGGTGACAATTAGTGCCAAGCTGACCCAGGTCCCACCTCGCTTCTTCCCCAGATGGAGAAGATACCAAAACATTGGTTTACCTTTTTTTTTTTTTCTAAGAAATTTTCAATGTAAAAGATTTAAAAAAGGGGATGTATGCTTTAATTTATAGATTTATTCAATTCCCTTTAATTAGTAAAGGTAAAGTATACTGTGTTTTAAAGGGTATGTAAAAACAACAACTTCCCTATGTAATGTACAAAGCACTTCACCTTTTTATTTCCTACATGTCTTACATACCTCTAGATCCAGGCCATTTGGGTTTTGGGGTGACAATTAGTGCCAAGCTGACCCAGGTCCCACCTCGCTTCTTCCCCAGATGGAGAAGATGGCAAAAGTGAAACACGTTTTTTTTTATTTATTTTTTATTTTTTTAAGAAAAATGTAAAAGATTTATAAAAGGTGATGTATGCATTCATTTATAATTTATTAAATTATTTTTAATTAGTAAAGAGAAGGTACACTGTGGTTTAAGGTTATGTAAAAACAAAAACTTGTAATGTACAAAGCACTTCACCTTATATCTCCTGCATGTCCTACCAACTGGTGCTGTATATTTTTTGGGGGGGGGGGGGGGGCCCCCACACAACACAACCCACACCCCCCCCCCCCCCCCCCCCCCCCCCCCCCCCCCCCCCCCCCCCCCCCCCCCCCCCCCCCCCCCCCCCCCCCCCCCCCCCCCCCCCCCCCCCCCACCCCCCCCCCCACCCCCCCCCCCCCCCCCACGGCTTTGATAAAACACATACAGTAAAACCTTGGATTGTGAGCATAATTTGTTCCAGAAACATGCTTGTAATCCAAAGCACATGCATATCAAAGCAAATTTCTCCCTAAGAAATAATGGAAACTCAGATGATTCGTTTCACAACCATTTATTCATAAATCCTTCAGATTATAGTCCATATAAAAAGATTATAGCAATGTGATCGGTTGCGTAACCATAAAATGTCCATCCACAAATGGAAGCCTCCACAAGGGGATTAGAAGCAAAATCCAGCAGGAGCTACAGGAGCTACAGCCATCCAATCTACTTCCCCCCCTCCAGTCAGTCGGCCCCGCATTTACACCCCAACCCCCCAGTCGGTTGGTCGGTCTGCCCTGCACTTACCCCATCTTGGTTGCTGGCAGCTTCGGCTCCTTTCTGCATCTCCTCCTCCTCTGCACTTGTGCTTCACGGCCACTTCCTCCTCAGCGGCTACCCTCCTCCTTCCCTTGGCGTGGTGGCCAATACGATCGCTTCTCCTCTCTGCCAATCAGGTTTTAGGACCTGCTTCCTGATTGGCCGGGAGGAGAATCAGAAAGACAAATATTAATTCGCTATTGTCACACAACTGGGTGGGCTCAGGTTGCAGTGCTCTGCTCCCCAAATCTACCTTTTTCTGAAGCCAATTAGGGTCTCTGACTCTAATCACGTGCTTCTAAAAAAAAAAAAACCCAGTTGGAATGCATGCGTCTGGCGCCCTGCATGTAGATTAGGGGGTGCATTGATTAGAGGGGCAGCGCCCCTGCGCCCCTATTGGGAGGGCTGCCACTGTGTCCTACATACCTCACCATACGTTTCCTACATGTCTTACATACCTCTAGATCCAGGCCACATTTTGGGCAGCTCTTAAGTTTTGGGCAGCAGTTTGCGCCAAGCTGACCCAGGTCACTTTTTTTAAGTTTTGGGCAGCAGTTTGCGCCAAGCTGACCCAGGTCCCACTGTACTTGATCTCCAAATGGAGAAGATGCCAAAACATTGGTTAAACTTTAAGTGAAACTTTTTTTCTTTTCTGTAAGGGGATGTATGCTTTAATTTATAGATTTACTCACCTTTTATTTCTTACATGTCCTACATACTTCTAGATCTCCAGTGACACATGCGGCCCTTTGGGTTTTGCAGTGGGACCCTTCATCCCCGCAGTCAGTTTTTGGGGGACATTGATTTGTAAGGTGGCTGTAATAACAGTGACCTCTAGCAGTCTTGCAAGTTGCCTGGGTTGGACAGTATTTTGCACCAAGCTAAACCAGGTCCCACCCGCTTTTTCTCCAGATAGTATAGTTACGCACCTGCTTTTCGGGAGAAACTCCACCATATGCTGTCACTCACTATACTGGCCTTAGGCTCATTTTCGGCATATTCCAGAGTACTGAATGGCAACTGCAGTCAAGCTATTATTTCATGGTTCTTGTTCTAATATAAATCTGTGAAGTCCATCCAATTTTAATCCTGTGTTGAGCCCTGATGAAGGGGCAGTGATGTTGGTGTCTGTTTCCCTGCTGTGTAGATTCACCTGATCCCTTTGTTCTGGTGACCATTGTCATTAGAACAAAAAGGGGCGGAAAATTAAAAATTTTACAGTTGCCAGCAGAAGACAAATCCAGGGCAAAAGCTCCAATGGGTGCAACTGGTGATAACTCTCTAAGAATAGCAATTTCCTCCCTACGATGCCCGGCATCTTTTAACCTGGAATACTAAGGACATTATTGTGGCAAAAACAAAGTACTGTGGGGGACAGCCAGTGCTGGGACAAGGTCTTCCAGCGCCCAGGGCAAAGATGCCAAACTGTGCCCCCCCCCAGTTCATGATATGCAAGCTTAGGGGATCCTATGCCCAGCAGTCACTTCTGTATGTCTGTGTACACCAGTGCCAGCTTCTGAATAAAGGAGCGCTACACTGGCAGGATGGATGAGGGGGAAAGAGAACACAGTTCGCACTGCCACCTGGCTCTTTCTGCTTGCCGCTCCCATCGTTGGGCTGACATGAGTAGTGAGGTCACTGTCACTACGCCTGTCAGCCTTGCAACAGATGAAAGGTGCCCCTGTTCATACAGTAAACCATTGCGCTCAGGGAAGCCGCCCCTCCTGCCCATCCCTTGTCCCTGCCCTGGGGACAGCTATTATTTTTTTGCACTAAATGTGTGTTTTTGCAATAGCAGAATACACCCAGAGTATGTAAACGGTGTATCTCAAAACCTGCAAAAATGCAGAAAATGCTATTCAAAAAAAAATTTTTGCCCTAAATTTTTTTTATTTGAATAGCACAATAGAAGAAAAATATATAAATTGAATATGTCACACCTGCAGATTGGTGTTTTTGGAAGAGCAGAATATACCCACAGTATGTACACGGTGTATCTCACAGTAACATATGCAGTGCTGGTGCACTGAGCTTGCAGATAAAAGTTATATTTTCTCTGGCACTGGGCTCATGGCAGTGTAAAAAGACTGTGCACTGCAACCCAACCAGGTAAATCTATGTAGATCGCTGACTTATTAGAATAGATTTCTGAATCTGGACTCCTAGATAATTCTCTCTCCCTCAAAGCAGCCACAGGAACCTTGCCCTACACTCTCTATCTTTTCTCTCAGTGCAGTGTAAAAATCTTGTGCACTGCACCCACACAACTAAATCTATGTAGATCGCTGAATAATTAGAATAGATTTCATGAATCCGGACTGACTCCTATCATGTAATTCTCTCCCTCACAGAAACAGCAGCCAGGAACCTTTCCCTACACTGTTTAAAGCAGAGTGACGTGCTGTGCTGTGTGCCTCTAGCTTATATCGAGGCTGGGTCACATGCTGCACTGGCCAATCACAGCCATGCCATTAGTAGGCATGGCTGTGATGGCTTCTAAGGGCACACCAGTTAAACGAATGTTGATTGGCTGCGCCATTACATCGCCGAACACCGAACCCGAACATACAGTCAATTGTTCGGGTTCGGGTCCAGGACCCAAAAACCCAAAAGTCCGGTGCGGACCCGAACTTTACAGTTCGGGTTCGCTCAACCCTAATCACAATGGCTAAATCTATGTCTGTAGTGCATGTTCAAACCTTAATACCATAAATAGTAACATATTATTTGATTTTTACTCCAGGAGTATATAAAGAGTCTGGAAATTCTAGATAAAAGTTTAACCACTTGCCGACCAGCCGCCATCATTATACTGCGGCTGGTCCGCTCGTTCCCGTGAATCGCCGGGAAAGAGAGCCAGAACGGGAATCTGTCAATGTAAACAGACAGATCCTCGTTCTGAAAGGGGAAGAGAGAGAGATCTGCTGTTCCTAGTGATCAGGAATAGTGATCTCTCTCCTCCTCCAGTCAGTCCCATCCCCTCATAGTTAGAAACACCTCCCAGGGGACACATTTAACCCCTTGATCACCCCCTAGTGTTAACCCCTTCCCTGCCAGTGACATTAATACAATCAGTACAATCAGTGGCTATTTATAGCTCTGCTCGCTGTATAAATGTCAATGGTCCCAAAAAAGTGTCAAAAGTGTCCGATCTGTCCACCGCAATGTCGCAGTCCTGCTAAAAATTTCTGATCACCGCCATTACTAATAGAAAAAAATAATAATAATAAAAATGCCATACATATATATCCCCTATTTTGTAGACGCTTTAACTTTTGCACAAACCAATCAATATACACTTATTGCGATTTTTTTTTTGTTACGAAAAATATGTAGAAGAATACATATCGGCCTAAACTGAGGAAGACTTTTTTTTGGGGGGGGGGGGGTTATTATAGCCAAAAGTAAAAAAAATATATATATTTTTTTTAAATTGCATGTCTTTTTATGTTTATAGGGCAAAAAAAAAAAAAAAAACGCAGAGGTGATCAAATACCACCAAAAGAAAGCTCTATTTGTGGAGAAAAAGTGACGTCAATTTTGTTTTGGTACAGCGTCGCATGACGGCGCAACAGTCAGTTAAAGCGCCACAGTGCTGTATCGCAAAAAAAATGGCCTGGTCAATAAGGGGGAAAATCTTCCGGTCCTTAAGTGGTTAAATAATGCATTACAATTTAACTAAACCCAATAGATTTTAGTTGACTAAAATGAATGAGATTTTAGTCGACTAAAATGTACTGGAGGTTTTAGTCGACTGGAATATGACTAAAACTAAAACAATTCAGATGACTAAAATACAACTAAAACTTAAATGGCATTTTAGTCAAAAGACTAGAAAACGACTAAAACTAAAATGTAATTTTAGTCAAAAGACTATAACTAAAACGAAATTTGCTGCCAAAATAACACTGGTAGCACTGGGTCAAGTAATGGGTCAAGTAAGCCTGAACTTGTCCTTGAAGGTCCATTCATAACAGGGTGATCCATTGTAGTGCGTTTAGTTCACTCATGTTAACATGTGTTAAGGGCATGTTCAATGCATTGCAATAACATATTGAAAGGACCAAAAATCAGACCTGTTCAATTTTTGCTAGGGCTGTGCCCAAAAATGAATGGCACAACAGCGCGCCAACGCACGTAACATACATGACTGTGCATTGAAGTAATGTGTGCTTTACCAAAGTGAAGTAGTGTAACTGCACCATTAAAAATAAACATTATTAGAGAAATTGAGGTAGCAGGTTGTCTTTAAAACTAAAAAACTAAAAAAATGTATTGAATTAGAGTCAGGCAGTGGCAAATGATGTATAATTATAATTACATCTAATGATACATATATGTTTTTTATATATTGTATTTATTTTGTTCTTTTTTGTATTTTTGTACAAGCTTACGCATTTCCTGACTGATTCGTATATCCCCTGATGAAGCTATTAGGTGAAACATGTCAGGCTAATATAGGAATATGAAACTTCAGTTTAAGCTGAACATTCGCCATATGACCACCTTCATCATGAAATGTTGAATATTCTTGAACAAATTGGCCCTGTTTGTTTTTTACTTTATTCTCATTTAAAATGATATATTTTTTAAATATATGGTTTGCATTATTATCTGTAAGCACCACGACAATCAGTGGCGGTGTGTCCATAAAGGGCGCAGGAGCTCTGCCCCCTCTCTCCTGTCACCTCTCTCTCACTATAGATAGATTCATACATTGCAGGAATCTATCTATGGTCGCTGCTGCCGCCCCCTATTCAGGTGTCCAGCCCCTTGACGGGCACCAGGCCCCTGAATTAAGGTGGCAGGTTTTTTTTTGTAAGCGCCTGATTAGAGCCTTAGGCTCTAATAGGCTTCCAAAATGGTAAACAGCAGGCGCAATGCTGTGCGTTCGCTGTTTACTCAGTGTTGTGTTAGGAACACTGACCCACCTCTCAGTCATCCAGGTGCTCGGGTCTGGTTACCTGATTGGCTGAAACAACAGGCACTGTGATTGGATGCCTGATAGAGAGGACCGGAGACATAGAGGAGTGTGGACATGGAGGACGCCACCGTGACTCGCTGCGAGACAGGTAAGTCCCGAATCCCAGGCGATGCACACTGGCAGCATTTGATGGGGCACAGTAGCTGTAATTGATGGGCACACTGGCAGCAATTGATGGGACACAATAGCTGCAATTGATGGGCACACTGGTAGCAATTGATGGGCACACTGGCAGCAATTGATGGGGTACACTGGCAGCAATTGATGGGGCACACTGGCAGCAATTGATGGGCACACTGGCAGAAATTGATGGGGCACAGTAGCGGCAATTGATGGGCACAGTGGCAGCAATTGATGGGCACACTGGCAGCAATTGATGGGGTACACTGGCCGCAATTGATGGGGCACACTGGCAGTATTTGATGGGGCACAGTAGCTGTAATTGATGGGCACACTGGCAGCAATTGATGGGCACACTGGCAGCAATTGATGGGGAACACTGGCAGTATTTGATGGGGCACAGTAGCTGTAATTGATGGGCACACTGGCAGCAATTGATGGGGCACAATAGCTGCAATTGATGGGCGCACTGGTAGCAATTGATGGGCACACTGGCAGCAATTGATGGGGTATACTGGCAGCAATTGATGGGGCACACTGGCAGCAATTGATGGGCACATTGGCAGAAATTGATGGGGCACAGTAACGGCAATTGATGGGCAGAGTGGCAGCAATTGATGGGCACACTGGCAGCAATTGATGGGGTACACTGGCCGCAATTGATGGGCACACTGGCAGAAAGTTATGGGGCACAGTAGTGGCAATTGATGGGCACAGTGGCAGCAATTGATGGGCACACTGGCAGCAATTGATGGGTACAGTAGCTGCATTTGATGGCACAGTGGCGGCAATTTATGGGTACAGCGGCTGCGCTTGATGGGCACAGTGGCTGCGTTTGATGGCACAGTGGCTGCGCTTGATGGGCACAGTGGCTGCGTTTGATGGGCACAGTGGCTGCAAATGATGGGGGGGGGTTTCAGTTTGTTTGCCCCCAAAAAAAAAATTTGAGCACCAGCCGCCACTGTCGACAATCCCCTTCTTCCTTTTCCATTTCACATATTTGACTATTTGGGATGAGGTGCCAAATACTTGGGTGTTCTACCTTTAGCCGGACATACTTAATATGTATTGAATTAGACTTTCCGCATCTATTTTAACTGTTTTTTTTACGCTGTAGAGGATCGGTTTCTTCTGCATAACACAATTGTCAAGGGCAATTGTAAGGTCAAAGCATAATTGAAAGTTTTAGTTACTATATCTAAACTGTACGCATATACATTTCCTCTACAGGGAACTTCTACAACGTCGGGGTTAATATACATTGGCTTCCTGCTGTCTATAGGGAATTATAAGAAGATTAATTGTATAAAGCACTGCTCTGGACTTTCAATCGCTCCTGTTTCTTTTTAAACATGGATTGGTCAATTTTGGGTGGATTTAAAGCTAAGGGCAAAACACAAAAGGCAAATCACAAAAGGCATTAATCCATGGCAACCACAATCCATCTGGCTTTAGTCTTCTACAATGTGATTAAGTTATTGCATTGACACAAGGGCTTCTGTGTATGTTCAGTCATTCTGTATATTGATTACTGGCTGCAATAACTTTTGCAATAGGTTTTTTTTTTTTTTGGACCCCTATTTCACGCCAGATCCATTTGGCGGATGAGAGTCTTTATTTGGGGAAGGTGGGGAGCGGTAGAGGCCCAAAATGCTTGACTGATGGTTCAGCTCGTCTGTAAGAAAAATAAAAAAACAAATACATTTACAATTGTTTAAATTGTAAATTAACCACTTCCAGAAGATTTACCCCCTTCATGACCATTTTTTGCGATACGGCACTGCGATACTTTAACTGACAATTGTGCGGTCGTGCAACGCTATGCATAAATTTAATTTATTTCCTTTTTTTCCCCATAAATACAGCTTTCTTTTGGTGGTATTTGTGTTTTTAAATTTTTGCGCTACAAACAAAAAAAAGACATACAATTAAAAAAAAAATAAAAATGTTACTCCCTGCTATAAAACATATCGAATAAAAAAAAACAAAAAAAAAACACATTTCTTCATAAATTTACACCAATATGTAATCTGCTATATATTATTGGTCCAAAAAAATCCCAAAAAGCATAAATTGATTGGTTTGCGCAAAAGTTATAGCATCTACAAACTATGGGATATATACTGGATTTTTTTTTTTTATAATAGTAATGGTGGCGACCAGCGAATTATATTGCGACTGCGATATTGCGGCGGACAATTGGACACTAACTGCCACTTTTGACACTTTGCGGGAACCAGTGACACCAATACAGTGATCAGTGCTAAAAATATGCACTGTCACTATACTAATGACACTGGCTGGGAAGCGGTTAAACATCCTAGGGCGATCCAAGGGTTAACTGTGTGCCTAGCCAGTGTTTTTGTCTTCTGGTTTAAGTGCTTTTAGGGAAGTGATAGATTTTTTCCTTGCTTTGCAGGGACACAAAATCCATCACTCACCCCCCCCCCCCCACCTGTCAGAATGGAGCTCTGTCTTGTTTACATAGGCAGAGCCCCATTCTGTGTCTCTGCCCGATGATCGGCAGGTACTGGCAGACATCCAGTGCTCAGCACCTGCAGATCGGCTTCTGCTGGGAGTAATCCCAGTAGAAGCGGCCCGCCAGCAGCCTGATTGTGCTCCCTGTAGGCGGAAGTGCAGAATCACAAATATATACATGATTTTGCACAAGAGGGTCGCCCTGTAGCAGTCAGTGTTAATTTAGTTGACTAAAAATCCATCACCCCCCCCCCCCCCATCAGAACGGAGATCTGCCTTGTTTACATATGCAGAGCTCTGTCCTGTGTCTCTGCCTGACGATCAGCGGGTACCGGTGGACATCCATTGCCTGGCACCCACAAGTCGACTTTTGCTGTTCAGCAGAAGCAGCGCACCCCCCCCCCCCCCTGTAGGTGGAAGTGCAGAATTACACATATATATATATATATTTATATATATATATAAATATATACGTGATTCTGCGCAGGATGGTTGCCCTGTAGCAGTATATCAGTATAATAAAGCAAATTAACCACTTGCCGACCGCCGCACGCTGATGTATGTCCCTACTTTGGGGACAGATATCGTTGTTATGACAGCAATTAGCTGCTAAAACCCCGGTATTCCCGTCGGCTACAAGATAAAAGTGGTCTCTGCGGCAGATTCGCCGCAAGATCACTCTTATTGGTGGTGGGAGAGGGCCCCCCCTCCCGCCGCGATCCGCTGCCCTCTGCCGCTTACCTGAGCTGCCGGCAGCGGCGGAGGCGATCGGGTCTGTCTCCTTGCTAGGTATGGAGATGAGTGAGGGGAAGATGGCCCCCACCCATCTCCATAGCAATGGAAGGGTGGAAGCGATGTCAAAACTGCACATTTTTTTGTTGTAATTTTTTCAAAATGACAACATTTTTATTTTTTTATTTTTTTTGCATTTAAGTCCAAATATGAGATCTGAGGTCTTTTTGACCCCAGATATCACATTAAAGAGGTCCTGTCATGCTTTTTTCAATTACAAGGGATGTTTACATTCCTTGTAATAGGAATAAAAGTCACACAATTTTGTATTTTTTTTAAAACAGTGTAAAAAGAAAAAATAAAAGTAAAATAAATAAGAAATAAAAATGTTTTAATTGCGCCCCGTCCCGCTGAGCTTGCGTACAGAAGCGAACGCATACGTGAGTAGCGCCCACACATGTGAGGTATCCCGCAATCGGTAGAGCGAGAGCAATAATTCTAGCCCTAGGCCTCCTCTGTAACGCAAAACATGCAACCGGTAGAATTTTTTAGATGTCGCCTATGGAGATTTTTAAGGATAAAAGTTTTGCGCCATTCCACGAGCGGGCGCAATTTTGAAGTATGACATGTTGGGTATCAATTTACTCAGCGTAACATTATCTTTCACAATATAAACAAAAATTTGTCTAACTTTACTGTTGTCTTATTTTTTTATTTAGAAAAGTGTATTTTTTTCAAAAAAAGTGGGCTTGTAAGCCCGCTGTGCAAATACGGTGTGACAGAAAGTATTGCAACGACCGCCATTTCATTCTCTAGGGTGTTAGAAAAAAATGTATAATGTTTGGGGGTTCTACGTAATTTTCTAGCAAAAAAATGTTTTTAACTTGTAAACACCGAGTTTGAAAAAGAGGCTCGGTCCTTAAGTGGTTAAAGGTACGGATATTTTGACATAGTTACATTGGTCCAGCTTGGAGGATTCCTCCATCCGCCTTGATTGTGGAGATGGAGGAACCTGTTTGTCTTTTTTCATTCAGCCTTTTTCAAAAAAAAATGACCCCTTTATGTCCAGCTTTAGAGAGTTGTCACAGGAACAGGAGGAGTCCTAATTGAAGAATTGTCCCTCACTTCTTGTTCTGGTGACAACTCTATCATTTTGGATTTCCCTTCTTCTGGTCTCAGTGACCATGTTTATCAGGACAAACAGAAGTGTAAATCTCCCCAATGGGGACACAGACACCAATAAAAAACCTATAGAGAGATGCTAGCGGGGCATAGGATCCGGATCCTCGGCTTACTAGAAAAGGAGGAGAGGTTCTTGATTGAGCCCAATGGCTTTGGGTTCAACAGTTCTCAGCACAACAGGAGCAACTCCGAGACAGGAGTCACCCAACCTGAGAAGTCTAATGCCCCGTACACACGGTCGGATTTTCCAACGGAAAATGTCCTATCGGACCATGTTGTTGGAAATTCCGACCGTGTGTGGGCTTTTTCCGTCGGAATTCCCGACGGAAAAAGTTTGAGATCCTGCTCTCAAATTTTCCGACAACAAAGTCCTATCGGACTTTTTCCAATCGTGTGTAGCGAATTCCGACGGACAAAGTGCCACGCATGCTCAGATCACATTACAAGACCAAAGCTATTGGCTACTAGCCTCTACGTAGTCCCGTCGTAGGCAACGAACGTCACCACGTTCAGAATGATCGGATTTTCCGACAACTTTGTCCGACAGTGTGTATGCAACACCAGTGTCGCACAAAATCCGTCTGAAAAAATCTGACGGATTTTGTGGTCGGAAATTCCGACCGTGTGTACGGGGCATAAATGTACTTTAGTTGAACCAGAAGGAGCTCCAGACAATTGTTTACCAGTCCAGAATTAATTTATTAACTGGGTAGTAGACAAAGAGTAAAAAGAGAAGGCAGTGAAAAGAGTGATAGATAGGATTTTAGGACAGCCTTGTGATTTAAATAGTAAAAAGAGAAGGCAGCCAACGCATTTTGGGGCCAAACAATTCCCCTTTATCAGGCCTACAAAAGATCTTTTGTAGCCATGATGAAGGGCGATTTTTGGGCTCCCGAAACGTGTTGACTGCCTTCTCTTTTTACCCTTCTTTAGAATATAAAAAAAAACTTCTAAACATTTGTTTGGTGATCCATCTGGTTCAACTAAATTAAGCAATACAAATTTAATAGAGGGTCTAACCCTTCTCCATTCTATTTAAAACTCCCCAAAAATTACTATTTCGTACACTTTAAAGAATAACTTACATTAAAATTTGCTGGTCACTGAAATAAATGTGTCAAAGTTACATACTTATCTTATAGCAAGCATAGACCTGCGCACAGATTGTGCCAGATTTCCCTGGGCACACCCTAATCACCCCGTGCAATGCCAATTCCCCCTGCTTCCTGGCTTGCCTGTCTCCCCCCTGCAGTGCTGCCAGCTTCTCATCTTTCCTGCCGGCTGCTGCGGGGGAGATGTTTCAGGATGGATAGCGTGGGTAGGGTCCAGTAAATATTTCATTTACTGCCCCCTTCCTTTTCTGAATGAACACAGTGAGTGATCTGTACCGATCACTCATGTGTTCATTGTTACCTGAAGCATAGTAAACCATGTTTGCTATGCTTCAGTTTGTGAATGAACAGGAAACCGATCAGCACAGAACACTTCCCATTTGTTCGCTGTCAATAGACTGAGGAATCTCTTCAGTCCCTTTCTCTGTCTCAAAACTGAGACATCAGGGGTCTGTTTAGACCTGTGATATTTCACAAAAGCCCCCAACGGGGCACTTAAAAGAAAATTAAAAAATTCTAAAAAATAATTTTGTAAAAAATTGTTACAAAATAAAATTCTAAAAAATCATAAAAAAAAAAAGAAAAAAACTACTGACACCAATCTCTGCTCTACTGACTCAGTCCACTGCTCTGCTTAATATACACCAGGGATGTGTGGTGGGGTCAGTGGCTTGTATCAGAGCCAGATACACACAGGTTACATACGCCACGATCGTTAGTGCGAGAACAATAATTCTAGCACTAGACCTCCTCTGTAACTCTAAACATGTAACCTGTAAAAAAATGGACAGCCACGCCTATGGAGATTTTTAAGTACTGAAGCTTGGCGCCATTCCACAAGTGTGCGCAGTTTTAAAGCGTGACATGTTGGGTATGTATTTACTCGGCGTAACATAATCTTTCACAGTATACAAAAAATCAAGCTAACATTACATTTGTTTTTGTTTTGTTTTTATTCCTGAAACTGTTTTTTTTTAAACGTGTTTGAAAAATACCGTGTGACATAAAAAGTTGCAACGACCACCATTTTATTCTCTAGGGTATCTTCTAAAAAATATATATAATGTTTGGGGGTTCTGAGTAATTTTCTAGCAAATAAATTATGATTTTTACATGTAGGAGAGAAGTGTCAGAATTGGCCTGGGTGGCAAGGGGTTAATTACCATAAGTAATATACAAATAATAATAAAACTGTACTCAAACAGGTGGCTTAACGGACAAATTACTAAAGTTTGAAGTTATAACTTCCAACCAGTAATTTCACAGTAAATAGATAAATAATAAATTATTATGTTATAACATATTGAATAATAATATATGATTTAGCTTGATTAAAACAGTACCTTTTCAACAGCAGCAGAAGATTCTTATTCTCCCTCATAACTATGTGAGAAAAAACATGTGATTGTGGGTAAATCTTATACCCATAAACATGTTTCTTTCCTTGTAGCTAGGAGGGCTGGGCTGGAAGGGAGCATTTAACTTTTAGACACATCCCCCCTTCTATGACACTGCAGTGAGAGGCGTGCCTCCACTGCAGAATTTTTATTGGACAGCTTGGGCCAATGGTACTTTACCATTGGTCCACGACTCCAAGCTGTCCATTGAGCTCAGTGCCTCTGACAAGAAGCGAGGAGAGGCACTGTGAGCTCATCCTCTCAGTCTGCTGCAAACAGAGTGCGCCAGCTTGATTTTACACTGGCCGCTCTGTACGTATGATTTCAATATACAAATACCGTACTGGTGACCCCACAATAGGGATAAAACTTTTTTGCGGAAGGGAGTTTAACAAGACACGTGGCCACTCATTAAAATTAGAAGAAGAGAGGTTTAACCTAAAACTACGTAGAGAGTTCTTTACTGTAAGAGCGGCAAGGATGTGGAATTCCCTTCACAGGCGGTGGTCTCAGCGGGGAGCATCGATAGTTTCAAAAAACTATTAGATAAGCACCTGAATGACTGCAACATACAGGGATATACAATGTAATACTGACATATAATCACACACATAGGTTGGACTTGATGGACTTGTGTCTTTTTTCAACCTCACCTACTATGTAACTATGTAACTATATGTACGTAGCTTCTAACAGGCTGCGCAAGGAGCCCCGTATCTCCAGGACCATAGGTCATAGGAGCCCCAAATTTTGGCCAGTGGTGGGGTAGGACTTCAGCTACCTACCCCTAATTTGGTGTCTCTGTGACCCTAGATCGCCGAGCCACGACCCTCGAAGCTTAATAGTTTTTTTTTGGGGGGGGGGGGGGTTTATTTAATTTTTTTTATGTTCTTGGTTCTGCCTCACCTGCTTTCCCTGACTACACATCCCTGATTTATTATTATGTAAGGTACTTATATAGCGCTGTCAATTAACGCAGCGCTTTACATATATAGTGTATATTCACATCAGTCATACAAGCATGTGTGTTTGTGCTCTGGGGTGTACACCCTAACGCACCAATGTTAGCAAGCTTGACAAAGATGCTTTCCGCACAATATAGGCAAATCCTCATTTGTAGCCTTATGCCCTGTACACACAATCGGATTTTCCAACAACAAAATCCCATGTTTTTTTTCCCGAAGGATGTTGGCTCAAACTTGTCTTGCATACACACGGTCACACAAAGTTGGTCGGAAATTCCGAGTGTCAAGAACGCGGTGACGTACAACACGTTCGGCGAGCTGAGAATAATGAAGTTCAATAGCCAGTGCTGCTCTTCTGCTTGATTCTGAGCATGCGTGGCACTTTGTGCGTCGAAATTGTGTACACGCAATCAGAATTTACAAGAATGGATTTTGTTGTCGGAAAATTTGAGAACCAGATCTCAAATTTTGTGCGACGGAAATTCCGATGGGGACTGTCCGATGGAGCGTACATATGGTTGGAATTTCCGACAACAAGCTCCTATCGCATATTTGCCATCGGAAAGTCCGACCGTGTGTACGCGGCATAAAGCTGTGTACACATGATCGGACTGACCGATGGGAAATGTTGGCGGAAAATCAGACCGTGTGTACACTCCATCGGACAATTGTTGTCGGATTTTCCATGGACAAATGTTGGATGGCAGGTTTTAAAATTTTCTGCAGACAAATGTGTGTTGTCGGATGTACACAGGTCCGTTGGACAAAAGTCCAAAGTACAAACACGCATGCTCAGAAGCAGAAGCGGTCGGTCTTGTAAACTAGCGTTTGTAATGGAGAATTAACATTCATGACGCAGCAAATTATGAAATCTCCAAAAGTAGCACCCAATTCTCTTCTTCTTTAATGGGATAATAATGAAGCTGCTTTGCTGGTGATACTGATGGAGTTATTGCAAACAAATTTTCAAAGGCTTTTTTTTTCTAGTGATATCCAGAATAATATTATTATGTTTTTTTTTTATTATAATTTGGGCAAGTTACCACAACACCATTATTATAGTTTTTAAGATCAAAGATACAACTATGTTAGTGTCCCTTGTTAATTTTACATTGTATTTTTCTTAACTGCCGACTCCCAAACTGTCATTTGACGTAAAACACACAGCCAAGTATTATTCTACACAATTTTTTTTATTGTGCATTAAAAAAAGAAAACAAATACAATATCTGCCAATAGAACTTAATCAAAAAGTACATTCTATGCATCCAAAAATATAGAAAATTTACCAAATCAAATCATTATTCAACCAAAAAAATAATGTCAAAGCAATAACTCCAAGGCCAATAATAAATAACACGTTATCTCCTCCGATTCCGCAACATGTCTGGTTGACGAACAGCCGTTCAGAAACAAACTGAAAAGCGCAAAATTAAAAGTGCGAAAAGAAAAGTGCAAAATTAAAAGCGCAAATCAACACTCACCAAACTTCTACTAACACGAAATGAGCAGAAAGGGTGGCGCTAAAGAGCTGAAAAACAACGTAGTACGTCACTACGTTCGTAATTGTTGGCCAACAATTGTGTGGCCGTGTGTGTGCAAGACAAGTTTGAGCCAACGCCCTTCAGACAAAATTCCACGGTTTTGTTGGCAATCAATCCGATCGTTTGTACGAGGCATAAGTGTAATTCTACAAAGCAGGCAAATGTTGGGTTCCCACCAGAGTTCTCAACTTTGGATGCAGCTCAGGATTGGCATATAGCATGCCCAAGGTTCAGGATTGTCCCAAGCTTTGCAAAAGCTGTCTACCCAATAAAAATAATTTACTAGCACTTTTTAGTGCCTGTTATTAGGCATATATGTCACTTTTTTTTGAAGGGACATTGAGCAAAGATTAGGCAGCATTCAAAGCTCTCAGAGATGTCAGTAGGAGAATTGCTTCCAGAAGACAACAATGGACAAAGGACATAATAGGGACTGCAATGTCAAAAAAAGTGTAAAGGGGCTTGGAGAGCCAGTCAGCAGAGTAATCAATATGTAATTATAGAGGAAACTACCCGGAACAAAAGCCAGAAGAGGTAATAATGACATAAAAGTCGGCATTAAAAGGCTAACATAAAATGGGAATAAAACCGCTGATGAAGAGAGCAGTGACTTTTTCTATAAGCTGATCCTGAAATGCTCGGCTGGGATAATCACCTTAGAGGGCGGCACAGACCGCCATAAACAGCCTCATTTATCAATGAATTACAGGACTTGGCCAAGGACTTTTGCAACAGAAGTATAAGTTTGTTGCTTCTTTTTTTTTTCTTTTTGATGACACAAAATTTTTTAATGAAATGACCTGGACAAAGAAGACCCCAAGAAGACCCGAAGAAGGTTTTTCTATTACTGTATTTATCAGCGTATAACACGCACCGGCGTATAACGCGCACCCCAAGTTTAGGAGGGTTTAGGAGGGCATTTTAAGGGAAAAAAGTTTTAGGAGGGAAGTTTAGGGAAAAAAAAACTTACATCTAAGCGTCATTTGCCGCTTGTCCAGCGTCATTTGTGGCCTTGCCCAGCGTCATTGCAGCTTGCCCAGCATCATTGCAGCTTGCCCAGTGTCATTGTAGCTTGCCCAGTGTCATTGCAGCTTGCACAGTGTCATTGTAGCTTGCCCAGTGTCATTGCAGCTTGCCCAGCATCATTGTAGCTTGCCCAGTGTCATTGCAGCTTGCACAGTGTCATTGTAGCTTGCCTAGTGTCATTGCAGCTTGCCTAGTGTCATTGTAGCTTGCCCAGCATCATTGCAGCTTGCCCAGTGTCATTGTAGCTTGCCCAGCATCATTGCAGCTTGCCTAGTGTCATTGTAGCTTGCCCAGTGTCATTGCAGCTTGCCCAGCATCATTGCAGCTTGCCCAGTGTCATTGTAGCTTTCCCAGTGTCATTGCAGCTTGCACAGTGTCATTGTAGCTTGCCCAGTGTCATTGCAGCTTGCCCAGCATCATTGTAGCTTGCCCAGTGTCATTGCAGCTTGCACAGTGTCATTGTAGCTTGCCTAGTGTCATTGCAGCTTGCCTAGTGTCATTGTAGCTTGCCCAGCATCATTGCAGCTTGCCCAGTGTCATTGTAGCTTGCCCAGCATCATTGCAGCTTGCCTAGTGTCATTGTAGCTTGCCCAGTGCCATTTTAGCTTGCCCAGCATCATTGCAGCTTGCCTAGTGTCATTGTAGCTTGCCCAGTGTCATTGCAGCTTGCCCAGCATCATTGCAGCTTGCCCAGTGTCATTGCAGCTTGCCCAGTGTCATTGCAGCTTGCCCAGTGTCATTGCAGCTTGCCCAGTGTCATTGCAGCTTGCCAGCGTCATTTGCAGTCTTGCCCGCGTTTAAATTTCCCGCCGCCAAGACACCGCCGCCGAAAAAGACCGAAGCGCCGCCGAAAAAGACAGAAGCGCCGCCGGAAAAAGACCGAGCCGACTGTTCGGCTCCGCTCGCGGTCCCGCCTCCCTGCTGTTTCCGGAGCGAGCGCAGGGAGGCGGGACTACGAGCGGAGCCGAACAGTCGGCTCGGTCTTTTCCGGCGGCGCTTCGGTTTTTTTTCTGCGGCGATTCGGTCTTTTTCGGCGGTGCTCGCTATTTTTCTGCGCCGCTTGACATTTTTGTCACTTTTTTGGGGGGTATCGGCATATAACACGCACCCATGACTTTCCCCCGATTTTAATGGGGAAAAGTGCTTGTTATACGCCAATAGATACGGTATATACATTTTGATTGAGGACAAAAACATATATGAACTAGAAAAGCTACAATTTCTGGGTAAATTGTGTGAAGCGTTCTTGCCTCCACCTACTTGAGTGGGCGGAGTAACTGGGTGGAGTGGCTTGAGTAACTGTTGTGTGGTTGGAGTGGCTGGAGTAAAAAGTGTTAAAAAGCTTAATATTTTAAAAAGTATAAATAGTAGTAAAAAAAGTTGAAGAAGTCCCATCATTAGCTGAAAGAGCTGAACATTTTTTTTAAACATTTTTTTTTTTTTTTAATAATAATTTTTTTCAAAATAATTTTTTTTTATTATTATTTTTTTTTTTCATGGGGTGGTCACAATGTTTTGGCTGATCATGGGGTGGTCATAATGTTTTGGCTGATCATGGGGGGGTCATAATGTTTTGGCTGATCATGGGGGGGTCATAATGTTTTGGCTGATCATGGGGGGGGGGGGTCATAATGTTTTGGCTGATCATGGGGGGGTCATAATGTTTTGGCTGATCATGGGGTGGTCATAATGTTTTGGCTGATCATGGGGGGGGGGTCATAATGTTTTGGCTGATCATGGGGGTGTCATAATGTTTTGGCTGATCATGGGGGTGTCATAATGTTTTGGCTGATCATGGGGGTGTCATAATGTTTTGGCTTATCATGGGGGGGTCATAATGTTTTGGCTGATCATGGGGGTGTCATAATGTTTTGGCTGATCATGGGGGTGTCATAATGTTTTGGCTGATCATGGGGTGTCATAATGTTTTGGCTGATCATGGGGTGGTCATAATGTTTTGGCTGATCATGGGGGTGTCATAATGTTTTGGCTGATCATGGGGGTGTCATAATGTTTTGGCTGATCATGGGGTGGTCATAATGTTTTGGCTGATCATGGGGGTGTCATAATGTTTTGGCTGATCATGGGGTGGTCATAATGTTTTGGCTGATCATGGGGGTGTCATAATGTTTTGGCTGATCATGGGGTGGTCATAATGTTTTGGCTGATCATGGGGGTGTCATAATGTTTTGGCTGATCATGGGGTTGTCAGCTTTTTTCACCTTCCACTCTAGTTTTGAACATTTCACCATTCATTCCTATGGGACAAATTTCGCCGCAAAAACAACGATATTTCGTGAACCATTTGGCGAAACGTTCCACAAAGTAATAGCACACCAATCGGGAACATTATCCCTTCTAGCTCTGTGATGTCTATGTTCCCCTCCATAGTCAGACCTTTTATCTTCAACAGTCTTCTTCTGGGACTGGTGTCTTCAGCCATCTGGGGGCACCAATGGTGGCTTCATCTTATTAGTGCCTTGTGTTTTATGACTATTTTAGGAATAAGTGGTCATAAACTGTACATTCTGTGAGCATTCTGCATTTATACATGTAGCACCCTCTAGTATGCTAGAATAGGCTGTACATAGTTAGTCTGTTGTGTAGGAAAATTTAGCCTAGCTGAGAGCCAGGCTGGGTTGAACCTGGGTCAGGGTGAGTGACTCAGGGAGTCTAGATGACTCACCAGGCAGCAGCTCTGGTACCTTCCCCTACTTGCTGGAGCCTTGTAGAAGCTTCCAGAAGAATGAGGTGCTGCCTGGAGTATTGAGATGGTCCCCAGCCAATCCCAAGCAAATGGGCTGGCAGGGGGTAGGCTCCTCTTAAATACTCAGGGTCATGCTTGCAGGGGCAGTGGAGTTCAGGGAGGAAGCTGGAGATAGAGTGCTGAGGAGGCTGTCGGTGGCCCTTGAGCGTGCCCCTCAGTCTGGGGGGTGACCTCGGGCCTGGGCTCGGGTGCTGGAGCGATCCTCTCAAGACACAGGGAGGAGTCCTGTCCAGAGGCATGGGAGCAGAAGTCAGGACAGCAGGAGCCAAAGAGAATGTCCAGGAGGTCTCCAGGAGAAGTCAGCTGGTTGGTCTGGTGAGTGTGCAGTCTGGGAGGCCTGTGGGGTGTAGCCAGGAGGGCTAGTGAAAGAGGCTGCTGCAGCCAGGCGGACTGGCAAAGCTTGAAGAGGTGGTGCTGGGATCAGTGACCACAGAAGGAAGTGCAGTGAAAGTGCTAGTGGTGTCTCTCCATTGTTCTCAAGTATAGGGGCCCGTGCTCCCTGCCTGTAAAGGGCCATTGCTACAAACCTTTCCTTAGGGTGACACCACTGAGGATCTGCAAGCAACATTGTGCAGGAAGAAGGGAAGTTTGTTCCAGTCAAGTGGGCATCCCCTAACTATCCCATCCCCATACAAGTTTATTAACCCCTAAATAAAGCACAAAAACTAAGTTGCTGGACTATTTCCTTTCTCAAATGTGCTGTGGAAATTTGATGTACCTGGCTGTGCAGGGTGGGGGATTCCTATTCACCCGCAGCTCCTATGGGGGATGAGCTACATACACTATGTACATAGGTGGAGGAGAAAGGGAAGAAGGAATATCAGTGTGCGGTGGATACATTTAATAAAGAACTTTTTTTGAGTTGCTATTTATTGAAGTATGATGGAATATTTATTTGTTTGCACTATATAGTAACACTTGGTTTAATATTTGATGTTACAGTGGAACCTTGGATTAGGAACATAATCTGTTCCTGGAGAATGCTTGTAATCCAAAGCACTCGCATATCAAAGCCATAAAAGTCAATGGAAACATTTTTTTCCGCATTGACTTCTATTACATGCAATACCGCATGTGGCCAGAGGTGGGGGTGCCGGAGAGCCTCGGAAATACTTGGGGACAGCTTGGCTGAACTCGGAAAGCCTCGGAAAGGCTCGGAAACACTCAGGCACAGAGTATTTCCGAGTATTTCCGAGAGATTCCGAGTATTTCCGAACGGCTCCGAACCTTTCCGAGTGTCCCCAATGCCCGTGCACCTCTCGCCAAATGCGGTACTGCCCACCCCATTAGCTTGAATTCTGCTCGTTTCGCGAGACAACACTCGCAAACCGAGTCAGAATTTAAAAATGTGCTCGTCTTTCAAAGTGCTCGTTAACCGCATTACTCGTAAACCAAGGTACCGACTGTATTAGGATAGTGCTGGCTTATTTATTTAAAGCTGAACAAAAGGTTCTTCGGGCTTCTACATTGGCCCAGCAACTATTCGTGTAGGCAGGTGCAGTCTACTTTGGCGCTCTTCTTCTACAGAACTGCAGCTGGAGAGGAACTTAAAGAGGAAGTAAACCCTGATGGGTACTTCCTTTTTTGTTCCCTGCAAAGTAAAAGCCTAATGTGCTAGTATGCATCGCATACTAGCACATTATGTGACACATACCAGCAAACGAAGCCTGCGCTGTCCCCGCTGCAGGCTGCATCCATATTCGCCCCTCTTCCTTCTGGGGCTGCGGACTCTGTCTCTTTGACTGTCCAGAGTTGCATGGCGTCACTACCGCGCATATGCGCGGGAGCCGCCAGTCATGGCACTTGCTATTGAAGAAACGGCTCATGCGCCGATGACATCATCGCGCAGTACAAAGTAAATATTTCCTAAACGGCGCACGTTTAGGAGATATTTACTGTACTTATAGGTAAGCCTTATTATAGGCTTACCTATAGGTACAACTTGAAATTGGAGGTTTACAACCTTTTTAAGGGTAATACAGTTCCTCTATGGTTTCCTGGGTCACTGGGAAAGCACCCAATTGGATGCTGATGCCCCATGTGACTCCAGCAGCCATCTTGGGTCAAGCAGAGCTTACTTAAGGTCCTGAATCCCAGACTTGGCACGTTTTTGCGAGTTGGTAGAGTAGTGATAGGTACCCCGCCTGTTAGGGACAGCAGTAGTGGTAGGGAAAGGTTCCTGACAAGAAAGAAAAGCATAGGGTCACAACTCCTTGGAGCTCGCCCCGCTTGGGCACAAGATGGCCAGGCTGCATTTCCGCTCTCTTTACAGACCCTCTTTAAGGGTAACACAGTTCCTTTATGGTTTCCTGAGTCACTGGGGAAGCACCCAATTGGATGTTGATGCCCCATGTGATTCCAGCAGCCATCTTGGGTCAAGCAGAGCTTAATTAAGGCCCTGAATCCCAGACTTGGCACGTTTTTGCGAGTTGGTAGAGTAGGGATAGGTACCCCACCTGTTAGGGACAGCAGTAGTGGTAGGGAAAGGTTCCTGATGAGAAAGAAAAGCATAGGGTCACAACTCCTTGGAACTCGCCCCGCTTGGGCACAAGATGGCCAGGCTTCATTTCTACTCTCTTTACAGACACTGTCATTCTGGCTGATACCTGTGCTCTTTACATCACTGGAAACTGTGAGTGCACCCAGCTGGGTTTGATGTTGTGCTATTTCAATAAAAGTCTTCTATTGCACCTGCCTGTGTGAATTATTGCCGCTGCACCACGCTGCACCCCACCTACATGCGCAATGCTTGGTGGGTTGTCATTTTGAAGGTTAAAGCAGGCAGTGAGGAGGGGACATGTTGCCTCTCATACACCCACTGAAAAGTGATCTGCCGCTGATCGGTTTTCAGAGGGTTGGCAGTATAGCTGCATGTGTGAACAAGCCCTAAGAGGATTATCCCTTATTTCAGAATACCAAGCAAATTCTTCTTTTTGCCGCATGACAAACTGTACATCCAGAACCACTGGTGGTGTATAGTACAAGTGTAATTCCCTTTTTTGGGGGGATATGTGACAGAATGAGAAATGTAAATACCTTCTCTTAATTCTGAGGTCTATTGCTACACTCTCTCCCAATGTTGATGACCTAGGCTGTGACCCAAGACTGCCATTATGGGAAGAAAAAGCCTTGGGCACTTTTTAGCACCAAGCATTTTAGGCTGAAGTACAATGGTCATTACCATAACCTTGGTCACCCATTCATTAGTCCTTCAAAAGGAAAGTACACGTTACAACAGTCAACACAATCCAAACAGAACACTACAAAAACACAAATCACCATTTTCTTCAGAGGGGTTAGTGTGGGGTTTGAGTTTATTTTTTTATTAAAGAAACACCTCTGCTTTTATGTCATAATGGTAGGGTCAAATAAGCACTAGATGTCTAGGTATGGCTCTAAAGGCAGAAACACAAGACAATGTTTCTAGAAGTGTAAAGGGTCAGTCGACCGAAAAAGTTGACTTCTTTACCAGTAGTTGGAGCCTAGTGGGCTATGTCAGGGCCTTCTAATATGATTTACACTGTATTACTAAAAATATTGGGACACCTACCTTTACACGCACATAAACTTTAATGGCACCCCAGTCTTAGTCCGTAGGGTTTAATATTGAGTTGGCCCACCCTTTGCAACTATAACAGCGCAAAAGCGCCCTGAGGCGATTCAGTTCGCATAGGTTGCGCTATACAAGTCATTCATTCATTCATTCACAGCTTCAACTCTTCTGGGAAGGCCGTCCACAAGGTTTAGGAGCGTGTCTATGGGAATGCTTGACCATTCTTCCAGATTTTTTCCAAATCTTTTATTTAATGTAAACCATTCTCTGATCGGACATGGTGGAGATTGTGATATCACCACCACCCCCCCCCCCCCCCCCCTCTCTCCACCTTGTCCAATCAGAGAATACTTTGCATTAACTGAGTAAATGCAAAGCATTCTGTGAATGTTGCCCATGCTAAGCACGTGACCTCCTGGGCTCACAATCTAGCAGGACAGCTGCCCAACACAGGACCTGGAAGTTAGCAGAGATCCCTGTCTACTACAGTAATGTACAGCTTCTAGCGTGGCGTTTCTTAACCTTTTAAACACAGAGGAACCCTTGAAATAACTTTCCGGTCTTAGGGAACCCCTGCTAAAAAGTACAATATCTACAACTCATGACACATTAGTGTGATGGTCACTGGGAAGAATGCTCCTAACATTTGTGGTTATTGGGAAGAATTACCCCCTTACAGATAGCTAAAAAGATCATTGGTGTCAGTGGGAACTTATCTGAGAGGCAGAAATTACTCATTGCTCAAGCAACCTCTGGAGCAGCCATTCTCAACCAGGGTTTCGTGGAACCTTAGGGTTCCTCCAGAGATGGCTAGGGGTTCCTTGAGCTGTGGCTGATTTACCTCCTGTTTGATGGTGCCTACATACTTTTGAGCCAATGCCACTTGGAGGAGCCAGTGGTATGACACCAATGATCTTTATAGCTCTCTGTAAGAGGGCCATTCTTACCACCACTGTAAAAAAAGGGGCATTCTTCTCATTGACCACCAAAGTAAGGGTCATTGTTCCCACTGTCTCCCAATGAATGGGTTTTATCAGGGGTTCCCCATGACCTGAAAATTATCTCAAGGGTTCCCCTGGGGTAAAAAGGTTGAGAAAAGCTGCTCTGGAGGATCCCTAGGGTCCATGGAACCCTGGTCGAGAAACCCTGTTCTAGAGGGTCCCCAATGGTCACAGTTACTTTATCCCAAAATGGACCAATGTAACTATATAAAAATATCCTCATCTGGAATACTTCTTTAACTCTCCAGCATTTCTCAAACACTGATATATTAGTTTTAGGTAGACGGACCCTTTATATTATACAGTATATTTACACATATTTATACATGGGTAGAGGGACACAGATAACTACAATTCCTTGTAGCATACACATGTAATGTATTTATAACAGGGCACATAATATAATAGATATCACACAAGAAGAGGGACCATGAGAGGCGAGTAAGGACCTGCAGACTGGCAGTATTAGGCTATAGTAAGAAGATGCTTTAAAGGTTAATCTTTGTGCCTTGCGGTGTGTAGATTCCCATCTGGGGATTTGAGTGGTGTTGTTGGATCCTTTCAGACATATCCTGCCCCAGTGAAAGGGGTTATTCAGGAGGTGCTTTGAAATGCACATTTCAGGAATTTAAACACTTGCGTGCAACACAAGAGAAAGAGAAAAATGCGCGCTTCGGTTTTACTGCCCATTAAAAAGACAAAACAAAGGACGGAACAATCGATTGCTTACAGCATCAGAGCACTGGAGGTCAGGTGGAGGAATCCAGCTGTGTCTCCCTACTAGTTATACAGTAACTGTCTGCAGATAGCAAAAGGGGGGTTTAATGTTTGACATACAAGCATCATTCTACTAAAACGACTTCTACCACTATTAGACAGTACTACTACATACTAAAGTCAATGCCTATTACCAATATCTACTACTACTATTTACTACACCTACTGCTACCACTCTAATACACAAATACTACTTACTACAGCTACTGTCTACTGCAGCACTACTTCTACTTACTATAACTACTTGTGCTACTACTATTATACAATACTACTACAGTACTTAGTACTTAGTATAGCTACTACTGACTTACAACTTATTACAGCTACTCTTACCACAATTATATAGTACTACTACTTACCATTGCTGCTACTTCTACTAACACTATTAAACAGTGCCACTACTACTTACTACAGCTACAGTCTACTACCATTATTATACAGTATTGATAATACTTTCTAAACATACTGCTACTATTATACAGTGCTGCTACTACTATTACTTACTTATCCTACTGCTACTACTATTATACAGTACTACTACTACTATTACTTACTAATCCACAGTGGTGTAGTGGGTAGCACTCTTGCCTACCTAATAAAAAGGATCACTGGTTCAAATCCCAACTTCAACACCACCTGCTTGGAGTTTGCATGTTCTCTCTGTGCCTGTGTGGGTTTCCTCCGGGTACTCCAGTTTCCTCCAACACTCCATAAGACATGCTGGTAGGTTAATTAGCTTCTGTCTAAATTATCCCTAGTATATGAATGTAAGTTAGGGACCTTAGATTGTAAGCTCCTTGAGGGTAGGGACTGATGTGAATCTTTAATGTATATGTAAAGCTCTGCATACATTGGCAGCGCTATATAAGTACCTTAATTAATAATGATAATAATAATGCCTCTACTATTATACAGTACTATTACTACTATTCTACATCTACAGAAAGCCGCTGAGAACGACCGTAAGCCGCGGAAAGCCGCCGAGAACGGCCGGAATCGGCTGAAACCGCAGAGAAGCTCACAATCGGCGGGGGATCGGCGTATAACATGCACCCCTGATTTTAAGGGGAAAAAGGTGCGTGTTATACACCGAAAAATACGGTCTCTATATATTTTGGAGGTGTTATTTGAGTCTCGGGGGTTGTTTAACAATACTATGCTTTTCTTTTAATATGTTTTTGTAAACTATGCTACAATTCAATTTTTTCAATTTTTCCATTTTTTTTTTATTCTCAAATAACACTTAAGACATTGGCACACATCTATCTGTGTATCCAGTGTCAACCTAGGGACCTAGCTTAGAAAAATATTCAGATTCTGCTCATTGTGTCATTCACTTCCCATTATGGATTTTACCTATCCTATGCGTGTGCCTACGAAGTCCATTTTTAATTTTTTTTTATTCTCAAATAACAATTAGGACGTTGGCACACATCTATCTGTGTATCCAGTGTCACCCTAGGGACCCAGCTTAGAAAAATATTCCCATTCTGCTCATTGTGTCATTCACTTCCCATTATGGGTTTTACCTATCCTATGCGTGTGCCTACAAAGTCCATTTTTCCCTTTTTTTATTATTTCTTCTCAAATAACAATTAGGACGTTGGCACACATCTATCTGTGTATCCAGTGTCAACCTAGGGACCTAGCTTAGAAAAATATTCAGATTCTGCTCATTGTGTCATTCACTTCCCATTATGGATTTTACCTATCCTATGCGTGTGCCTACGAAGTCCATTTTTAATTTTTTTTTATTCTCAAATAACAATTAGGACGTTGGCACACATCTATCTGTGTATCCAGTGTCACCCTAGGGACCCAGCTTAGAAAAATATTCCCATTCTGCTCATTGTGTCATTCACTTCCCATTATGGGTTTTACCTATCCTATGCGTGTGCCTACAAAGTCCATTTTTCCCTTTTTTTATTATTTCTTCTCAAATAACAATTAGGACGTTGGCACACATCTATCTGTGTATCCAGTGTCACCCTAGGAACCCAGCTTAGAAATTTTTTTCCCTTTTTCCCTTTTTTTATTTTTTCTTCTCAAATAACAATTAGGACGTTGGCACACATCTATCTGTGTATCCATTGTTGCCCTAGGGACCCAGCTTAAAAAAATATTCCCATTCTGCTCATTGTTTCATTCACTCTTCCCATTATGGGTTTTACCTGTCCTATGCGTGTGCCTACAAAGTCCATTTTTCCCTTTTTTAATTTTTTCTTCTTAAATAACAATTAGGACGTTGGCACACATCTATCTGTGTATCCAGTGTATCCCTAGGGACCCAGCTTAGAAAAATATTCCCATTCTGCTCATTGTGTCATTCACTCTTCCCATTATGGGTTTTACCTGTCCTATGCGTGTGCCTTCAAAGTCCATTTTTCCCTTTTTTAATTTTTTCTTCTTAAATAACAATTAGGACGTTGGCACACATCTATCTGTGTATCCATCTTAGAAAAATATTCCCATTCTGCTCATTGTGTCATTCACTCTTCCCATTATGGGTTTTACCTGTCCTATGCGTGTGCCTACAAAGTCCATTTTTCCATTTTTTTATTTTTTCTTCTAAAATAACAATTAGGACGTTGGCACACATCTATCTGTGTATCCAGTGTCACCCTAGGGACCCAGCTTAGAAAAATATTCCCATTCTGCTCATTGTGTCATTCACTTCCCATTATGGGTTTTACCTATCCTATACTACTTACTACAGCTACAGTCTACTACCATTATTATACAGTATTGATAATACTTTCTAAACATACTGCTACTATTATACAGTGCTGCTACTACTATTACTTACTTATCCTACTGCTACTACTATTATACAGTACTACTACTACTATTACTTACTAATCCACAGTGGTGTAGTGGGTAGCACTCTTGCCTACCTAATAAAAAGGATCACTGGTTCAAATCCCAACTTCAACACCACCTGCTTGGAGTTTGCATGTTCTCTCTGTGCCTGTGTGGGTTTCCTCCGGGTACTCCAGTTTCCTCCAACACTCCATAAGACATGCTGGTAGGTTAATTAGCTTCTGTCTAAATTATCCCTAGTATATGAATGTAAGTTAGGGACCTTAGATTGTAAGCTCCTTGAGGGTAGGGACTGATGTGAATCTTTAATGTATATGTAAAGCTCTGCATACATTGGCAGCGCTATATAAGTACCTTAATTAATAATGATAATAATAATGCCTCTACTATTATACAGTACTATTACTACTATTCTACATCTACAGAAAGCCGCTGAGAACGACCGTAAGCCGCGGAAAGCCGCCGAGAACGGCCGGAATCGGCTGAAACCGCAGAGAAGCTCACAATCGGCGGGGGATCGGCGTATAACATGCACCCCTGATTTTAAGGGGAAAAAGGTGCGTGTTATACACCGAAAAATACGGTCTCTATATATTTTGGAGGTGTTATTTGAGTCTCGGGGGTTGTTTAACAATACTATGCTTTTCTTTTAATATGTTTTTGTAAACTATGCTACAATTCAATTTTTTCAATTTTTCCATTTTTTTTTTATTCTCAAATAACACTTAAGACATTGGCACACATCTATCTGTGTATCCAGTGTCAACCTAGGGACCTAGCTTAGAAAAATATTCAGATTCTGCTCATTGTGTCATTCACTTCCCATTATGGATTTTACCTATCCTATGCGTGTGCCTACGAAGTCCATTTTTAATTTTTTTTTATTCTCAAATAACAATTAGGACGTTGGCACACATCTATCTGTGTATCCAGTGTCACCCTAGGGACCCAGCTTAGAAAAATATTCCCATTCTGCTCATTGTGTCATTCACTTCCCATTATGGGTTTTACCTATCCTATGCGTGTGCCTACAAAGTCCATTTTTCCCTTTTTTTATTATTTCTTCTCAAATAACAATTAGGACGTTGGCACACATCTATCTGTGTATCCAGTGTCAACCTAGGGACCTAGCTTAGAAAAATATTCCGATTCTGCTCATTGTGTCATTCACTTCCCATTATGGATTTTACCTATCCTATGCGTGTGCCTACGAAGTCCATTTTTAATTTTTTTTTATTCTCAAATAACAATTAGGACGTTGGCACACATCTATCTGTGTATCCAGTGTCACCCTAGGGACCCAGCTTAGAAAAATATTCCCATTCTGCTCATTGTGTCATTCACTTCCCATTATGGGTTTTACCTATCCTATGCGTGTGCCTACAAAGTCCATTTTTCCCTTTTTTTATTATTTCTTCTCAAATAACAATTAGGACGTTGGCACACATCTATCTGTGTATCCAGTGTCACCCTAGGAACCCAGCTTAGAAAAATATTCCCATTCTGCTCATTGTGTCATTCACTTCCCATTATGGGTTTTACCTATCCTATGCGTGTGCCTACAAAGTCTATTTTTCCCTTTTTTTTTTTTTTTCTTCTCAAATAACAATTAGGACGTTGGCACACATCTATCTGTGTATTCAGCTTAGAAAAATATTCCCATTCTGCTCATTGTGTCATTCACTCTTCCCATTATAGGTTTTACCTATCCTATGCGTGTGCCTACAAAGTCCATTTTTCCCTTTTTTTATTTTTTCTTCTCAAATAACAATTAGGACGTTGGCACACATCTATCTGTGTATCCATTGTTGCCCTAGGGACCCAGCTTAAAAAAATATTCCCATTCTGCTCATTGTTTCATTCACTCTTCCCATTATGGGTTTTACCTGTCCTATGCGTGTGCCTACAAAGTCCATTTTTCCCTTTTTTAATTTTTTCTTCTTAAATAACAATTAGGACGTTGGCACACATCTATCTGTGTATCCAGTGTATCCCTAGGGACCCAGCTTAGAAAAATATTCCCATTCTGCTCATTGTGTCATTCACTCTTCCCATTATGGGTTTTACCTATCCTATGCGTGTGCCTACAAAGTCTATTTTTCCCTTTTTTTTTTTTTTCTTCTCAAATAACAATTAGGACGTTGGCACACATCTATCTGTGTATTCAGCTTAGAAAAATATTCCCATTCTGCTCATTGTGTCATTCACTCTTCCCATTATAGGTTTTACCTGTCCTATGCGTGTGCCTACAAAGTCCATTTTTCCCTTTTTTTATTTTTTCTTCTCAAATAACAATTAGGACGTTGGCACACATCTATCTGTGTATCCATTGTTGCCCTAGGGACCCAGCTTAAAAAAATATTCCCATTCTGCTCATTGTTTCATTCACTCTTCCCATTATGGGTTTTACCTGTCCTATGCGTGTGCCTACAAAGTCCATTTTTCCCTTTTTTAATTTTTTCTTCTTAAATAACAATTAGGACGTTGGCACACATCTATCTGTGTATCCAGTGTATCCCTAGGGACCCAGCTTAGAAAAATATTCCCATTCTGCTCATTGTGTCATTCACTCTTCCCATTATGGGTTTTACCTGTCCTATGCGTGTGCCTTCAAAGTCCATTTTTCCCTTTTTTAATTTTTTCTTCTTAAATAACAATTAGGACGTTGGCACACATCTATCTGTGTATCCATCTTAGAAAAATATTCCCATTCTGCTCATTGTGTCATTCACTCTTCCCATTATGGGTTTTACCTGTCCTATGCGTGTGCCTACAAAGTCCATTTTTCCATTTTTTTATTTTTTCTTCTAAAATAACAATTAGGACCTTGGCACACATCTATCTGTGTATCCAGTGTTGCCCTAGGGACCCAGCTTAGAAAAATATTCCCATTCTGCTCATTGTGTCATTCACTCTTCCCATTATGGGTTTTACCTGTCCTATGCGTGTGCCTACAAAGTCCATTTTTCCCTTTTTTAATTTTTTTCTTCTAAAATAACAATTAGGACGTTGGCACACATCTATCTGTGTATCCAGTGTATCCCTAGGAACCCAGCTTAGAAAAATATTCCCATTCTGCTCATTGTGTCATTCACTTCCCATTATGGGTTTTACCTATCCTATGCGTGTGCCTACAAAGTCCATTTTCCATTTTTTTTTATTCTCAAATAACAATTAGAACATTGGCACACATATATCTGTGTATTCAGTGCCAACCTAGGGGCCCAGCTTAGAAAAATATTCCCATTCTGCTCATTGTGTCATTCACTTCCCATTATGGGTTTTACCTATCCTATGCGTGTGCCTACAAAGTCCATTTTTCCATTTTTTTGTTTTTTATTCTCTAAATAACAATTAGGCCATTGGCACACATCTATCTGTGTATCCACTGTGTATTTTTTGTCTAGATTGTAAGCTTCTTGAGGGCAGGGACTGATGTACAATATATATGTGTAAAGCTCTGTGTAAATTGATGGCACTATATAAGTGCCTTTAATAAATAATAATAATACTACAGCTACTGTTACCCCTGTTGAATGATACTACTACATTATGCATGTTCTTTCTGTGTTCACGGGGGTTTCGTCCCAAACTATATAGACAATCTGGCAGGTTAAAATGCTCCTGTCTAGATTGGCTCTGGTATGTGTGTACAAATTGTCTATGCACCTGTGTTATTACATTCTGCATGTTGGTTCCAGACCTGAACAAATGGGAAGGGTTAGGAACGACCCGGGGACCTACCTTGTAAAAAAATAAAAAAAAACTTGCTAAGAGAATTCTGTGGACAAGGCTTTTAAGTGTATCAGCCATGGTGCCCAGAAAGCTGGTCCATAGCTTGGCCGGATACAACTGAACAGATCTATTCATGTATGCTGGGAATGTGTGTATTCACTATGTGTTTATTTCTACTTGAGGTTGTAACTATTCCAATTTTTTCACAGTGCAGCGCTTTGATGATAATTTAGTCGTTTAACCTTCTAATTGCGGTCTTGCCCTCATACACGCCGAGGTTTACTGCCGTATCAGTCTGTGTTAATAAGGAGCTTGGAATGCGGTTAATCGGAAATATAGATGCAATTAGAACATCTAAATTAACCTCTGTAAATTGCTACAACATGATTAGAATATTGGAAAACATGACAGCTTTTCCCTTTGTGTGGGCGGAGGTTTAGAATGGAGAAAACCCATAATGGGAAGTGAATGACACAATGAGCAGAATGGGAATATTTTTCTAAGCCGGGTCCCTAGGGTGCCGTCACCCTCCAGCAGGGCAATCCGTCCTCTACGTGATAATGATGTACTGAAAACTTGGATGGATCTCTGGCAAATGCGAACGCCATATACCTCTATACTACGCTGTTAGTATGCAATGACGTTTTTTGGAAAGCATATAGGCAAATGTTAAAGGAGAACTCTGCTGAGGAAAAAACGGTAAAACTTGAATAATCCCAGATAATGTTCATCTGGTTTTATTTTTTTTTCTTTACACTCATAGCTGTAAACGTGTCTGTTTTATGTTAGTGAGTAATTAGTTCACAGGAGCTACACTCTATTGCCAAAAGTATTGGGATACCAGCCATGAACTTTAATGGCATCCCAGTCTTATGCCTCGTACACACGGTCTGACTTTCTGACGGGAAATGTTGGATGTGAGCTTGTTGTCGGAAAGTCCGACCGTGTGTATGCTCCATCGGACATTTGCTGTCGGACTCTCCGCCAACAAATGTTTGAGAGCAGGTTCTCAAATTTCAGCCAACTTAACTTTGTTGTCGGAAAGTCTGAGCGTATGAACATAAGTCCGTCGCACAAAAGTTCACGCATGCTCGGAATCAAGCAGAAGATCCGCACTGGCTATTGAACTTCCTTTTTCTTGGCTCGGCGTACATCTTGTACGTCACCGAATTCCCACATTTGTAATTGTTGGCCAACATTTGTGTGACCGTGTGTATGCAAAACAAGTTTGAGCCAAAATCCTTCGAACAAAATTCCATGGTTTTGTTCGTGGAAAGTCCGATCGTGTGTGGGGGGCATTAGTCCGTAGGGTTGAATATTGAGTTGGCCCACCCTTTGCAGCTATAACAGCTTCAACTCTTCTGGGAAGGCTGTCCACAAGGTTTAGGAGTGTGTCTATGGGAATGTTTGACCATTCTTCCAGATTTTTTCCAAATCTTTTATTTAAACAAAAGACAAGATCCAAGGAATCAAAGCAGTAAAGATGAAAGAACATACATTACAACAAAGTACATCATTATACAACATCATATAAGAAACCAAACCCAAAATAACATGTACTACTAGTGTCCAGAAGGTACCTTGGCCCATTTACGTTCAAGACATAAGAGGCTGCCATGGAGCTCGCCTAAACCAATTTTCTTTTCTTTCCCCTGAGTTGATGAAATTCTGGAGTGGAGCCGTAAGGATACGTAGAAAAATAGAAGGATGAAAAAATCAAAAAGGAAGAAAAATAAGTTAGAAAGGGCGAGAAGAAGTGGGGGGGGGGGGGGGTGGTCAGAAGAAGAGTATAGAAGGGTAAAGGGGGGGGGGGGGGGGGGGGGATAAAAGGATATGGACTCACAGAATGCACGAATGTTATGCAGGTTATTTAGTTATTGCCTCCGGAGTTCATATGTCTCACTTAAAGTGGTTGTAAACCCTTGTGTTTTTTAACCTTAATGCATCCTATTCATTAAGGTGAAAAAACTTCTGACACTGACCAGCCCCCCAGCCCCCCCCCCCCCCCCCCCCATTTTACTCACCTGAGCCCTTCGCTCCCTCGGCGGAAACGCACTCTACCTCTCTGCCTGTTCTCGGCTCTTGATTGGATAGATTGATAGAAGAGCAGCCATTGGCTCCCACTGCTGTCAATCATATCCAATGATGCAGGCTTTCTGTGTCTATAGACGCAAATGCTGGACTCGGGTAACCCCCTTGGGAGAGCGCTTTTCCCAGGGGGTTTACTAATTTCTTCTCAAGACCTCCTGCTCTCTAGCTCTCTCATCACCTCCTCCCATGCTCGTCTCCAGGGTTTTTCCAGAGCCTCTCCAAGCCTATGGAACTCCTTACCCCAATCAGTCCGTCTATCTCCTACTCTATTAGCTTTTAGAAGATCCCTGAAAACTCTCCTTTTCAGGGAAGCCTATCCTACCCACACCTAACAACTGTATTTTCATTTTGTCCATCTGATCATCCCCCACAGTTATTACCTTTTGTTTCCACTTGACCTTCCCTTCTAGATTGTAAGCTCTAACGAGCAGGGCCCTCTGATCCCTCCTGTATTGAATTGTATTGTAATTGCACTGTCTTCCCTGATGTTGTAAAGCACTGCGCAAACTGCTGGCGCTATATAAATCCTGAATAATAATAATGATGCGAGGACGAGCCGTGAACGCTGCCGGGGGACACCAGAAGACGAGGTTTGGGGCCACACTGTGCAAAACGAACTTCACAGTGGAGGTAAGTAAGAAATGTTTGTTATTTAAAAAAATAAAAATAAATTATGGTTTAGTGTCACTTTAAGTAAACTAATGGGAATTCAATTGGCGGTATCGCTTTCAAGGAGAGCTTGTCCCTCATCAGAGAAGACGAGGACTTCTACTTTAAGGATATACTATATTACCAAAAATATTGTGACGCCTGCCTTTACACGCACATGAACTTTAATGACATCCCAGTCCTAGTCCGTAGGGTTCAATATTGAGTTGGCCCACCCTTTGCAGCTATAACAGCTTCAACTCTTCTGGGAAGGCTGTCCACAGGGTTTAGGAGTGTGGTAAGCCTAATTATAGGCTTACCTGTAGCAAAAGGTGGTTGTAAAGGGTTTACAACCACTTTAATATGTCAGGTAATGTCTTCCTAGACTTAAAACCTCAAAATATTGGATACCTAATGATGTGATGTTGTTCATATCTTTGTTTGTATTATATTGTAATGTTGTTATTCATTTCCTCTATATTTTTGGCCTTCTGTTTCTCCTTCCCTCTATTGGTTTTCTCTCCGGTGTCCTATTGGCAGGAACTGGCTACATTCCAGCACTATGCAGCTGCCCAGCGCCACACCATGCATACATTTATTGCGGTGTGTGGAGCAGGGAGGATCAGCTAGAGGACACTGTCCTTCTACCTGGTCCTAATACGCCAGGCCCCCTCCACCTCGCCGTGCGTCGTTGTCAACACCTTCCGGGTGCACAGGCGCAGGACGTATCTCGGGCGCGTACGTAGTGACGAGTTGTGGCCGGTCCGGATGACGTCACATCGACAATGCCGATTGGTGGACCATGGGCGGGGCATACATATGTGTGACAAACGCGAGTGTCAGATCCCTGCCCTCCTCGCTAACTCGCGACGAAGAACCGACCAACCTCACACCACGCTGTCACTTACGTAACAATGCCACTCTCAGCTGCACCCAGCACAAAGATTTTCTAGCTTGCGGGACCGCAATCTAGGTGCCAGCAGCCTGAGAGCGATTGTCACTGGTATAATTACACAATTAACCCTTTAACTGCCACCGCCCCCGTTTAGACCGAGCTGGGGGAGATTCGTGATTTTAGCAATACCAATTATAATTTTAGAATAAGCGTCTGCAACACACACTGCCACCACAGACAGGTCTGCTCAGAGGCATTATGCCCCGTACACACGATGGGAAATTCTGCCAGCAAAAGTCTGATGAGAGCTTTTGGTCGAAAATTCCGACCATCCGTATGCTCCATCTGACTTTCTGGCGTAGTGTTGTACGTCACCGTGTTCTTGACGGTTGAAAGTTCATAGAAATTTTGAGTGACCATGTGTATGCAAGCCAAGCTTCAGCGGAATTCCTTGGATGTTTTTTCTGACGGAAAATCTGCTCGTGTGTACGGGGCATTGCTCTACAACAGTAGTGCTCTTCAAGAGGCAGGTTCCTTTTTATAGCTTGCATTAAGATCTTTAGAGACAAGGTTAACACTTTTCAACATAAGGGTTTATTATGAAAAGGTCAAAGTTGGTGCAAATAAAAAATTTACAGAAAAAAATATGTTTCAAAGAGATAAAGACAATCATTTTAAACAGAAGATTGATACAATTCGCACAGAGAACTCTACTGTTCTGATACCCCCCACGCTTTACACTTCATGCCCACAGGCACAATCATTACTTCCCTCTTTTAACCCCACCACTATAGACAAAGTTGCTAAACTACTTAATAATGTCCACCTTACCACCTGCCCTCTGGATCCTGTTCCCTCACAAATGCTACGTTCACCCTCTGGCTCTATGCTACACTCTCTAACCCACATCTTCAATCTCTCCCTCTCTTCTGGCATCTTCCCCAACTCTCTAAAACACGCACTTGCCTGACCCATACTTAAAAAGCCCTCATGACCCATCCAATCTTAACAACCTACGCCCCATCTCCTTGCTCCCCTTCTTATCCAAACTCCTCGAACGTCTGGTCTACAACCGACTGAGCATCCACCTCGCTGATAAAAGCCTTCTTGATCCCCTTCAGTCTGGATTTCGTCCTCAACACTCCACAGAAACTGCTCTCCTAAAACTAACAAATGATCTACTAACGGCCAAAACCAATCGACATTATTCTGTACTCCTACTCTTGGACCTCTCTGCTGCTTTTGATACGGTTGACCACCCCCTCCTCCTCAAAAAACTCCACACCTTTGGTCTCCGTGACTGTACTCTTCGCTGGTTCTCTTCCTACTTATCCAACCGCACCTTTAGCGTTTCTTACAACTCTACTTCCTCCTCTCCTCTTCCTTTCTCTGTTGGGGTCCCCCAAGGTTCTGTTCTTGGACCTCTTCTATTTTCAATCTACGCCTCCTCCCTGGGTCAACTGATAGCCTCCCATGGCTTCCAATACCACCTCTTCGCTGATGACACCCAAATCTATTTCTCTACCCCTCAGCTCACTCCCTCTGTCTCCTCACGTATCACTAATCTACTATCAGATATATCGGTCTGGATGTCACACCACTTCCTCAAACTCAATCTATCCAAAACCAAACTTATAATTTTTCCTCCCCCATATGCCCCTTCCCCTTATCTCTCTGTCAAAATCAATGGCACAACTATCAGCCCATCCCTGCATGCCAAGGTTCTTGGTGTAGTCCTGGACTCTGAACTCTCCTTCAAGCAACACATCCAATCACTGTCCAAATCCTGCCGCCTCAACCTCCGCAACATCTCCAAAATACGCCCCTTTCTAACCAATGACACAACAAAGCTCTTAATTCACTCGCTCGTCATCTCTCGCCTCGACTACTGCAACTCCCTTCTCATTGGCTTATCTCTATATAGTCTATCACCTCTTCAGTCCATCATGAATGCTGCTGCCAGACTCTTCCACCTTACCAATCACTCTGTGTCTGCCACTCCTCTATGTCAATCCCTCCACTGGCTTCCACTCGGCCAAAGAATTTAATTCAAAATACTAACAACTACGTACAAAGCCATCCACAATTTCGCCCCCAGCTACATCACTAGCCTAGTCTCTAAATACCAACCTACTCGTTCTCTTCGTTACGCTCAAGACCTCCTGCTCTCTAGCTCCCTCATCACCTCCTCCCATGCTCACCTCCAGGACTTTTCCAGAGCCTCTCCAATCCTATGGAATGCCTTACCCCAATCTGTCCGCCTATCTCCTACTTTATTAGCTTTTAGATGATCCCTGAAAACCCTTCTCTTCAGAGAAGCATATCCAACCCACACCTAACAACTGTATTTTCATTTTCTCCATCAGCTCATCCCCCACAGTATTACCTTTTGTTCCAATTGACCCTCCCTTCTAGATTGTAAGCTCCAACGAGCAAGGCCCTCTGATCCCTCCTGTATTGATTTGAATTGTAATTGTACTGTCTGCCCTCATGTTGTAAAGCGCTGCGCAAACTGTTGGCGCTTTATAAATCCTGTATAATAATAATAATAATAATAATATGCAGCCACAAAGAAATAAGGTAGAATCGGGGAAGAATACTTGTAATTAATGTCTGAGGGTTGATCAGAGTTTTGATCGATGAGCTGAGTAATCGGTTCTCAAACTTGGCAGATGTGCCTGCTTAGATGGTAAAAGGAGAACCTTCAGGGTATTTACCTATCTACCCGCGTTTTATTTGCTCTTACTATAGATACCTTTTACTCAAACACGAATTACTGTGACAGGATTGCTACAAAAAAAAAAAAAAACAACAGCTGTCTTGTGTTTCGTTTACCGCACCTTAACTTGTTTTTAAGCTGTTTTCCCTATACTCCACATTATCTAGTAAGTATATTACTTTCTCTGATGGTGTTAGTGACCTGGTTATCTTGGCACTTCATACTTATTTTGAATTTTTTTGCCCTAGCTTATTAAACATACAGGTTATAAGTGCACCCTTGTCAATTTCCCCCTACCTAACCCTCCCCCATTTCCTATATGTGCTCCCCCTTTTCCCATTTCCCTTCCCCTACCCCCCTCCTTCCCTATATGTGCTCCCCCTCCCCCTCCCCTTTCCTATTTCCCCCTCCCCAATCCTTCCCCTCCCCACCTTTCCACTATTTCCCCTTCCCCCCTTTCCTCCTTCCCCCTTGTCTCCTTCCCCCTTTCCCAATTGCAGTTTACAATTAGCAATATGAAATGTAACAAATGCTTTAATCTTTTAAGTATATGTAAACCCTAAATCTACCTTTTAGTGTGTTTGGCATCACGTATACAGTTTTATTAGGCAAATCCTTTGCTGAAACTGCACTTCCTGTTGCAGGCTGACAACACTAAGCCACTGCCTCACTATTATCAGAAGTGTTGTCAGCCTGCTATGCCTGTTCCTTTAGTTGACCATTGGACTGCCTGTCTGACAAGCCTAACAGGCAGCTAATGCCAACTAAAAAAACGCGTACCACATGTCAAACATAATTAAACATAGATTTAGGGTTAACAAACACTTTACATTTTTCAGACAACCATAGTTGTGTAAAATAGTATCTCTAATGTTAATTATATATGGAGCACTCGTAGCTTGCGCTACACAGGCTCTGGTAATACAAAAAAAGTATGCCATGGTAACAAGTTACTCGAGTTACGCATTCATTTACAGTATATTTCACATTCATATGTGAAACATAGATACAGGAAATTTAAAAAAACGAATTATTGCACGCATTGCCATTTTGTAAAATGTAGGAAAAAAAACAGGCTCTTCTACAAAATGAGCCAATTGATGTTAATGCATTTTGTTTTGTTTTTTTTTTTTTTTAACAGTAAAACATTTTTTTATTTCGAAAATAAGAAGTGAGTACAAGGCATTGACATATCTTCTACATTAGTTAGGAGAAGAAAATAAAATAAAAAAAATAAAAAAAAAAAAAGGGGAAAAAAAAAAAACAGAATATCCATGTTTCAGATATTGCAGGTGGTACATACAAGGAATATAACATGTATCGCATCAGTAGGTGTCACATTGTTCGTTAGAAGGTAGATCATACATAAGCATGTTAGGTCTCTATCACCCAGGGGGGGGGGGGGGGGGGGACGGGGGACTGGAGGGGGGGGGGGGGGGGGGGGGAAGGGGGGGGTGGTGGGGGGGGGAACGGGGGGGAGCAGGGAAAGGGGCCGAGGAGGGGGGAGAGGGGAAAGGTGCTTATCTCAATTCCAGCAGCCTTATTTCTTAATAGCACTGGGTGATCGTTAAGGGCTGAGGGGGTCCGCCCCGCCTCCATCCATCCATGCAGACCAAACTTTAGTGAACTTGGCAGGGCAATTTCTGCTTTCATATGTAATTTTGTAGAGGGGCAACACTCTATTCACGGTGGACTCCCAGGTGGCCCCAGTTGGCACCTCTGAACCCCTCCAACGCAAAAGGATCTCTCGTCTGGCATAGAACAGTAGGAAAGTTATGCATAGTTTGGTGTATCTATCTCCCTCTACGTCCTCGAGGTGGCTAAGCAGGAAGACTAGGGGGTCCAGCATAAGATCTAGACCAGCTATCCTCCCCACGGTGTCGGCCACCGCCCTCCAGTAAGGTTGGATCCTAGGGCAGGTCCATACCATGTGGAGGAAGGAGCCACTGGCCTGGCAGCAACGGGTGCACTTTGGGTCCAGGGAGGGATAGATCCTAGCAAGTCTCTGCGGGGTATAATATGCCCTATGCAGGAACTTTAGTTGGATAAAGCGATCCCTGGATGCGATCATGGACGGGATGTAGGTGGAGACTAGGTCCTCCCAGGCTTCCTCCGTAAGGTCGGGAATGTCAGCCTTCCACTTGTGGAAGAGTGTCGTTGTGTCAGTGTCGTGAGCCGCCGTGAGGTAGAAGTATAGAGAGGAAAGGGGTTTCCCCATTACCGCGGAGCTAAGCAGTCTTTCTATGGAGTCTGGTTCAAGGGTAATCCGTTCTGGGAACTGAGAGGTAATGGCATGCTTCAGTTGCCAGTATCTAAAGAGAAAGGATTGAGGCAGGTGGTACTTCTGCTTGAGGGTCTGAAATGTCGCGACCCTCCCGTCCGTCATTACATGTTTAAGGTTCACTATCCCATACCTTGCCCAGACTGCCGGGTCTGGAATCGAGTTAAGGTGTGGAAGGAGGGGGTTGCCCCATAGGGGGGTGTGCGGGGAGTGCGTGTGAGGCTTCAGTCCCACAGCTCTAGAGGTCTGCCACACCCGAATAGTGGTCTTCATAGGGTCTGTGACCCGGGGGTGTGCCCTAGGTCCCCTGTACACTAGGTTAGAAAGGGCCGCATATGAGCCCAAGAGGGCTGCTTCAAGTGTTACTGCGGGGTTCAACTTAGGTTGAGAGAACCACCACCGTACTGTTACAAGGACTGCTGCCCAATAGTAGATCAGGAAATTCGGGAGAGCTAGTCCCCCCGCAGACAGGGGTAGGTACAGAGAGCGTCTGGCCACCCGGGGAGGCCGTCCTGCCCAGACAAAGGCGGTCACTATGCTGTCTAGTTTCCTAAAAAAGGAGCGGGGGATAGGTGTGGGCGTCTGACGGAAGAAGTAGAGAAATTTGGGTAGATAGATCATTTTTATTAAGTTGCCTCTCCCTACTGGAGTGAGGGGGAGGTTGCGCCAATTCGAGCAGCTTTGCGTTAGTTGGGTCAGGAGAGGGGTTAAATTCCTAGCCATGTAGCCCTTCGTTGTGGAACCTATTTTAACCCCCAAATATGTAAAGTGCTCTACCCATTTCAAGGGCGTGTGGGAGGGGGGCTGTGGTATCGAAGGGCGTAGTGAGAATAGGACTGATTTGTCCCAATTAATGCGTACCCCTGAGTATTGTGCAAATTTATCGTACTGTACTAGGGCCGAGTCTAGGGAGCTGGAACTGTCCGCGAGGTAAAGCAGGGAGTCATCCGCATATAAGGAGAGTTTTTCTTCAAGTGAATCTACCCGTATACCTTTAATTTGGGGGTCCTTCCTAATGTGTGCTGCAAGGGGTTCAAGGGCAAGGGCAAAGAGGGTTGGGGATAAAGGGCATCCCTGGCGGGTCCCTCGCTCAAGGAGAAAGGGAGCCGACAGTGTGCCATTTGTGCGTATGCGGGCCTTGGGGTGCGCATACAGCATCTGGAGCCATCTAAGGAACTTTGGACCGAAGCCGTATCTGGAGATGACCGACCAGAGGTAGCCCCACTCGACCGAGTCGAAGGCCTTCTCTGCGTCGAGTGAGGCCACCACCCCCGAGGAGTCGGGGGGTGCACATGCAATATGGGTATGCAGCCGACGGATATTAATATCCGTGCCCCGTCCTGGCATAAACCCGGTCTGGTCTGGGTGGACCAGGGCCGTGATGACTGTGTTTAGCCTGTTTGCCAGGACCTTCGCTAACACCTTGGCGTCGACATTGAGGAGGGAAATGGGGCGGTACGAGGAGCATAGTAGGGGGTCCTTGCCTGGCTTGGGGATGACCACTATCACGGCCTCACTCATAGAGTCCGGTAGGGATCCTATTTCTGCGGCTTGTGTCAGTGTTTGCAAGAGTTTGGGGGATATATCCTCCAAGTATGTCTTGTAAAATTCTACCGGGAGTCCGTCCGGGCCCGGTGTTTTGTTTGTCTGCATTCCCTTGAGGGCTGACTGTATCTCCTCTAACTTTATTGGGGCATCTAGTTTGTTGGCGGTGGCAGTATTGAGGACCGGTAAATCTATTTCATCGAGGTATTTCACTAGGTCGGACTGGTCATAGGATACCCTGGAGGTGTAAAGATGCTGGTAATAATTGGCGAAGCATTGGTTAATGTCCTGGGGGGTAGATAGTAAGGTTCCATCAGGGGCCTGTATTTGGGCGATGGTGGCCACACCCGACTGTTCCCTGGACAGCCATGCCAGGAGACGTCCTGTTTTTTCCCCCTGTTCAAAAATCCGTTGGGATTGATGAAGGAGCTTTTTCTGCGTAAGGGCCGTGCGTATGAGTAAGGCTTGCTGTGTCAGGGACTGAAGTTGGGCATAGTGTGATGGGTTTCGGGTTCTGACATAGAGGGCCTCTTTCTCAGATGCCTCTCTCTCCACCCTCTCTAAATCCGCCCTCCGTTCCCTACGCACCGCCGCAATAATGGATTGGTAGTGACCCCTCGATGAGGCCTTGAAGGCTTCCCATGTGGGGTTCGTTCCAGCTGATCCGGGATTTGCTTCCCAGAACAGTGTCAGCGTGTCATGGAACCTAGTTTCCACATCTGCATCAGTGACCCAGAATCTAGAGAGTCTCCAGAGTCTGTCCGATGGGGCCGAGGTTAGCTCCAGGGAGAGCAGTATTGGGGCGTGGTCCGAAATTCCTCTAGGGAGGATGGTGACGTTCCGGACCCTGGGGAGGACAGGGGCCGCCACATACGCAAGGTCAATTCTGGAGAATGACTTGTGTGTGGCAGAATGACAAGTAAACATTCTGGACTGGGGGTGTCTCCACCTCCACACGTCCGTAAATCCGTAGGTGTCCGCCCAGGCTGCCAGTCCTTGACGGGTTGCGCCTGCAGCTGCACACCTATCCCTGTCAGAGTCCGGAACAAGATTGAAGTCCCCCATTAGTATCACATTATCCGGAGGGAATTGAGCTAGTTTGGCCGTAAGCAGGTTCAAGAGTTTGATGGAGGCGGGGGGGGGGAGGTAAACACCCGCTATCACCCAAGGGACACTATATATCAAGGCATATATCAGTACGTATCTGCCGTCAGGGTCTAGAACTAGATCTAGGAGCTTAAAAGGCAGGGTCTTTGCAACCAGCACACTAACACCCCTAGCAAAGTTGGAATAGGTAGAGTGGTAGTGGCATCCCACCCAGGGTCTCTTAAGGCTCAATGTTTTGCTACCCACCAGATGCGTCTCCTGCAACACACATATGTGCGGGTTATGTTTCTTAATGTATTGAAAGACTAAAGATCTTTTTATCGGGGAATTCATACCCCGTGTGTTCCAGGAGAGGACATCAAGCGCAGCCATCACTGTGATACCACATATTGTCAGGAGAGTTTTTACATATCTTAGGGTCCGGTACCCTCCCCCCAGCCAAAACTGAGCCGGGGAGAGCGACGGATCCCCACCACAATGCATAGATAATCAGCAACATCATTTCTGTCATGCCATAAATGAACAACAACTGAGAGCCTGTAACTCGGCCCAACTTTCCCCAACTCCCCCCACCCCGCCCCCCCCCCCCGTCCCCGGAGGAGGGCTTGTGTCCCAAAACAAGTGTCAGCACATGCGCTGAGCATGGAGGCTATGAGCAAGAGGCAACAGGCCCCTTTCCAGTAAACAGTCAAGTAAACTTTGGAATCCAATGAAGGTTACGGTCTGAGGATCTCCCGGGCATTGTGGTGGTGGTTTTCAACCGGGCTAGAAGACCGGGATTGTAGCAATCAGCTAGGGGGGTACATCCAGGTTCCAGGGGGGGGGGGGAGGATACGTCTCAGAGGGGGGGGACAAGCGGGGGGAGGAGTGCAAAAAGGCTTGGATCCTGTAGTGTAGACGGTTTCCAGATTGCTCCCCTTCATCATAGTTCAAGGAGGGTGTCAGTATTCCTGCGTTAGGTGCAGGGGGGGTGGGGCATAGTGGGAGAGGATCCTGTCCATGGCAGCCATCGGTCCCTCCAGTCATGACCTAGATCCCCCCAACCCCAGCCCAACAAGGGGGTGGATTCGGAGGTGACATTAAGGTGGGCAGTCCAGGTCCCCCAGTCATGAGGGGGGTCGCAGGGGAGCCTGCTGGGGCGAACCAGGGCATCACAAGGGACAGCCTGGATGGCGGGAGGTGATATGCCATCAGTACACAGTATGCCCTCCTCTGAGAGTGGATAGTCAAACGGTCGGCGTATCTCGCCCCCCGGAACATACTCACAGTTAGTGGAGGTTGTCAGGTGCACTCAGGTACGGAGTGATTCAGCCCATGCTGTCGCTTCTCTGGGCGAGGTGAAGAATTGGGTGCGTTCTCCATCTTGAACCCGCAGCTTGGCAGGGAAAAGCATGCTGTACTTGATTCCCTTGGTTCTAAGGATTGCCCGCACAGGATCGAAAGATTTTCGTTGCCGCTGTGTTTCCACAGAATAGTCAGGGAAGATGAGGATTCTGGCGTTGTCCAGCTTCAGCTCACCCTGAGCTCTGGCCGAGCGAAGCACCGTGTCCCTATCTCTGTAGTGGAGCAGCTTAAAGATGAGAGTGCGTGGCGGCGCCCCGGGCGGGCCTCTGAGGGCCGGTATCCGATGCGCCCGTTCAATGGAGAAGTGAGGGGAGAAGCGGGCCCCCGGTAGCAGGGTGGGGAGAAGCTGTTCCATGTAGGCCACCGGATCCTTGCCCTCCACCCCCTCCGGGAGGCCGAGGACCCGGAGATTGTTACGGCGGTTCCGGTTCTCGGCGTCCTCGGCCCTTATCTCCAGGGCCTTCACCCTGGATTTGAGGATCTGTAGGTCTGTGCGGTGGTCGCGTTGTGTATCCTCCACCACCGAGATCCGCCTCTCCGCCTCCGTCACCCGCTCCCTGAATTTGTCCATATCGCGGCGGATCAGTGCTGTCTCGGTCTGGACATGGTCGATCTTGACCGTGAGGGCCGACTGGCAGCCCGCAATGGCCTGCATGAGTGCCTGAAAGGCCGGAGATCCCTCCTGGATGGTCCCGTCCGAGTCCGAGGAGGATGCCGTTTGTGTCTCCATGTGGCACGTGGGCAATGGCGCAGGCCCGGGTTTCGGCGGCGTGCGGACAACTTCCGCGACTCGTCTCTTTTGGGAGCCCTTGTTGCTCCTACGCATTCCCCAAGCACCCCGGGGAGTTGTCCGGAGGATTGGGAGTGGGTTCCGAGAGTATCCTCTGCAGGATAGGAGAAGGATCAGGATTCGGAGCGGGAGCTCAACTAAAACACGTCCGCTCTCTGCGCCATCTTGGCCACGCCCCTTGTTTTGTTTTTAACATCAGTTTCCTTCAATGTTTTTGTATGACAGAGGTATCGAAATTCAATGTGCAGTTTTGGTTGCTATAACTTATTTTATATTATATATACCGTATATATATCTATATCTATATATATATATATATATATACGTATATAGATATATATGTGTAGCGCTGACATCCTTGCCTATTGATGTGGTTATGTATACTTTAATGTAAGGTGAATGGACATTACTGTGGTTCTGTACCCAGAGCCATCTAGTGACCAAATATGGGTAACGCACCTGTATATTATTACCTCTGAACAACCTAAAGACTTGTACAGGAAGTGACTGTTTTTTTGTTTCAGAAGGTTGACCTTGTTACCCAGGAGTCTGTGTGACCTACTCATGAACACTCTCTTACGCAGTGCATGCTGGGTAGGGGATAAAAGGAACCCGATCAGCCATTTTGGGTCTCTTGGGATCACGTTGCCTGCCTGTGCGGATCTGTGAGGAAGCTTCCCGGAGACATCGGCCTACAGCCAGTATGAAGCGAGAACCTGCTCGTTTGTAAAGTGACCTGACGGTGCCTGAAAGACGGCGACCGGATTGAGAAGGTCCAGAGACACTCATTGAAGAATCGGAGGACCGGAGCGGTACAGAGCCTCTGGTCCAGCTGACACAGAAGCAAGCTGCAGTCACCGGACCAAGGTTATCACACGGAACTCTGATCCAGTTGGTGAGGGGGTTACGGCCCACTGTTTGTTAACTTGTTACACGCAGTTAGACTCACAAATAGGCCTGATGCTGTGCAGGCTTGAAGCCTATTTACTTTGGAGGCTCAAGCATTGTAAATAGTTACTGGAGTTACATCAGGAGCACCTTAATTTAACCTTCCATACACTTTGGATTACAAATTTCAAAGAAGTTACTTTAGCCAGCGAAGAAAGAAGATCCCGGATAAGTACTTTAAGTGAGATCTCATGCACAGCCTTTAAAGTAGGGGGAGCTCTCCAATCCTCGCACTACCACCTCAATGCGTACGACACTGCGGGTTTGGGAGACGGTCCGGGCTTTGACAACACAATCTGACACATGGTCCCCATAAACCCCTCTCTGGGGTAATCCCAGACTGCCGCACTTCGGGTCGGTTCCGGACCCGCAGCTGTGGACACGATATGAAATTAGGACTTTGAAAGACATTACTACCCCAACTGGGGTTTGCACATTTGACGATTTGAAGGGCAACAAGGGGGTGCCTAACAATATGTTTTTCCGCTACCTGCAGCTCCGGCATGCCTACCAGGCCCAATTCCCTCGTCACATCTCCCTTGAGACTAACAAAATTGAGAAGCTGCTGGGGAAGGGAAGATGAAGGGAAGACACTCTCAACTCTGTATGAGGAGTTGGCGGTGCTGGACACCTCTACGGTCTCCGAACTGTTTTCCAGATGGCAGGCGGATGTGCCCTCCCTCGCGGATGATGATTGGGAGGAGGGGATTCAGCAATACCTTCCTCTCATGGTCTCGGCGAGGGATAGGATCATCCAGCTCAAATGTATCCATAGAGTATACTATACCCCAGAGCGCCTGGCCAGGATCTACCCCTCCAGTGACCCACATTGTCCTAAATGTAAGACGGAAATAGGCACATTCATACACGTCGTCTGGTCTTGCCAGCATATTCAGGCATACTGGGATGCGGTGCTTAGAGTAATCAATTCAATAAGCAAGCTACATGTCCCACGGGACCCCATCCCACTACTGTTAGGGGTCGTTGACACATTAGCTGCTACACATGCAAAAAAACTTTTTGTGTTCTACACAGCCTTCTATGCTAGGAAAGCTATACTTCTGCAATGGAAGAACCCCACTCCTCCAACGGTGCAGCAATGGAGATCCCTGGTGGATTCCGCACTCCCTCTTTATAAACTAACTTATGCAGGTCGCAATTGTCCTACAAAATTTGAAGAAATATGGGCGGCTTGGGTCGCTGATAGAGGCCTGGATCTGGACTGACCATGCAAAAGGAAATGAATGTAGGATGCCCACTGAGACACCGTGGGAATCTTATGTGCCCCCCCCTCCCCCCTCTTTATTTCTACCCTACTGAAATATCACAAGGGCTATGGGTTAGGATTTTGCACATAACGCTGTTATGATGATGTTCTGCTACCAAAGTACATACTAATATGCACTAGAGAGATTTAATGTATTATGCTGTCACTTAAAAATATGAGGACGTGAAGTTCATTGACATGTTTGTAATGTGCTCCTGACGTGCTCCTGATGCTCTGAGATTGCTCTACTGTACAAGTTGTTTTGTTGTTTTTCTTTATATATAAATAAAACATTTCTGTTCAAAAAAAAAAAAGTAGGGGGAGCTCTCAGGTTTAAATATATAAATATATATACATTTTGTATCGTTTTATATTGAATTATATTGTGCTGTCGTCCTATGTTGGGATGACAGCACAATTTCTGTAACCACCTTTTATTGAATATTCTGCAGTAAAAATATCTCTGGTTAAGTATCCAATTGTGTGGCGTACTGTTTTTTTTCCCCACCAGGTGGAGCCAGTGGATCCTGAGGGTATTATACAGGTATTTTGCATTGTTTCACATTGTACTGTATTACATTGCACCACAGCTGTGTCAAGGGGATTGAGTCAAGTTAGTGTGTTTTCTCGGTAGAGTGCAGGCCCAATTCAAACCAGCAGCTCCTTCGGGGGTCAGTGCTACATATATATATATATATACACTGTATTTATTAGCGTATAACACGCACCTTTTCACCCTGAACGCCAATACTTCAATTTTAGCTACCTCGGAGGGGACAGGGAGGGGGCGGGAAGAGCTCCGTCAGATTACATACAGTGAGAATCTCCTTTTTACTTGGCTGCCTCTGTAATAGGAAGTCCCGTCTTCTGGGATGCCATTGGACCACTGTTCTGTCTATCATAGGAGATTCTCACTGTATGTAATCTGTCGGTGATTGTCCCACTCCCCTCCCTGTCCCCTCTAGGCTGCAGATGGGCATCGATCAGGCTGCACTTATGGCAATGGTGAGGCTGCTGCATTGATGGCAATGGTGAGGCTGCAGATGGACACTGACCCTTATTTTGCTACAAAGTTCCTTATTTAAAATATACGTTTTTTTCCTGAAACTTCTCTCTTAAAATAAATGTGTGTGTTATATGCCTATGCGTGTTATACACTGATAAATATGGATAGAGATGGATATATATATATATATATATATATATATATATACTGTGGATAGATAGATAGATAGATAGATAGATAGATAGATAGATAGATAGATAGATAGATAGATAGATAGATAGATAGATAGATAGATAGTTAGATAGATAGATAGATAGATAGATAGATAGATAGATAGATGGATAGATAGATATCTACATATATATATATATATATATATATATATATATATATAAAATAAAAAGTATTTATAAGGTAAAACACGACTAAAGCCTGCTGTACTTTATTTGTGTCCATCATGCTAATAGCTGATGTATGACAGAGAAGCAAAACCCACCTGATCCAAGAAAAACGGAAGAATCAGCGAAGGGGAGCGCACTGCTCAGCGTGAAATTCATACTCCACCATTAAAGTAAACCTCGCTAAAACTGTTTCTTTATCTGGGTGTGTAAGGCATTTTCAAAACACTTAAATCCCTTCACTTGTTGACTTTTCTTCCTCGGCCCAGCTCCGTACCCAAAGTTTTATGCTTTGGAAATTCCTGAAAGATTTTCTAAATCCTTTAATTTTTTTAAGGAAAAACAAAGAAGCGGTTGTAGAGTTCCGAGGGCTTTTGGTACAATTCAGAAATTTTAATGTAATGACTGGAATATTTTTGGAAGGTGTCTCTATACCGCTGCCAGGGAGGACATTACGGCGGCTTTGGGTTAATAGATTAAGGTTCATTTACAAACAGGGGGGGGAGGAAGGGAAGAGAAAATATTAAAGTTTCAGAATTATGGTTTTCTACATCTGGCTATTTTTATATTGCAGACACATGAGCAGGCAACCAGGGCCTTTCATAATCTTTAACTGGTATGTATATTGTGCAGGTGCTGCTGAATTTGTAATAAATGCCCAAGGAATACAGCCTGTTTGCCCAGAGATTTTTTTTTTTTTTTATATACTGGTATAGTTGTAGGGCAGCATTTTCTTCAAAAAGTGAACTTGTGCTCAGTTTCTCCTGACAAAGGGGCTTGGATTGGCAGGATATTGTTTGTATTCCCATACAAGTCTATAGGAAAGCAAACCTTGCTAGAAGCAGATCAAATACAGGTCAGAAAGAGGTAAACCGCAAGACATATACACCTATAGATGAATTCTGAATGATCTCGGAAGCATCTCAAAGTGGTGTCAAACTGATGCCATCAACACAAACCTGAAACCCGTCTATATAAACCCATACTCTTGCCTTGTTGTTCACTCCAACACCACTTTACTTAGGCAGCCCATAGAGAAGCACTCAAAATTTCCACTCGCCTGCTCGCATTAGGCGAGTGGAAATAAGCTGAGGGCAAGTGTGGAGCCACATCGGAGGGAAGGACGGGTGCGGCTGGCAGGTGGGATTGAACAGGAGCCAGTTTTCCTCCCAGCCTCCTGTCATTCAATTAGCAGGGCCTGGCATACAGCAGGAGTCAGCAAAAAACTAGATGAGATGGGGGCGGGGCAGGAAGGGGAGTTGGGCGGGAGTTGCCAAAATGTACTTCCTAGCAACTAGCAACTAGCAACAATAGACTGCCTAGCAACTAATCACCAGCTTGTTAATAGGAAAAGTTAACTTCGGCAGCTCCTGCTCCCCTGTCCAGTGCTGTGCTCCGCTGTAATGCCCCGTACACATGATCAGATTTTCCGACGACAAATGTTGGATGTGAGCTTGTTGGCTCAAAGTCCGACCGTGTGTAACATTTGTTGGTGGACTTTCCGACAACAAATGTTGGCTAGCAGGTTTCAAATCTTCCGCCAACAAATCTTTGTTGTCGGTATTTCTGATCGTGTGTACACAAGTCCAACGCACAAAAGTTCACGCATGCTCCTAATCACACTGGCTATTGAACTTCCTTTTTCTTAGCTCGTCGTGCATCTTGTGATTGACTGCTCCAGCACCCAGTGATGTCATATTTAAAAGGAAGAGAGTCGACAGCCCCGTGTAAGCTCCAATCCATGACTTAAACCTTTCAAAGTGCATCCTCTCTTCTCTCTTGATGGCCAAATAGAGCAGCCTGGGAATTAAAGGATAGATATGAATGTGTGGCTGGGAAGAGTGACAATTAACATAGACAAAGTACAGGTTTACTTGTACATGAAGGCCCTATTAGGCCCCATGTTAAAGTACCCAAAAAACATTAAAGTGATTCTAAGGTCACAACATTACACTTAAAGGATTATATGCAATAAGGTGAAAAAACACCCCACTATCTATTTCTCCACCCCCTCCCTGTCCCTTTCCCTAAACACTTACCTGGCTAGTCTTATCGCACCAGCACTGTCCCCAGCTGCAGCAGTCCTTCTCCACTTTCTGGTGTCACAGGAGACCCAGGCAGCAGCTGTCAGTCAAACTCCTGTGACCAGGAGGCTTACCAGCACTTTGTGTGTCTATGGACGCACACAGCCCAGATCAGGAGCACGTCCGCAGGGGTGCCCCCATAGCAAGTGGCTTGCTAAGGGGCACTCGGAAGAAGAAGGAGCAGACAGGGCCAGCTGGGGACTGCCAAAGAGGAGGTAAGGGACCACTCTGTGTCATAAATGAATGTGAGTGTCCTTTGCGCTGGTTTAAGAACTAGATGTTGAATTTATAGATGAAGTAATAAATAAACGTGATCTAAAATGGTGAAAGTTGCAAATACAAAATATGGAACAAGTCCTAAAGAAGCTGCAAAAACTAAGAGTCAACACTAACTCGTGAATCCAAAATAAATAAATAGTGTTTTTGCGCTAAAGTGCATCTAGTGTTAAAGTGCTCAGTAACTGCAACAAAATAAATAAATAGTCACGGAGTGATCAAAAACCAACAGTGGTCACTGAATCGTGACCCAGCTGTTAATCAAGTGCAGTGAATAGATCCTTTAAAGTGCATACAGTGATAAATAAATAAATAAATCAATAATATATAAACACTAAAGATATATATACAATCACTCTAAAAACATATATGTGAATAAAAGTGGCATATAAAAACCATATATCTTTGATCTTGAAAAACCATAGAATAGTGGGAGCATAAACAATGAATCGATCAATCAAATGAAAAATCAGTCCATAGAGTGGTACAGAGTGGAAGTAGTGTGATAAAAGTGACACCTATAAGGACGCAGAGACCGCACACATTCATCCAGCTGCTGTTTTTAATGTAAGCATTTACTTTTTGTTCTATTAAAACGTATTTTGACATACTTCACGATCGGGTCCCCTCTCTCCATTTTTTCTCATTCTTTGATTGATTCACTCCCCCCGGAGGGGGAGCCATAACATTGCTGTGGGGAAGTGGAGACTCTGATCTGGTATCGTTTGATCCGTAAAGCTGAATGCATTGAGAGCCATACTGGGGTTTGGAGAGCTGGAGATTGCCACAGGAGTATCTATAAAGGCCGATTTTAATCGGAAGAGAGGTGAGAGGCTAGAGAGCACTATTGTTGGATAGACCCTCACCACCCAGCACTCCCCACGTGTGGAAAAACAGAATGAAAAAGCATATTTTATCTGCATCATAGAGACTATTTTTCCTTATAGGTGTCACTTTTATCACACTACTTCCACTCTGTACCACTCTATGGACTGATTTTTCATTTGATTGATCGATTCATTGTTTATGCTCCCACTATTCTATGGTTTTTCAAGATCAAAGATATATGGTTTTTATATGCCACTTTTATTCACATATATGTTTTTAGAGTGATTGTATATATATCTTTAGTGTTTATATATTATTGATTTATTTATTTATTTATCACTGTATGCACTTTAAAGGATCTATTCACTGCACTTGATTAACAGCTGGGTCACGATTCAGTGACCACTGTTGGTTTTTGATCACTCCGTGACTATTTATTTATTTTGTTGCAGTTACTGAGCACTTTAACACTAGATGCACTTTAGCGCAAAAACACTATTTATTCACTCTGTGTCATACTCTTGAACAGAGCAGGTAACTATAACCTCTTTTTTATTTTAAAGAAATAAAAAACGTTTTAACTTTAGTATTACTTTAAAGCCATGGATGCTTTTGAATGAAAAGTTGACTAGATCATTCATTGTTAATATGTGATGTACCTAGAGCTGCCACCTTATCCCTTTAAACCCAAACACATATGAATTACACAGGTTCTGAGGCTAATTTAATGCAGATAAGTCACCAAGTGAGTTTAATTACCACCTTAATCAGCCACAGAACCTGTGTAATTCATATTTGTTCGGTTTTAAAGGGATGAGGTGGCAACCCTAGATGTACCCCTTTGTGGCCTCCACACCTCCTAATGGTTTATATGTGAAGCAGCAACTTTTCTACTCAATAGGAAGCAAGGTGAACAGGAAAGGGCCGACTACATACCCTGTTTCCCCTAAAATAAGACCTAGCGTGATTGTCGGTGATGGCTGCAATATAAGCCCTACCCCCCAAATAAGCCCTACCCTGTTTCCCTGAAAATAAGCCCTACCCTGAAAATAAGACCTACAAGGACTTTAACTAGGGCTTATTTGGGGGGTAGGGCTTATATTGCAGCCATCACCGACAATCACGCTAGGTCTTATTTTCGGGGAAACAGGGTAGCAACTTTAAAAGGTCTGTTCACTTTTTCTCTAATTCAGAACACCAGATTTTAGGACCAACATGACTTTTGCAACAACAAAAAAAAAAGCTAAGTCCGCATGTATGTAGGGGGAGGTGTCTTCTCTCTCATGATGCCATTGACTGATAATACAGTTCCTGTATAGGCAACAGGAGTTGTCATTCTTCTCTTCAATAAGTATCAAATTTAGGTCCAGCATTCCATATCAACTGTAGACTCATCTGTTGAGGTGTCTGTTTTCTCAATTCTGTGAATGGTGGCTGTACCAAGTGAGCCATCCCCTGTGGTCAATGTGCAGCGGGGAAACCTCTCGGCCGAGAACATTACAAAATTGCCGCAATGACTGTAGTAGCGGTGGCTACTACAGAGATTGTCAGTTTCCAAAGTGGTCCCTCAAGTATGAAATATGGACACAGCTGGACCAATGTAAGTGTAGCACTCACCCCCGAAGGAGCTGCTGGTTAAATTTGGGCTTACCGTTACCTTCTTGACCTTGTATGCGTCTAGGGGTTTCCCGAGGTAGGTGGCCCAAAGAACTGTAGAGACTGACACTGAATCCGCTTTAGGGATTTTTATTTGCAAAATGGTAGACAAAACACAGTCTCTCAACAAAGGACACAGGGTTTAGGTAGGAAGTTCAGGTACTCTTGGAACTGCTTAAGACTGAATGTCTCTCACTATGAAATCCAGGGAATAGCCATTCGCAACTGGATATTACAGCTATCGGATAAATCCCTTCTCAGCAGATTTAGCAGCCCATAGGTGATTCAGATAAAGCAAAGTCTCTGCCACAGACTTGGATGTAGAACTTGTAAATGAAAAGTCTCTGCCACAGACTTGGTTGTAGAACTTGTAAATGAAAAGTCTCTGCCACAGACTTGGTTGTAGAACTTGTAAAGGAAAAGTCTCTGCCACAGACTTGGTTGTAACTGAAGGATATGTGAAGTTGTAGAACCCTCATACGGTACCAGTATCTTGCAGCCGGTCCGGTGATAGCGTACGAGTGTGGATTCACCTGGTGTCCTTCAACTTAGCTTCCAGGTTCTTGCTGAGCAGCCAGCCTTTTGCATGGCCCTCTTCTGAAGAGTCCTCCCCTGGTTGCGTTCACAGTTGCTGGGCCTCTCCAAAAGCGAGACGACACCGGACCACCTTAGAATCCTCCTTCCAGTTACTGTGCCTCAGGCTAGCCAGCCCAGAGACTCGGAAACGGATGGATCCGCACCCCAGGCCATGAGGGCCCCTGAGGGCTGGTCAGGAGGACCAGGACCAAACAGACAGAAAGATCTTCTGGACCGGAACCCAGAAGCACGTGACCTCAGTACCTTAAGTACCCCCTAGCAGAATGCACAGCGAGGCAACACACTCACTGGTTGGTTCCGAGAGAGATTGGCACCCAATGTGTCCAACCGGACCGCGTTCTTGTGCCTGCCAGAGGGGACAACGACACCTATGGCCAAGCAGAAGACAGTGCAATCCAGCCAAACTGATACTGAGACTATAATTTAGAACAATTAACCCCAAAACCCAATTATAGTTTTAGGAACATTTAAATTTACAAAACATATAGCGCGTGCTAATTAGGAGCCCGTCGCTACATAAGTATTAGTCATTGGTCCAAAGCTGAACCATTATAACTATGCAATAGAGATCACATCTGGAATTCAGTTCATAAAAAAAAAAAGAAAGCAGCACTTGTGCACATAACCTGTCATTAAGTAAATTTACGAATAATTCCTAATCTGACCAAAATATCTAAGCCCAAATTGTGCGTGTTGGTCTTTGCTGTTGTCCTCCTCCTTTCCCGGTGGGCTCTTGGTCAATATGGTCCTGCTTCTATAATCCATCTGGTGGCTCTTAGCTCAGGAATCTTTGAGGGTAATCTTTAAAGAAACAATAAATTCAATATGGTGTGAAAAGGTACAGTAAAAAAAACAGCATTAACGTGAGTCAGAAAAAAAGAAAAAAGAAAGGGTCAAAAGGTTCAGTAGAATAAAAGTATTTAGGTGCTGAGTCATTTCTATGTGGTTTGACACAAAACCTCTAATGCCGAATTCACAGAACACACTCAGTGCCTGTAATCCTATTTAAATACAAAGTCACTACTTTATGACCTTTTATCTATGATAGTAGACTTCATTGGTGGTAATCTACCTATTATTATGCTATTACTCCGATCACTGGCTTTAGGTGTGCAGACATGCTTGGATTATGTGTAAGTGAAGGTGGGTAGATAATCAGCCTGTATATATGGACCTCAGGGCTGGTGCAAGGATTTTTGACACCCTAGGCGAAACTTAATTTTGCCGCCCCACCCCTGACTCCACCCCCTTTGCCCTGCCCATGTATACCCCACCTTTTTAATGAAGCGCCCATCAAATGCAGCCTCATCAGCACCCATCAAATGCAGCCTCACCAGCACCCATCAAAGGAAACCTACCAGCGCCCATCAAATGCAGCCTACCAGGGCCCACCAATGCAGCCTACCAGGGCCCATCAATGCAGCCTACCAGTGCCCATAAGCTAATGTTTGCTTGCTTCCATTCATTCGAGAGTCAGGACACAGACACACTCCTCCGCCTCTGCCTGATGATGCTGAGACTTAGTTGCTTGTTGCAGAGAGAAAAGAGTAGGAACACCAGTGGCCGGGCGTCCTTGGCAGCAGTGCGCCCTAGGCAGCTGCCTAGTTTGCCCAGTGGTAGCAATGGCCCTGATGGACCTATCACAAGCCTGGCAAAAGATCGTTCAAGGACCACACTGGCACGAGTATAAGCCTCTGGAACTCTCATCTACACCATATGCAATATGGCTAAACTTAAAGCTAAACTCCAGGTAAACAGCTAAATGCACAGATAAAAAAATATACAGAACCTGTTTTATCTGCAAAAAATGTATTAGGTCCACCACTGTCAGACATAAAACCTGACCAGTTACTTTTCTCCACTGGAGTCATAGCATTAAAACTTGGTCAAGTCTGTGATTGGATAGTGAGGGAGCAGCTGCCCACTGGTCATTTCTCTGCTCTGTATTCCAATCAGTAAGTTCCTTTGTTACATTCACAGCACAGAGTAATGCTTGCTATACACTATACAAAAAATCATTCATACTCGTTTCGAATAAAGAACACTCAGCCATGAGAGCACATAATAGTACTATCATGTAATGATCGAATTATGATCGATTAATCGCTGCATGGACATGGAATTTTTCGCTCATTTTGTCACATATGCCCAGTGCAGGCGAGAAACACATTAACCTTTCAATTTATCATGCATTCGCCAGAATTTTTCAACCTGTTCCTTCTATTTCTCTATGCATTAAGATAAAAAATCTTCTGTGTGCACTAGCACCCACCATCCCCAATACTTACCTGAGCCCCATCTCGATCCAACGATGTACACGAGAGCCTCGGCTCTCCAGGGTCTCTCTCTCCTCATTGGCTGAGACAGCAGCAGGCACCATTGGCCCCTGCTGCTTTCAATTACACCCAGTGAACAAATGAGGAGAGAGAGGGGGCACGGCCGAGCCGCAGCTCCTAGTTTGAATTGGCGCACAGAGCAGCGGTTCGGGAGCATGCCTGCTTGGGTGCCCCCAGAGCAAGCAGCTTGGCACTCGGCAGGAAGGAGGAGCCAGGAGCACCCAAGAAGAGGAGGATTGGGGCTGCTCTGTGCAAAACCACTGGTAAATATAACATGTTTTTTAAATTTTTTTATTTGAAAGCCTTTAACCACTTAAGGATCGGAAGATTTTGCCCCTAACGACCATTTTTTTCGATACGGCACTGTGTTGCTATAACTGACAATTGTGCGGTCGTGCGATGTTGTACCTAAACAAAATTGACGTCCTTTTTTTCCCACAAGTAGACCTTTCTTTTGGTGGTATTTGATCACCTCTGCGGGTATTATTTTTTGCACCATAAACAAAAAAATACTATTTTGAAAAATAAACAATATTTTTTTACTTTTTGCTATAATACATTTTCCAAAAAGAAATGAATTCCTTCATCAGTTTAGGCCAATATGTATTCTTCTACATATTTTTGGTAAAAAAAAAATGCAATAAGCGTATATTGATTGGTTTGTGCAAAAGTTATAGTGTCTACAAAATAGGGAATAGATTTATGGCATTCTTATTATTTATTTATGTTTTACTAGTAATGGCGGTGATCAGCGGTTTTAGCGGGCCAGCGACATTGTGGCGGACAGATCAGACACTTTTGACACTTTTTTGGGACCAGTGAAATTTATACAGTGATCAGTGCTATAAAAATGAATTGATTACTGTGTAAATTACATTGTCAGGGGAGGTGTAAACACTAGGGGGCGATTAATGTGTTCCCTGGGAGGTGTTTCTAAATGTGGGGGGGAGGGGACTGGAGGAGGAGAAAGATCGCTGTTCCTGATCACTAGGAACAGACAATCTCTCTCTACTCCCCCGACAGAACAGGGATCTGTCTGTTTACATTGACAGATCCCCGATCTGTCTCTCTGTGGAGCGCTCGCGGGTGACCATGCGCATCAGCTTCCCCACCGTGCAGCGCACCCGCTATAGCTGTTTAAAGGGCAGACGTACAGCTACGGCGATTCGCGGGAACCAGCCAACCTGCCGTAGTATAATGACAGCGGCTGGTCAGCTAGTGGTTAACATCAATTTTAGTGGCACATATTTGAACAGTTGTCATTGAATAACATGGGGTGTGACTTGTCAAAAAAGTTTAATAGAATTTAACGTGCATCCTCACAGGGTGACTCTGTGGATACACTAGTAACGATATGCCAACGTCCCAATATTGAATGGAAAGAAAAAAACGAAAAAAGTTGCAAGGATGGACTTTATAGGCACACACATATAGTTTTATCCTATATGTGTGTGCCTATAAAGTCCATCCTTGCAACTTTTTAATTTTTGTTCTTTCCATGGGGTGTGATTTGTCATGCGACTTTAGTGTCAAAATTTGCATGACACGAGTGTGAAGGGAGCCTTAATCAACCCCACTGTCTCTTTTTTTCGCCCGGGGGACCCTTCCTGCATCTGTGGATACGGACCCCAGTCTATGACAATGCTAGTAAAAGGTAAATTACCTTTTACACCTATTACTAATATTGTAACTTTTTTGTCTTTTTTTAGCTATAAATTTGAATCAAGCGAATACAGTCATTCTTCTGTTGTTAGTCCTAAACAGCTGCTCCATAAACCCAGCATGACACAGGTACCCTGAGTCAGTGATTTTCTAGCATTGCTTTCCTCAGTCAGCATTTTGCACTTTATTCGAGGAAGTGTCAATCTGGCGATTTTGTCATTTGGCTCACCAGTAAACTTGCGGCTTGACAACGCGGAACTCAGATTTTATGGCTGCGGTTTATTTCCTCCTACATAAGCAGTAGAAATGTCACATTTATTTCCAATTAGCGCATGCCCTGCCGTACTTGTTAGCCAACTGGCAGATCATCACTTGCCATCCAGATCCGGCCTGAGCCACTGGAACGCACTTCCATCTGTTTGCCATCTAACGTACAATGGTACCTTTTTGGAGCTCTGGACAGCTCCACACATCCAGGATGATGTATTTAAGAAGAGATTGGTTAGAGGTTACACAGACAGGGGGACGTTTTGGGAAAGGGATTTTTCATAGTGTCAAAAAATCCAGCTGGCTGGCAGCTGAGTCATTCTACCCAAGTGCCAACTCCTAAGTCATTCAGATCGTTGCCTCCCAGAGCTTCATTTATTTTAATGTGTGGCAGGACGTTTTATTGACTTCCTCAGATGAATTTACACTATTCACAGGTTCTGGGCTCTTCTCTACCATCTACCGAGTTGTCCTTCTCCTGGCCATATAGGAGAAGGACAACTGTATAGCCAGGAGATATTTTGCCAGTAATTAAGGAGGAGTAACTGTCAAATTTAACAAAGCAAAAGCTAATTTTTGTTTCATTTTGGCCTATAACTTTACTATTGTTGTCCTCGCCCCTACCTTCTGTTTTCCATACTTGGTGCTGTAGGGGATTATTATGCAGAGGAGCTTCATGCTATGTGACAAAACAGCTGCAATCAAGGCTAGATTAACATTAACGTGATGCCCAACACAAACAGACCAAAAATTCCCTTACCAGCTAGCCTGCAAAAAACAAACAAATTCACTCTGTCTAACAATTCACATTAAAACAGATATATGTGGAAGTCGTAGTGCCTACATCAAGGCTCCTCTGTGTACTGCCGTCCTAACTAATATTTTTGAGAATCTCCAAATTGGAGCAAATAGCAGTGGATAAATTAAGGGCAGGTTTCCCTGGAGGGAGTCCACTCCTCCTGAAAAGCACAGGAACACACTGAACACCCAGCAGGAGAAAAATGGCGGCTGGAGGCATCCAAAGTGTCCCCACTCCAAATCCAGCGAACAAGCTATAGAAAAAGATGGCAACCACCCCTATTTATAACTAGCCTTTGTAGTAAGTAGCCTGCCTACCTTCCTTAATTCCTCTCCTCCCCTTCCTTCATTCCTTCCTTCCTTCCTTTCTTTCTTCCTTCCTTTCTCCTTTTCCATCTATTCTGCTTTTATTTCACTTTGCTTTCAAGCCTTTTTTCATTCCTTTATACCCTTGCATCTCCTCTTCTTTAACTCCTCTCTCGTTCCCCTCTTTTTTTTTTTCCTTTTCCTTCCTTCCTTTCTGCCTTCCTTCCTTCCTCCTTTTCATCTATTCTTCTTTTCTTGCACTTCACTTTCAAGACTTTTTTTCTTTTCTTTATACCTTTGCATCTCCTCATCCTTTTCTTTTCCTCCCATCCCTTTCCACTCCTTTTCCTTGTCCTTCCATTCTTCCTTCCTTCCTTCCTTCCCTTCCTTCCTTCCTTCCTTCCTTCCATCCTGCCTTCCTTCCTTCCTTTGTACCAGTGGCGGCCCATCCATTAGGAGTCCAGGGGTGTTGTCCCTCTACCCATGCATCCGGACCCCTAATCTACATGCAGGGCGCCAGACGCATGGATTACAATTGTGTTTTTTTTTTTTGAAGCACATCATTAGAGCCAGAGGCTAAAAAGGGTGGGATCGGGGCGCAGAGCACTGCGTCCTGAGCCCACCCAGTTGTGTGACAATAGTAAATGAACATTCGCTATTGTCACACTGACTCTCCTCCCAGTCAATCAAGAAGCAGGTCGTGAGATCGTTAAGTTTTAACATTGGCCAAAAGAAGAAGCCATCCTATTGGCCTATGAGGAGGAAGAAGGAGGGAGGAGACATACGGCCGTCGTGATGTCGAGGAGACGCATGGGAAGCCTGACCGATGGAGCGCGGACACAGAGGAGACTGAGGGGGGAAGCCGCCGCCATATGTCAGTCCGGGGGCAGCACAGGGTTAACGAGCTGGAGACCTGGGGGGTGGGGGTATGGTACACGGTGCAGGCTGCAAGATGGGGGGTCCGTAGTCAGGTCAGTCTGATGCCCCCCCAACCGATGGAGCACCAGTCGCCACTGCTTTTTACCCTTGTATCTCCACTTCTTTTCCTCCTGTCTCTTTACACTCCTATTCCTTGTCCTTCCGTCCTTCTATTCTGCTTTTATTTCCCTTTGCTTTCAAGGCTTTTTTCATTCCTTTATACCAGTGGCGACCCGTCCATTAGGGGCGCAGGGGCGCCGCCACCACTATCTATGCATCTGGCCCCCTAATCTACATGCAGGAGCCAGACACATGGATTCCAATGTATTTTTTATTTTTTTTGAAGCATGTGATTAGAGCCAGAGGCTCTAATAGGCTTAAAAAAAGGATGGATCTCATACACGGTTCCTTCTATGCAATAAAGGGAAGACAAGCATTTCAACCCTATTATTTGTTTTGACGTTCTTACCATATTATAACCATTCTAGGAATATTAATGATTAGACTCGAAACAAGCATGGAAGATCACATTTTTTTTTTTTATATATCTTGCTATGTCTCTACTGAACTTACCTACTATTTTATATTTCGTATATTTTAGAGTGTACCGCACATTTTATTTCTAATTTTATTTGCTGATTGTTATTTCTTGTTATTGCTGATTGTACACTGTACTTTACCTATATTGGTGATTTGATTGTATTTATGTGTATAATCTTAATAAACTTTATCTTGAAAAAAAAAAAAAAGGATGGAATCGGGGCGCCCTGAGACCACCTAGTTGTGTGACAATAGCGAATGAATGAATATTCGCTAGTGTCACACTGACTCTCCTCCCGGCCAATCAAGAAGCGGGTCGTGAGACCGGTTTCTCGATTGGCCAAAAGGAGAAGCCATCCTAGTGGCCTGTGAAGAGGAGGGAGGAGACATACGACCACCGTGATGTCGAGGAGACGCATGGGAAGCCTGACCGATGGAGCAGGACACAGATGTGACTGAGGGGGGAAGCCTGTCAATCCGGGGGCAGCACAGGGTGACTAAGCTGGCGCCCGTGGGGAGGGGGGGTGGAATGACAGGGGGAGTCTGTGGTCAGGTCAGTCTTCCACCCCCCCCGACCGATAGAGCACCAGCCACCACTGCTTTATACCCTTGCATCTCCACTTCTTTTCCTCCCGTCTCTTTCCACTCCTTTACTCCTTTTCCTTGTACTTCCTTTATTTCCATCTATTCTCCTTTTCTTTCACTTCGCTTTCAAGCCTTTTTTTCTTTCTTTTATACCTTTGCATTTCCTCCTATCTCTTTCCAATCCTTTTCCATGTCCTTCCTTCCTTCCTTTTCCCTCTTCTTTTCTCTTGCTCCTCTTCCTTGGCCTTCATCCTTCCTTAGTATACACTTTCCCATCTTCTCTTCCTTCCTCTCCAATCCTTTACTCTTTTCTTCCTTCCTTCCTTCCTTCCTTCCTTTCTTTCTTCCTTCCTTTCTCCTTTTCCATCTATTCTTCTTTTATTTCACTTTGCTTTCAAGCCTTTTTTCATTTCTTTATACCCTTGCATCTCCTCTTCTTTAACTCCTCTTTCCTTTTCCTTCCTTCCTTCCTCCTTTTCATCTATTCTTCTTTTCTTGCACTTCACTTTCAAGCCTTTTTTTCTTTTCTTTATACCTGTGCATCTCCTCATCCTTTTCTTTTACTCCCATCCCTTTCCACTCCTTTTCCTTGTCCTTCCATTCTTTCTTCTTCCTTTCCTTCCTTCCTTCTTTCTTTCCTTCCTTCCTTCCTTCCTTCCTTCCTTTCCCCTCTTCTTTTTTCTTGCTCCTCTTCCTTGGCCTTCATCCTTCCCTATTATACACTTTCCCATCTCCTCTTCCTTCCTCTCCACTCCTTTACTCTTTTCTTGCTTCCTTGTTTCCTTTTTTCTTAAACATATTCCACTGTTGATCATGTGATCAATCCCCAGTGATTTATCTTCCCATAAAATAGAACAGAATGGGAGTACAAATCCCAAGAGATATAAAGATAACTTAGATCTTTGTGAGTTCAATAAGCTGTTAACATTCTGATCAAATACTTTCAATTGCTTCCTATCCATTATACAGGCTTCTTCAATGACACCGTAATCCGTCTTTGGAGATTACTAAGTGAAATTATCTCCCTCCTGTTACGGATCTGCTTTATCACATAAAAATTAGAGGGAAGCAACAATCGCGGTGCTTACGATAATGTAATCAGAGCAATACATTTCTCACATAGTTCTGAACCTTTTCAGTAAACAATAGGAATGTAAAAACTGTAGAAAATCCCAATAATGTGATTTTATTATGGCATCGTATATTTCAGAGCTTTCTTGGCATGGCAAAGCAAAGTATGATATAAGTGAGAAACAAAAGTGTTTCACAGAGTTTATAAGAGAGATGTCTTGTTACAGACACGTAGGGGAAAAACACAAAAATAAAAAATAAAGGTCTTACTTCCATCTGATCTGGAGTGTTGATTTACCAAAGGCAAATAGTCCGTTCACTTTGCAAGGGAAGTGGCACTTTGCAAGGAATTTGCTCCAGGGCTTAGTGAATGCGGTAAAATTTCACTTTGCAAGAATACCCAATCACATGCAAGGAAGATAAAAAAAAATATATATATAGCATTTTTGCTTGAACATGATTGCAAGATGGAAGTCAGCAGAGCTTCATCTTGTTCTCTAAGCTCTGGGACAAAATCCCTTGCAAAGTGCAACTTGCCTTGCCAAATGAACAGTCTATTTTGCTTTAGTAAATCAACCTGTAGCGGCCATAACCCCTAGGGGCGACCATGTATTTTCTGGGCTTACCAATTACCTCCTCCTTGTAGCTCGTCATTCGTTGTCTAGGGGTTCCCAGGGTTAGTACCCAGTAACTTCAGAAGCTGACACACAAATACCTGGATCTTTCAGCCTTCTTGGCGATACCGTAAGAAATGCGGATTCACTAGTGTCCATACAACTTCAGCTCCCAGGCTCTTACCAAGCAGCCAGCTTCTTGGCCCTCCTCTGAAGAGTCCTCCTCTGGTCACTTGTACAAGTTGCTGTGTCTCTCTAATGCCGAGAGCACACCGGGACACCTCCGAATCCTCCTTCAGTTACTGGGCCTCTAACTAACCAGTTCCAAGGCTTGGGAACGGACGGATCCCCACCCCAGACCATGAGGGTCTCTGGGGCTGGTCAGGGTGACCAGGCTTACGGTGGCTGCAGACACTCCTGGGTCCGGGACCCCTCACGGGGTTGGTCCAGACTGGAACCAGGAATCAAAGAAGAAGCCGAACCCTGAACACGTGACTTCAGCATCTTAAATAGCCCTTCCCAGACTACGTAGCAGGGCCAGACGCGCCCACTGATTGGCTCTGAGAAAGATTGGTACCTAACACGTCCAACCAGGCTTGGTTCTCAGCCTGTCACAGGTGCCTCACTGCACCTATGACCAGGCGGAACTCCAGTACAGCCCAGCCAAACTGACGCTAAAGTAAAAAGACCTATAGAATTAACCCCCAGAACTCTGTTACAGTTCTGAAAAACGAAATTTACATTATAGCGCACACTTTAGAAAAGTGTCGGCGCTACAAACCTCTTAAAATGGATCTAAACACCAAAACAAACATACTTATCTCCCAACATTTTGAGATGGGAATGAGGGACTCCTACTGGCAATACTACTATTCCTTTATATTGGCTTTTAAAATTTACAAATGCAGCAAATTAGAATTTGGATGAAAGGTTTAGCACTGGGGAAACACTTTTTGAAAGATAAAAAGTGCATTTTATATACAACTATATAGATCAGACCAAAATGAGAAGCAAAGAGGGACAGAGGGACATTGCTCCAAATCAGGGACAGTCCGAGGGATAGTTGGGAGCTATGAACATGTAATGTATTGAAGCTTGCTGGTTCTTAGATTTGGTGGCTGCATTTGTTTCCTGTGATTGTGGGTCTGAATGAGGAGCAGATATATGGGTTGATTTACTAAAGGCAAATATGCTGTTCACGTTACAATAAAAGCTGCGCTTTGCAATGGAATTTACCCCAGAGCTTAGTGAATGAGGAGCTCTGCTAACTGTCAATCATGTGCAAGCAAAAATGCTGTTTTTTTCTTGTCCATAATTGGGTATTTTTTGCAACGTTTTGCACACTATTCATTAAGCTCTGGGGAAAATTCCCTTGCACGGTGTAACTTTCCTTGCTAAGTGAACAGCCTATTTTCCTTTAGTAAATCGACCCTATAATGTCCAGCATGTGTCACTGACTGCAGGTCCTGTGATGATCAATAGGGTTGGTTTACTAAAGGCAAATAGACTGTGCACACAGCATGCACTCTGCAAGGCAACGTGCTCCAAGGGTTAGTAAATGAGGTGGAGCTCTGCTGACTTCCATTATCCAATCATGTGGAAGCAAAAATGATGCTTTTTTATTTTCTTGCATGTGATTTGGTATTTGCAACTGCACTTGCAAAGCGCACAGTCTATTTGCCTTTAGTAAATCAACCCCAGTGTTTTAAAGGTGAACAATCTCCACTCAAGGCCACCAACCCAAAATATCCTACAAGTACCAGCTCAGAGGACAAATGCCCCAGCCAAGTCCTTCCTTGCTGCACAGATTTTCAAGTCCTTCAACAGATAAACAATATGTATATACTATATTAAAGTGGTTGTAAACCCTTACAAACCACTTTGACATACAGGTAAGCCTAGATAAAGGCTTACCTGTAGGTCCAATAAATATCTCCTAAACCTACATGGTTTAGGAGATATTTTGAAAAAAAGAGGCATCGCTGTCTACGGCTATAACAGCTTCAACTCCTCTGGGAAGGCTGTCCACAAGGTTTAGGAGTGTGTCTATGGGGATGTTTGACCATTCTTCCAGAAGTGCATTTGTGAGGTCAGTCACTAATGTGGACAAGAAGGCCTGGCTCGCAGTCTCTGCTCAAATTCATCCTAAAGGTGTTCTATTGGGTTAAGGTCAGGCCAGTCAAGTTCCTCCACCTCAAACTTGCTCATCCATGTCTTTATGGACCTTGCTTTGTGCACTGGTGCGCAGTCATGTTGGAACTGGAAGGGGCCATCCCCAAACTGTTCCCACAAAGTTGAAAGCATGAAATTGTCCAAAATATCTTTGTATGCTGACGCCTTAAGAGTTCCCCTTTACTGGAACTAAGGGGCCAAACCCAACCCCTGAAATACAACCCCACACCATAATCCCCCCTCCACCAAATGAGGGTGCCTGATCTCACAAATGCGCTTCTGGAAGAATGGACAAACATTCCCATAGACACACTCCTAAACCTTGTGGACAGCCTTCCTAGAAGAGATGAAGCTGTTATAGCTGCAAAGGGTGGGCCAACTCAATATTGAACCCTATGGACTAATGCCGCGGAATTCTCTGGAAAATTCTTCGGGAAAAGTTCCTATCCGAAAATGTATATATATATAGATAGATAGATAGATAGATAGATAGATAGATAGATAGATATACAGTATATATATATATATCTATATATATATATATATATAGATATATATATATATAGATATGTACTGTATATATGCATTTCAACTATGTATTTGGCTGTTTTGCTGTATTTCAGCTTCGATTTTGACCATAACGTCGCCTTGGTATTTCTCCTCTTCAACAAATAAAATCTTTGTCCAAGAGGCTCCTCCTGATGCAACCAAGTAGGGTTTCTTCCATTGTGGAAAATTTGGATAAGCAACAAAAACATAAGCCCAAGAATAAAAATGTGTAAAAAATGCAAATTCGAGGCAGCTTATTGCATGGCATAGATGGAAGTAATCAAACTTTCCACTCCACCCAGGCCAAACTTTACAAAAAAAGACAATAAAAATGAAAAATACCAGATAAAGCAAAGAATATTTTTTATTAAGAGCGAAAAGAGCTTGTATTCGGTTCAAATATTTCACAGCATAGATTTACACATCGAAAGACAGAACGTGAAGACAGACCAAAAGATCCTGGCCTGCCTCGTCTTCTTAGGAGATACAAGCGGTTTAGAATTTCTAGACTTATTTAAGGAATAAGAAGTGTGAATGAAATGCATGTGTCACCCCATAGGAACCAATCAGATTTAACCTTTCCTAAAAATAAGAGTGGAATGCAGAGGCTGAGATCATTTAAATGCTAAGTTCACCTTTTCTTTCTAAAATCCAGCTCCTCTATATACCAATATACCATTAATGTACCTCGGTTGCAGAAAAATAAAAGCTTTATTTGATTTTAGAACAAGGCCTTACCTTGGCCCCTGCTTTGTTCATAGAAAACCTCATGAATTCATGGTATGTAGACTTTGGACATGAGAGCAGTAAGACACAGGAAGCAGTTTACCAGCTGACCTCCTTAGCACACACATCCTGCACCACGTCCTTGCACGACATCCCCAGGCACTCCTCCACGCATGCATTTCCCTAGCTTGTCAATGTAAGCTGCCACAGCTGCTATGTTTGCACGGTATCCCCCTCGTCCCTCCAGACGGGCCACATGCTAAACTCTCTGGGGCAGCATGCAGCCCGCGGGCCGTGGGTGGGAAACCCCTGATGTACTGCAAGGACCTGCCTGTAGGGTTGCCACCTGTCCGGGATTCACTCGGACAGTCCGGGTTTTAGTCCACCTGAAACCCGGACACATCAGTGGCAGCCCTGTAGCACCAGTCCTCCTTTCCAGTGCTTTCAATTATATTGGTGGGGGTACAGATTGGCCTTGGGCGATTATACTGGGGGACAGACTGACCTGGGAATTGTACTGGGGGAAAGACTGACCCAGGGGGATTATACTGGGGGACAGACTGACCTGGGGTATTATACTGGGGGAAAGACTGACCTTAGGGATTATACTGGGGGACAGACTGACCTGGGGGATTATACTGGGGGAAAGACTGACCCTGGGGGAATATACTGGGGGAAAGACTGACCCAGGGGGATTATACTGGGGGACAGACTGACCTGGGGGATTATACTGGGGGAAAGACTGACCCAGGGGGATTATACTGGGGGACAGACTGACCTGGGGGATTATACTGGGGGAAAGACTGACCCAGGGGGATTATAATGGGGGACAGACTGACCAGGGGGATTAAACTGGGGGACAGACTGGCCTGGGGGATTATACTGGGGGAAAGACTGAACCAGGGGGATTATACTGGGGGACAGACTGACCTGGGGGATTATACTGGGGGAAAGACTGACCCAGGGGGATTATACTGGGGGACAGACTGACCTGGGGGATTAAACTGGGGGACAGACAGGCCTGGGGGATTATACTGGGGGAAAGACTGACCCAGGGGCATTATACTGGGGGACAGATGGACCAAGGAGGGATTATACTGGTGGACAGACTGACCTAGGGGGGATGTACTGGGGTACAGACTAGCCTTGTTGGATTTAACAAAGCTCCTTATCCTTCTCCCAATATTAACACAATATGGCCACACCCACTGTTCATCATTGGACGCTTCATGCGCTGTAATACTACTGTTCTTGGGACACCCAAAGGCGTCCCAAGTCTTTTACAATCCTATAGTGTAAACTACAAAAAAAATGTAAAAATTGTTGTGCGCCACTAAAGTGTTTGGGTTTGGCTTGATTAAAAGGTGCCAACCCTACCTGCCTGATTGGATACAGAATGAATGGATATACTATACAATCTGATTGTACAATCTCTGTACAATTTTATTTAGATTTACCAAAACTATAGAATAGGAAGACCCACCTATCTATCCATTCACTCTGTATCCAATTAGGCAGACCCTTGCACTACTTTAGGGGTGTCCAGCCCACCCAACGCATGCTTCCCCAGGGAGTTTAGCATGCAGCCTGGGCCTGTCTGGAGGGACGCTGAGGATGCCATGCAAACATAGCAGCAGTGGCAGGTTACAATGACAAGCCAGGCAAATGCAAGTGTGGAGGGATGCTGAAGATGCCGTACAAACCTATTTAATGGGTGAAAGATGTGTGGTGCTCCTGAGGTCAGCTGGTAAACTGCTGTGTCTTAGGTTGCTTTCACACTGCAGCGCAAGCATTTTTACATTGCAGCACTTTTAAAACACACTATGCATTTAAAAAAAACGCATAGCATGTTCTAAATGCATTGCATGCAGCGCATAAAGCCCTGAATAGCTGGAAAGTCATAGGAAACCTGCTCATGGTACTGATGTTTGAACATCAGTATTCCGTGCCAACATTTCTGGTGTTTATTTTGTGTGTATTTTGTGTGTATTTTGTGTGTATTTTGTGCGTATATTGTCAAAAGTATTGGGACGCCTGCCTTTACATGCATGTGAATTTTAGTGACCTCCCACTCTTAGTCCGTAGGGTTCAATATTGAGTTGGCCAACCCTTTGCAGCTATAACAGCTTCAACTCTTCTGGGAAGGCTGTCCACAAGGTTTAGGAGTGTGTCTATGGGAATGTTTGACCATTCTTCAAGAACCACATTTGTGAGGTCAGGCACTGATATGGACGAGAAGGCCTGGCTCGCAGTCTCCGCTCTAATTCATCCCAAAGGTGTTCTATCAGGTTGTGCAGGCCAATCAAGTTCCTCCCCCCCAAACTCGCTCATCCATGTCACTATGGACCTTGCTTTGTGCACTGCATCCCCAAACTGTTCACACAAAGTTGGGAGCATGAAATTGGCCAAAATGTCTTGGTATGCTGACACCTTAAGAGTTCCCTTCACTGGAACTAAGGGGCCAAGCCCAACCCCTGAAAAACAACCCCACACCATAATCCCCCCTCCACGAAATGATTTGGACCAGTGCATAAAGCAAAGTCCATAAAGACATGGATGAGCGAGTTTGGGGTGGAGGAACTTGACTTTCTACATCACAGCAGTGGCAAGTGACACTCCTCTGCTCCCCCCGGGTGAGATTCTCAGATCTTCTCTCTTAGGGGGTTCTCCAGACCACTGTCCCTCTTTTATATCACGAGATCAGTGGGTCGGACCCAAACAGAACCGAAGGACCGGGAAAAGGCCTCCTGTCCGGGGCAGCATCTAACTAGGGTAACTTCAACCCGCTAACAGGCTTCCACTGCTGGTCCTCTCTTTTCCAGTGTAAAGTTCGCTATAGAAGGGACTAAACATGGCTGTACTGAATTAGTAATTACTTTTGTTAAAACTGCATTACATTTTTTTATACATGCCTGATGGTCATCTTTAATACCAGGATTTTCAGACCTATATTTACAGAAAATAAATGCCAAGTGGGTATAATTTGGTCATTTCTAAGTTTATTGATATTTTTTTGTCTTGACTGAAGTCATTTAACAAAGGACATGTTTAACGAGCAAAGGAAACAATACGGCAAAAATATTGATACAAGTATAGATTTTTCAATAGAAGGGTGGAGATGCCATTATAACAGAATTGCTTCTCAGAAACATCATTTTGTGGTTTTCTGTACAACTGTCCTGAAACGAATGGGGTTATTTAATAACTATGATATTCAGAGTGCGCTGACATGGGACAACTGTTAAGAATTCTTCAGGTAATTCTGAAATTTGATTGCTGTTGTGTCCTGCTCTTTATACTATATGATTGCTCTGCATTGCTGAATGGCCCTGATAGGCTGTCCAGCTAGAATATGAATGTGTTTAATTAATAATATATGATGCAATACAGATTTAAAACATGGTCATTCATTGTGTATTGAATGTTGGTCAGATAAAGGTCAGAACATACATGCATGGGTTTGATTCTGGAGACCCATCCTTGACCTGCCTTCATGTTCCACCACCTGCTTTTGGATCTTCTTGTAACTACAGCCTCACCCAACCTGCAAAGTTTGTACCCACAACCATACAGAAAACTTGCTTTTACTACAGGTTGTAGGGCAGCAAGGGGACTTGATGGTTAGCACTTTTGCCTTGTAGAACTAGAGTTCTTGCTTTGTGCCCTGGTCAGGGCACTAAGTGCATGGAGTGTGCATGTTCCCCCTGTGTTTTTGTGAGTTTCCATTGGGTACTCTGGTTTCCTCCCACACATGCTAATAGGTTAATTGGCTCCTGTCTTAAAGTGGTTGAAAAGCCAATATATGCTATATGCTATGCGTGGTCAGTTTTTAATCAAGAAGTGGGGAACTGGCAGGATCAACCAAGTAATATTGAAAGAGTACAAGCACAAATAACCTATTTATATAAAGATCACATATAAAATCCAACATAGAGAATTTTTTTTTAAGTTTACATAGTAGGTGAGGTTAAAAAAAGACACAACTCCATCAAGTCCAACCTATGTGTGTGATTATATGTCAGTATTAGATTGTATATCCCTGTATGTTGCGGTCGTTCAGGTGCTTATCTAATAGTTTTTTGAAATTATTTCGGTTCCCCCCCGCTGAGACCACTGCCTGTGGAAAGGAATTCCACATCCTTGTCGCTCTTATGCCACGTATATACGGTTGGAATTTCCGACAACAAATGTTCAATGTGAGCTTGTTGTCCGACATTCCGAACGTGTGTAGGCTCCATCGGACATTTGCTGTCGGAATTTCCGAAAACAAAAATTTGAGAGCTGGATCTCAAATTTTCTAAAATCACGATCGTGTGTACACAATTACGACGCACAAAATTCCACGCATGCTCAGAATCAAGCAGAAGAGCTGCACTGGCTATTGAACTTAATTTTTCTCTGCGTACGTGTTGTACGTCACCACGTTCTTGACGTTCGGAAACAACATTTGTGCGACCGTGTGTATGCAAGACAACTTTGAGCCAACATCCGGCGGAAATAAATCCAAGATTTTGTTGTCGGAATGTCCGATCGTGTGTACGCGGCATAACAGTAAAGAACCCTCAACATAGTTGAAGGTTAGGCCTCTTTTCTTCAAATTTTAATGAGTGGCCACGAATCTTATTTTATGCCTATTGTGGGGTGTCCAGTACGGTATTTATAAATCGAAATCATATCCCCTCTCAAGCGTCTCTTCTTCAGAGGGAATAAGTTCAGTGCTCGTAACCTTTCCTCATAATATCCTCCAGACCCTTTATTAGCTTTGTTGCCCTTCTTTGTACTCGCTCCATTTCCAGTACATCCTTCCTTAGGACTGGTGCCCAGAACTGGACAGCATACTCCAGGTGTGGCCAGACCAGAGTCTTGTAGAGCGGGAGAATTATCGTTTTATCTCTGGAGTTGATCCTCTTTTTAATATATGCCAATATTCTGTTTGCTTTGTTAGCAGCAGCTTGGCATTGCATGCCATTACTGAGCCTATCATCTACTAGGACCCCCAAGTCCTTTTCCATCCTAGATTCCCCCAGAGGTTCTCCCCCCCCCCCCCCAGTGTATAGATTGCATTCATATTTTTGCCACTCAAATGAATTTTTTTTAATTTTTTCTGCATTAAACCTCATTTGCCATGTAGTTGCCCACCCCATTTATTTGTTCAGATCTTTTTGCAAGGTTTCCACATCCTGCGGAGAAGTTATTGCCCTGCTTAGCTTAGTATCGTCCGCAAATACAGAGATTGAAGTGTTTACCCCATCCTCCAGGTCGTTTATGAACAAAATAAATAGGATTGGTTCCAGCACAGAACCCTGGGGGACCCCACTACCCACCCCTGACCATTCTGAGTACTTCCCATTTTTACCACCCTCTGAACTCACCTTTGTAGCCAGTTTTCAATCCATGTACTCATCCTATGGTCCATGCCAATGGAGCTTATTTTGTACAGTAAACGTTTATGGGGAACTGTGTCAAATGCTTTTGCAAAATCCAGATACACCACGTCTACGGACCTTCCTTTATCTAAACGGCAACTCACCTTCTCATAGAAGGTTAATAGATTGGTTTGGCAAGAATGATTCTCCATGAATCCATGCTGATTACTGCTAATGATACCGTTCTCATTACTAAAATCATGTATATAGTCCCTTATCATCCCCTCCAAGAGCTTGCATACGATTGATGTTAGGATAACTGGTCTGAAATTCCCAGGGATGTATTTTGGGCCCTTTTTAAATATTGGTGCTAAATTGGCTTTTCTCCAATCAGCAGGTACCATTCCAGTCAGTAGACTGTCAGTAAAAATGAGGAACAATGGTGTGGCAATTACTTGACTGAGTTCCCTAAGTACCCTCAGGTGCAAGCCATCTGGTCCCGGTGATTTATTAATGTTAAGTTTCCCAAGTCTAATTTTAATTCTGTCCTCTGTTAACCATGGAGGTGCTTCCTGTGATGTGTCATGAGGATAAACACTGCAGTTTTGGTTACTGAAGCCCCCCAATTCCCTCGTGAAGACTGAGGAGAAGAATAAATTCAATACCTTCGCCATCTCCCCATCCTTTGTAACCAGATGTCCTTCCTCATTCTTTATGGGGCCAATATGGTCTGTCCTCCCTTTTTTACTGTTTACATACTTAAAGAATTTCTTTAAGTATGTAAAGTTGACACTTTAAGTTGTCCTAGTATGATATTCCACAGAAAGTACCCATCATCTACTTCTTCAACATATAAAGTGCTTTAAGTTCTCAGAGAAAAATAATTTAATTACTTAATTCATGTTATAAGAGACTGCCATATTACAAAAGAGGAGCACTAAGAGATGACTGATTGTGCTGTATCCCAAGGTGGACTTTACTGTACTTCCACATATTTATTTGGAGTTGTGTCTTGGAATGTTTAAAGGAAGAGCCGCTCTCATTTACAGAAGTTTTTAATAGAACACTTCTGAATTTAAATGGAAGAGCATGAAAGGAGTGCATACACTAGTCTTTGCTTATTGTTATATTATATTCTCTATTGATCCTGATGAAGGGGGCCTAGTCCCCTGAAATGTGTTGGACTGTCTAAAGCAGCCATTCTCAACCAGGACTCCACAGGGTTGCTAGGGATTCCGTGAGTTGTGGCTGCTTGACCTTACATCTGATGGCCCCTGCAATGTTCTGGGTCTAACAACATTTAGTAGAGCCAGCAGTATGACACCAATTAACTTTTTAGTTGTCTGGATGGGTGTAATTCAGAACACCATGGCTCATTTACACTTGCTTCGTCTTCAAAACACATTAAAGCGCTTATCACTTCAACATGCATTTTTGATGTGTTTTTGATGCTTCGGTGGTGCTTCAATGATGCTTCGATTATGCTTCGTGGAGGTGCTTTTTTCAAGTTTTAACCACTTCAGCTCCAGGAAGATTTACCCCCTTAAAGAGGAAGTAAACCTTCAGCATTAAAACGAAAAAACAAAAAACCCTGCAAGACAAAGACATAATTAGCTAGTATGCATAGCATACTAGCTAATTATATATTACTTACCTCAGATCGAAGCCCCCGCATCGGTCAACGTCTCCCCCTCTGACCTCCGACATGTTGTCCCAGAGTGACTTCCGGGTATCGCGGCTCCGGCGCTGTGATTAGCAGGAGCCGCGATGACGTCACTCCGCGCATGCACAGTACAACTGAAGCATCGGCATATAGCGCCATTGCTTCAGTTGTCTTAAGTGCGCATGTGCCGCATGACATCGGAACATGCAAATACAGGGATATCTCCTAAACCTGCACGATTTAGGAGATATCCTTGTTAGCTACAGGTAAGCCTTTAATATAGGCTTAGCTGTAACATAAAGTTGTAAACAAGGGTTTACAACCACTTTAATGACCAGGCTATTTTTTGTGATAAGGCACTGCATCACTTTAACTGACAATTGTGCAGTCATACAACGTTGTACTCAAACAAAATTGACATACTTTTTTTGCCACAAATAGAGCTTTCTTTTGGTGGTATTTGATCACCTCTGCGGTTTTTATTTTTTGCGCTATAAACAAAAAAAGACCGACAATTTTGAAAAAGAAAAAAAATATTTGTAACTGTTTGCTATAATAAATATCCCCCCAAAAAATGTAGAAAAATTAATTTCTTCAATAGTTTAGGCCAATGTGTATTCTTCTACATATTTTTGTAAAAAAAAAAATCGCAATAAGCGTACATTGATTGGTTTTCGCAAAAGTTATAGCATCTACAAAATAGGGGATAGATTTTTGGCATTTTTATTATTTTTTTTATTATTTTTATTTTTATTATTTTATTTTTTTTACTAGTAATGGCAATGATCAGTGATTTTTAGCAGGACTGCGACATTGCGGCGGACAGATCGGACACTTTTTTTGGGAGCAGTGACATTTATACAGCGATCAGAGCTATAAAAATGCACTGATTACTGTATAAATGACACTGGGGCAGGGAAGGGATTAATACTAGGGGCGATCAAGGGGTTAAGTCTGTCCTAGGGAGGTGCTTTCTAACTGTGGGGGGAGGGGACTGATTGGGAGTACAGAGAGATCGCTGTTCCTAATCACTAGGAACAGACGATCACACTGTACTCCCCTGACAGAATGGGGATCTGCTTTGTCTACACTGGCAGATCCCCTTTCTGCCTCTCTATGGAGCGATCGCGGGTGGCCGGCGGACATCGCGGCCACCAACCACTCGCATCGGCTCAGGTGCCGATTGTATCTATTACACGAAGCGCCGTAACGGTGAATCGCGCAATAGAGCCGCGCTGCCGCAGTATAACTGTGGCGGCTGGTAGGCAAGTGGTTAATGAAGCTTTGCAGATGCCCTGTTTGTGTGTATTGATATTTCATATCTGCAATACCTCCAAAAGAAGGGAAGATAAAGTTGAATTAAAGCCTCTCAAAAGCTGCAGGTACTTCAAGCAAGCTTTGTCATAGACTTCTATGGAGGCTTTGAAGACGCTTTGAAGAACCACTAAAAGCAAGGCAAAGCAAAGCAAAAGCAAGGTGGAAACAGCACTGTAAGCTAACCATTTTATTTGGTGACATGGGCTTTGACTGGTGTTTAGAGCTTTAAAAAAGCCTGTCCGAAGCCATGTTTTGAAACAAGTGTAAATGAGCACTTGGGAGGCACATTCTTGCACTGATCACCAATGTAAAGGGCATTTTACTTGCTGACTAACAATGAATACGTTTTAGCAGGTGTTCCCCAAGAACCCCTGGGGTAAAAAAGGTTGAGAAAGGCTGATCTAAAATAAATACATTTTTCCTTTGGACTTACATTTTTGTGCCTTGACACTCCTTTCTTCGTTCTTCCAGTTATGTTAGAAAAATAGACATCTCGTGTTGTAAATTATCTGTAACATTGTATGAGACTGCCATGTTATAAAAGATCGCCATGTTAGAGAGAGAGATGAATGTTAGGCGCTGTCCATTTCTGCACATTTTAGGTACAGTATATACCTCTCAGCCTAGGTACCTTCCTAGGTAGGCTGCTAGGGGTGGATTGCTAGGGTTGGATGTTAGGGAAATTTTGATCTTTTTGGATCCTCTGTATTCAGTGGAGGTTTGACCCCCCCCCCCCCCCAATCCTTCTAAAGGTTTCTAGAACACAGTGGGCTAGAAAGTCTGAATATTTATGGTGCTTCAGCCAATCCTTGGAGAGGTGTGCCCAGTAGGTGGCTGGAGATGGACATAAATAGTCTGAGGCCTGGAGAAACCTGGTCTAGTCCTGCTGGAAGAATCCCCCAGCCTGTAGGGGCTCTGTCCCCCCTGAGGCAAATTGCTGGATTTTGCTGCATGTTAGTCGAGGTTCCAGCTGTGGCATAGCTGTTGGGCCTATTTCTAAATCCTTCCGGAGCTAAGGATCTGGTCTGGAGGACTCGCTGACAATAGCATGGTGGAAGCTAAAGAGTGCATAGCTGTCCTATGGCATTGTGACCTCTCCCTCACTGAGGAGTGTCCTGTGGATTTTAGGAAGTGTTCAGCCATCCTGTTGTGAGACCTGGGTTCAAAATCCTTGTGATCTTATACTGTTTCCCTTTGACTAAAAGTGCCAGTGGTAACCCTAACTGAGACGGCCCTTTCAGGACCTCAGTTCTGGTCCTCCCCTTTTGCTTCTGGCATAAGAACTGTTCAGAGAAGCCTAGCCTAGTGAAGTACCTCCTCCTATGTTACTATTCAGTGTTCCTGGAGTATCGCATACCACCCCACGCCCAGCATTATGGTTGCCCTCAACGGGCCAGTTGTATCTGTAAGACTAGATGTCCAGAGCATCCCCCCCCCCCCCCCATTACATCAGATGTCAAAAGCCCCCCTCACCATTAGAAGTTAAGAGCCCCCCACCCTTCTTTACATCACTGTGAACCCCCCCTTGTGCACATAGTTACATAGTTAGTCAGGTTGAAAAAAGACACAAGTCCATCCAGTGCAACCATAAAAAAAAAAAATAAAAAAAAATTATATTGTACAATCCAATATACCCAATTCTATACCCACAGTTGATCCAGAGGAAGGCAAAAAAAAAAAAACCCCAGCAGAGCATGATCCAATTTGCTACAGCAGGGGAAAAAAATTCCTTCCTGATCCCCCGAGCGGCAATTGCATTTTCCCCGGATCAACTTTACCTATAAATGTTGGTACCCAGTTATATTATGTACATTTAGGAAAGTATCCAGGCCTTTCTTAACCGCTTCCCAACTGCCGCATGTAAATATACGTCAGCAGAATGGCACGGCTAGGCAAAAGCACGTATATATATGTGCCCTTTAATTGCCTAGCCGTGGGGTCGCGCGCACACTCGCGACCCGGTCGGGAGCTCTGTGACCACAGCCGCGGGACCAGCGGACCCGATCGCCGATGGTGAACGGGGAAAGGTCTGTGTAAAAAAACCTCTCCCCGCGCTTCCTACACTGCCTGTCACTGATCCGGCTGTTCCCTGTCATCGGGAACGCCGATCAGTGACGTCAGACGTCAGCCACGCCCCCTACTGTAAAAAAAAACACAACACGTCACACTAACTCCTCCCCGCCCCCTAGTGGTTAACTCCTTCACTGCCACTGTCATTTACATAGGAATCAGTGCATTTAAATAATGAGTGTTGTATAAATGACAATGGTCCCAAAAATGTGTCAAAAATGTCCGATGTGTCCGCCATAATGTCGCAGTCACAATAAAAATCGCTGATCCATTACTAGTAAAAAAAAAAAATATTAATAAAAATGCTATAAAACTATCCCCTATTTTGTAAAGCTATAACTTTTGCGCAAACCAATCAATAATCGCTAATTGCGATTTTTTTTTTACCAAAAATATGTAGAAGAATATGTATCGGCCTAAACTGAGGAAAAAAAATGTTTTTTTTTATATATTTTTTGGGGGATATTTATTATAGCAAAAAGTAAAAAATATTGAATTTTTTTCAAAATTGACGCTCTATTTTTGTTTATAGCGCAAAAAATAAAAACCGCAGGGGCGATCAAATACCACCAAAAGAAAGCTCTATTTGTGGGAAAAAAAGGACGCCAATTTTGTTTGGGAGCCACATCGCACGACCGCGCAATTGTCAGTTAAAGCGACGCAGTGCCGAATCGCAAAAAGGGGCCTGGTCCTTTGGCTGCAAATTGGTCCGGGGCTGAAGTGGTTAAAGCAATCTACTGAGCTGGCCAGAACCCCTTCTGGAAGGAGTCTATTCCACATGTGTGTGTCTGGGAAGCAGAAAGTGAAGGGCTTGGAGGAGGATCAGGGGAGGGCTGGAGTCAGCTGTTGAATGCTGAGACCCGGGGAGGTGGAGAGGAGGGGGTACTGTGGCTGCACAGAGAGGTGCAGGATCTGTAGAAGGAGTTTGGCTCTCCTCTCGGTTGCCGACTGCTGACACAGGGACAGGGAAGGGATGGGGGGGTGCTTTAGAGACAAGCCCCTCCACTGCTGCAGGCTGCACGGAGAGGCACAGGATCTGTAGAAGGAGTTCTGTCCTCCTCTCTACTGCTGAGACAGGACGGGGGGCGTCAGAGACAAGCCCCTCCACTGCTGCAGGCTGCACTGAGAGGCACAGGATCTGTAGAAGGAGTTCTGTCCTCCTCTCTACTGCTGAGACAGGATGGGGGGCATCAGAGACAAGCCCCTCCACTGCTGCAGGCTGCACAGAGAGGCACAGGATCTGTAGAAGGAGTTTGGTCCTCCTCTCTGCTGCCGACTGCTGAGACAGGACAGGGAAGGGATGGGGGGGGGCATCAGAGACAAGCCCCTCTACTGCTGCAGGCTGCACGGAGAGGCACAGGATCTGGTGGAGGAGTTCTGTTCTCTCCGCTGACGAATGCTGAGACAAGGTGGGGGCAGAAACAAGGGGGTAGCCTCATCTGCAGGAGAGGTGCGAGGGCCACATTAAATGGCCTAAAGGACCTTGTGTTTGACACATGTGCCCTAGACTGTTCAATGAGCTGGAGTGAATGGACTCTTGCTATGTGCCTGGCTGCCTGGCTCCTTCGGGGGTAGCACTACAATACTGCTGCCTGTGACATGTCAGAAAATTATTTACACACATTTATAAAGTTATTGAGAGATCATCTTTAGTTTTTTTTTGTAAATAATAGAATAAATGATGATGCTCATACCTACATGGATTTAAGTTTTGATGAAAATTTTTTAGATTTTGCAGATTTGCTTGAACTACATTATAGACGCTATATTAGATTTATAATGGAGTTACTGCAAAATTGTGTCCGCTGAATGTTTATCAAGGCGTGTTCTTGTAATTAAGAGATCCAAACAGACAAAATACCCCGGAGATTATATGAGCTTATATGCATTATACTTATGTATTCCTCCAAAGTATTTCCTGTTTACTGACACCACCCAAAACAAGCAATCACCAATGACTTACTGACACCAATGTATACATGGTTTTCTGAGCGATACGCTGCAACATTCTCAGTGTTGTGTTAGATTTAATGATGATTTGAAGTTTATTGCTAAATTCAAGATCTCCTGAAAACAAAACAGACAAAACAATCATTTAAATAACATAAATGAAGAAGATGTCAAAACATATGATTGTAATTTAGGTAATCCTGTTTGTTAGTGTTATCACTGTAAATAAAGTATGGGGGGGGAGAGGTAGGGAGGAAACCTGACAAGAGAGACAAGAAAATTGAGACATTTGGGAGAGAAAGAAAGAGATAATTGAAAGAGAGTAATGGGGGGCCAGAGGGTAGTAAAAATAGGTGGTTGAGCCATAGTTTTAGCACCCCCGACTGCCCAAGTTAATATGGCCACAGGTTGAGGTCCTCACACACTTTTAAGAGTTAAAACGGGTGATGAGGAGGTGACATATCATGTACAAGATACCTGTGAAATGCCTTGACAGGCAGCAATGATGGTCACAAGTGTGAAGGAGTTTTAAAAGAGAAAATGGAGAGAGATAATTGGGGGGGGGGGGGGTGGAGGAAGAGAGAGAATGGAGAGAAGGGGAGGGAGAGAATTGAGAGATGGGGAAAGAAAGAATGGAGAGAGATAATTGGGGGGGGGGGAGAATTGAGAGAAAAAAAGAGAGATGGGGAAGAGAGAGAATGGGGGGGGGTGGAGAAATGGAGGAGATAGAGAATGGAGGGGGAGAGAGAATGGAGAGAGGGTGAAGAAAGAGAATGTAGAGATGGGGGAGAGAGAGAATAGGGGGAGGGTGTAAATAGAAAATGGAGAGGGGAGAGATAGAATGGAGGGGGAGGGAGAGAAATAATGGAGAGATGGGGGACAGAGAGAATGGGGGGAGGGAGGAGATAGAGAATAAAGGGAGAGGGGGAGAGAAAAAAGAGAGAGGATAAAGAGGGAGAGAGGGGGGAGAAAGAGAATGGAGGAGTGAGAGAATGGAGAGAGGATGAAGAAAGAGAATGTAGAGATGGGGAGAGAGAGAATGGGGGGGTTGAGAGAGGGAGGAGAGAATGGAGAGAAGAGGAAGAGAGAGAATGGAGAGATGGGGGACAGGGAGAATGGGGGAGAGGGAGGAGATAGAACATGAAGGGGGAGAGAGAGAATGGAGAGAGGGGGAGGGAGAGAATGGAGAGAGAAAAAAGATAGAGGATAAAGAGGGAGAGAGAAGCAATGGAGAGATGGGAGAGAGAGAGAATGGGGTGGGAGGTGGAGAGAGGGATGAGCTAGAGAATGGAGAGATGGGGGACAGAGAATGGGGGGAGGAGATAGAGAATGAAATGAGAGAGAGAATGTAGAGATGGGGGAGAGAAAGAATGGGGGGGTGGAGAGGGGGAGGAGAGAGAGAATTGAGAGGGGAGAGAGTGGAGAGAGTGGGGAAAAGAAAACGGAGTGAGAAAATGCAAAAGAGAAAATATGGATGTATAAACTGGAAAGAGAGGGGGGAGAGAATGGGGAGTGGGGGCTAGAGAATTGGGGGGGGGGGGGTTGTGAATGGAGAGAGAGGGGCAGAATGAATGGAGAGAGTGGGAAGAGAAGAGAATGGAAAGAGGGGGAGAGAGAGGATTGATAGAGAGGAGATAGACAGAATAAAGAGAAGGGGGGAGACAAAAATGGAGAGGGGAAGATAGAAAACGGAGAGAGAGAAGCAACAGAGGGGGAAGAGAAAGAATGGATATAGAGACTGGAGAGAGAGAGAGAGAGAGAGAGAGAGGAGAAAGAATGAAAGGGGAGGGGGAGAATGGAGGGGGTAGTGATAGAGAGAAGGGTAGAGAGAGAATGGAGAGAAGGGTAAAACAGAGAACTGAGAGGGCGAGAGAGGGGATGGAGAGAAAAAAATTGAAGAGAGGAAATGGAGGGGGAGAGAGAGAGAATGGAGCGAAAGAATGAAGAAAGAGGGGAAAGAGAATGGAGAGGGGAGACAGAGAATAGAGGGAGAGAATGGAGAAAGAGGGGAAAGAGAATGGAGAGAGCGAAAGAGAGAGGAGGGAGAAAGATAATGGAGAGAGTGGGGGGAGAGAGAATGGAGAGAGGGGGAGAGAGAGAATAGAGAGAATAGAAAGAGGAGGGAGAAAGATAATGGAGAGAGTGGGGGGAGAGAGAATGGAGAGAGAGAATAGAGAGATGAGGGAGAAAGATAATGGAGAGAGTGGGGGAGAAGAATAGAGAGGAGAGGAATAAAGAGATGTGGCTAGATACGTCTTTGTTCAGCTGCCAATTTTTGACCCATTCCTTCGACTTTTCTGTTGAAGGGCGTTCAGCAGGAAAGGGGCCAACAGGGCCACCCACAAAACAAATTTTGTCTGGTTCTTTAGGAATTAGACGAAATTCAGAGTATGGCCAGCTTAAGGTGGGCCTTTCCCAATCCTTGCCTTAGGAGAGGACAGCATCAGCTTAGCCCTTCCTTCACCCACTGTAGTCTCCTGGGACATGTCACACATCCCAGGAGGAGACACAGCTCCAGCCTTTCAGCCTATGAGATCTTATGCATGCACAGTTGGGAGCGGACTGTGAGACATCCAGAAGTCACGGCTGGCTCCCACATCCAGGACAGCATCGGGGATTTGAAGCCCAGGCTAAAAATTGGCTCTGAAGAAGACAGTGCTGGACTCCATGGACTGGTCAGCACCTGTTTGTTAAATGTCAGCAGTTCCAATATTTGTAGCTACTGACTTTTCATTTTTAAGAACAGAAGTGATGTTCCCCTTTAAGGAGAGAGGTGATACGTGGATAGAAGATGTACAGAAGCTACTTTATACAAATATTCCTTTAATCAAATTTCTTATTTTATATTTATTTATTTATTATCTACATATTTCAAGCCTAGCAACACCCAAAATTATTTTGTTTAATTTTGGATACAAGAGGTAAAGGTTACAGCCTCTGTCAGGTTTTTATTGTACTAGGTATTTAATGAGAAAAAGTGGTAGAGACAAAACACATAGAGGCTGATTTACTAAAACTGGAGAGTGCAGAATCTGGTGCAGCTGTGCCTGATAGCCAATCAGCTCCGAACTTCAGCTTGTTCAATTAAGCTTTTACAAAGTCCACATTTTATTTTTTATAGGATATTGTATCATAAAAAGTCACCACATTTTGGGGGCTAAAAGGGTGACCTTTAATCACGGTTTAGTATTATTTAGCAGTTTACTGGACTATTAGGCCGGGTTCGCACTACTGCATGTCAAGAACGCATGCAAAATCATGCACTTTCCCAGAGAAACGTGACACACTTTAGCGGGCGCACCATTATTATTGGCAGCCCCATGCATCTGCAAACAAGATTAGTTTTGTGGGTGCGCCAAACCACATGGTTCACTGCATCGTAATCTCACAAAAGGGCTGGTGACTTTTTTCCCAGCGTTTCACGCAGGTAGGGCAGCCTATTGAAATGAGTGTGTTACCCTACACATGAGGCGCACGCACAGATGTGAAACGAGGCTGATTGCAGGAATCCCGAGAGTTAATTGATATAATCACTCCAGATACTGGTTTAGTAGCATGGTCAGCATTAACAAAGTTCATACTAACTGCTGATTGGACTCAGCAGCAGACATCAGATCGCTGCAGAGAGACCACTGCTTCCTGGGGGTGCCACTCGTGTTCACTGTGTTCATTTAGAAAAGGAAGTCACCAGTAAATTACATATTTACTAGCCCCCCCCCCCCTTCTCCATCCTGAAACATCCCTTCGCAACAGCCGGGGGACAAGAGAGGAGAGAAGCCAGATGCCGAATGTCATACAAGGGAGGGGGGGAGCCCAGGCAGTAGGGGGAATCAGCACTGCAAATAGTGATTAGGGTGTGCCCAGGCACACCTGGAACACCCCCTGTGCATGCCTATGAATTGGCAGAGGACAGGTTTTTCTACTCTTTTTAAAAAAGAATTGTACAGATAAAAGTTTAGCTGGATTTTAAATCAGTTGGCAAAAATTATTTATGCATCATATGAAAGCAATCAACCAAAGGTACTCTTTAATTTTCTCTCCTGAGTAGAAAAAAAAATATGTAATGCAAATCTGATTGGTTACCCTAGAAAGGATAAAATGAAATGAGTCTGAATACAGTGCCATAGAGCTCCCTGACTCCATGGACGCACACTAATTCATTTCACGAGGTGCGTCATTGCGAGAGCTCGTTGAGAGCCAAAAGTTGAAAAATGGCTTAATTCTTTTCAGTGTTTATAAATCATCCACAGTTTGACTTAAGTTATCTGGGCTTATTTATTAACTTAGTACAAACAGCAGTGGTGTCTGGTACTACATGGCAACCAATCAGAATTCATCACTAAAGGAGAACAATCATCAAATCAACTAAAAAAACATTCCCTGATAGTGCTGAAAATAAAACCCTGTAGCTTCTGGGTACAGGGGAGCACCGCGCTCCCATAATCCAGTACTCTGTGCCAGAGTGGTATACCATATAGAAGTATCATCATATGGAGGGCAGGTGCAAGAATTGGCATGCAGACAGGAAATTAGGTGACGCATAATGGGACTACAAGGGAGGAAAATAAATAGATCCAAGCCCAATCACTAAAATCGAATATAATACTTAATGTCATTTCAAAATTAATTTTCAATCTTTTTAACCACTTGACCTCCAGAAGATTTTTTGCAAATACGGCACTGCATTACTTTTAACTGACAATTGTCATGTCATGTGTGACGCTGTACCCAAATAAAAATTTTCACCACAAATAGAGCTTTTATTTGGTGGTATTTGATCACGTCTGTGTTTTTTTTTTTTTTTTTGCACTATAAACCAAAAAAAAAACTATATTTTTAACTTTTTTTTTACTTTACTTTTATTTTTTACTTAAACCTATCCAATATAAAAATTTACAAAAAAATGTATTTCTTCATAATTTTAGGTAAATATGTATTCTGCTACATATTTTTGGTTCAGAAAATAAGCGTATATTGATCGGTTTGCGCAAAAAGTTACAGCATCTACAAACTATGGAATATATTTATTTATTTTTATTTCTACCAGTAATGGCGGCAATCAGTGACTTATAGCAGGACTGCGATATTGCGGTGAACATTCTGACACTAACTGACACTTTTGACACTTTTTTGGGAACCAGTGACACCATTACAGTGATCAGTGCTAAAAATAGGCACTGTACTAATGACACTGGCTGGGAAGAGTTAAACATCAGGGGGCGATCGAAGGGTTAACTGTGTGCCTAGCCAGTGTACTGTACTGTGTGAGGTGCTTTTACTAGGGGAAAAGATGCTATTTATTCCCTGCTTTGCAGGGACACAAACTCCATCCCTTCCCTTCTGGCAGAACGGTGATCTGCCTTGTTTATATAGGCAGGTCTGTCTTTCTCTGCCTGATGATCAGTGGGTGCCAGAGGACATCGAGTATCCGGTACCCGTAGATCAGCTTCCTCTGTGTGTAATCACAGTGGAGGCGAGCCGCCGACGGCACGCAAGCGTGCCCCCTACCCAGAAGTGCCAGATCACGTATATATATATGTGATCCGGCACACAGGTGACACCTTTTAGCAGTAAAACTGCTATAGGGCGGACCTAAAGTGGTTAAAGTGATTATAAAGAAAAAAAAAAAAAAAGAAACATGTCATACTTATTTGCAGTAATTTTGCACAGAGCAGCTCCGATCCTCTTCTTCTCAGGTCCCCCCACCGGTGCTCTGGGCCCCTCCCCCTTGCTAAGTGCCCTCATAGCAAGACACTTGCTATGGGGGCACTTGTGCGTCTTCGCTCCCAAGCCGGCTCTCTGTGTCCATAAGAAACAGCGTTTCAGCCCCGCTCCCTTCTCACTGGCCGTGATTGACAGATTGTTGCATCTCAGCCAATTAGGTGGGAGAGACCCGGGAGAGCCTTGGCTCTCGTGCACATCACTGGATCAAGATCGGGGCTTGACAACATTACCATTTACTAATTGGGTTGCTAGAGGTTACTGCACACCATTATCGCTCGCTGATTGGGTTGCTAGAGATTACTGCACACCATTACCACTCACTGATTGGGTTGCTAGAGATTACTGAACACCATTACCACTCACTGATTGGGTTGCTAGAGGTTACTGCACACCATCACTACTCACTAATTGGTTGCTGGAAGTTACTGCACATTACTGAACACTGATTCCTGAAACTCACAGTGCCCCCCCCCCCCCCTCATAAGCTGCTCTCGTCCAGCCGCTGCTTTATCAATCCACCCTCCTTAGTCTAAGACAGGTTTATTTCAACCCCCGGTTTGTTGCGTTTTTGCAGACTGTGAGATGAAGGGTGCATTGGTTCGAAAGCGAGTCAGGTGGCGTCGGAGCAGTGTCTAACATACCGGAGCCGCTGACGGTAATTTCACTAGGTCATAGGATACCGTAGAAAGCCTGGTAGATGGCCACTTGGATGACTAGGCTGGGCAAAGCCCCAAATGGAGAACGAGTAAGGATTTCAGACATGTCTCTGAAGAGGGCACTCGTGATTAGGGATGAGCCGAACACCCCCGGGTTCGGTTCGCACCAGAACCTTCGAACCGACCGAAAGTTCGCGCAAATTTTCGAACCCTATACGTTATAATGGACGCGAACGTTCGAAATCAAAAGTGCTAATTACAACGGCCAATATGCATGTTAATGTCATAAAACAGGTTTGGGGACCCGGGTCCTGCCCCAGGGGACATATATCAATGCAAAAAGAACTTTTAAAAACTAACGTTTTTTCGGGAGCAGTCATTTTAATGATGCATAAAGTGAAAAAAAAAATGTGAAATTTTCCTTTAAATATGGTACCTGGGGGGTGTCTAAAGTATGCCTGTGAAGTGGCATGTGTTTCCCGTGTTTAGAACTGTCCTTGCACAAAATGACATTTGTAAAGGAAAAAAAAGAAGCCATTTAAAAACACTTGCGGCTTTAGGTTTGTTCTTAAGTAGAATCTGAACAGGTACATTATGAAGTGTAGCTCCATCCCAAAAAAATCTATTTTTAAGCTTTTTGGAGAACATAGGGAGGGGTTATCACCCCTGTAACATTTGCTGTCTTTGCACATCTGTTCAGAACATGTCACCTAACTTTCCGTCCCAATGACAAATGTTTTTGGAAAAAGTGGGGTTTTAATTGAAACAAGGATTGGTGATAAAGTATCAGTAGAGAGGAGATACCTTTTTCCCAAATTAAATCTAACAGGATAGAATTTCCCTTCCTAGGGGTAGATTTCCTCTCACTTCCTGTTTTCTCTTTCCATTTGCAAGTAGGAGTCGTTTGTAAGTTGGATGTTTGAAAGTAGGGGCCTGGCGTATATACTCTGCAGAAATTTGCCCTATTAGATGTTGGTGTAGCCACAAGACTGGTGGGCACAGGAATAGGCCCTGCTGTGAGTTATTAGATCAAGATTTGTAATTGCAAGCACCTGATGAACAGGGCAGAAAAATTGGGCCTTTGGCGGTGGTGGTGGACGGTGTTGCCACAAGACTGTAGGCCCTCATAGTTACTCTTGGTGGGCGCAGGAATGGGCCCTGCTGTGAGTTATTAGATCAAGATTTGTAATTGCAAGCACCTGATGAACAGGGCAGAAAAATTGGGCCTTTGGCGGTGGTGGTGGACGGTGTTGCCACAAGACTGTAGGCCCTCATAGTTACTCTTGGTGGGCGCAGGAATGGGCCCTGCTGTGAGTTATTAGATCAAGATTTGTAATTGCAAGCACCTGATGAACAGGGCAGAAAATTGGGCCTTTGGCGGTGGTGGTGGACGGTGTTGCCACAAGACTGTAGGCCCTCATAGTTACTCTTGGTGGGCGCAGGAATGGGCCCTGCTGTGAACTATTAGATCAAGATTTGTAATTACCCGCCCCTGTTAAACAGGGGCTGAAAAATTGTGCCTTAGGCACTGGTGCTGGTGCCACAACACTGCAACCCCTCACAGATACTGTACTTGGAGCACAGCAGTCACACGTGTTGCGAAGCATTTTTTTAAAAAATTGTAATTACCCGCCCCTGTTAAACAGGGGCTGAAAAATTGTGCCTTAGGCACTGGTGCTGGTGCCACAACACTGCAACCCCTCACAGATACTGTACTTGGAGCACAGCAGTCACACGTGTTGCGAAGCATTTTTTTTAAAAATTGTAATTACCCGCCCCTGTTAAACAGGGGCTGAAAAATTGTGCCTTAGGCACTGGTGCTGGTGCCACAACACTGCAACCCCTCACAGATACTGTACTTGGAGCACAGCAGTCACACGTGTTGCGAAGCATTTTTTTAAAAAATTGTAATTACCCGCCCCTGTTAAACAGGGGCTGAAAAATTGTGCCTTAGGCACTGGTGCTGGTGCCACAACACTGCAACCCCTCACAGATACTGTACTTGGAGCACAGCAGTCACACGTGTTGCGAAGCATTTTTTTAAAAAATTGTAATTACCCGCCCCTGTTAAACAGGGGCTGAAAAATTGTGCCTTAGGCACTGGTGCTGGTGCCACAACACTGCAACCCCTCACAGATACTGTACTTGGAGCACAGCAGTCACACGTGTTGCGAAGCATTTTTTTTAAAAATTGTAAGTACACGCCCCTGTTAAACATCACACGTGTTGCAAAGCATTTTTTTTAAAAAATTGTAATTACCCGCCCCTGTTAAACAGGGGCTGAAAAATTGTGCCTTAGGCACTGGTGCTGGTGCCACAACACTGCAACCCCTCACAGATACTGTACTTGGAGCACAGCAGTCACACGTGTTGCGAAGCATTTTTAAAAAAAATTGTAAGTACACGCCCCTGTTAAACAGGGGCTGAAAAATTTGCCTTAGGCACTGGTGCTGGTGCCACAACACTGCAACCCCTCACAGATACTGTACTTGGAGCACAGCAGTCACACGTGTTGCGAAGCATTTTTTTATAAAAATTGTATGTACACGCCCCTGTTAAACAGGGGCTGAAAAATTGTGCCTTAGGCACTGGTGTGGTGGCATGGATCATTGAGGAGGAGGAAGAGGATAGTCAGTGAACATAAGAGGACAGTCACTCAGCATCAGCATAGGCAGTCTTGAAGGGATGTGATATTAAAAATGATTCGGTTATATCCGCCTCAGGTGCCTGGTAGCTGGTGGTGATCCAAGACTGATTCATTTTGATGAAGGTCAGTCGATCAACCGAGGCGGTGGACAGGCGCACCCTATGATCGGTGACAAATCCTCCAGCAGCACTGAATGTGCGTTCGGAAAGAACGCTGGAGGCAGGACAGGCCAGTAGCTCAATTGCATACTGTGCAAGCTCTGGCCAGTGATCCATCCTCAGGACCCAGTAAGCCAGAGGATTTTCGGTGGGAAAGGTGTCCAAGTCTGACCTTGCCCCAAGGTATTCCTGCACCATGTATATCAGACGCTGGCGATGGTTGCTGGAACCGATCATACCTTGGGGCTGCGGACTAAAAAATTGTCTGAACGCATCGGTCAGACGTCCACCTTCCCCACCGCTCCTTCTGCTACTGACCGAAGCCTCAGCAACTCGTCGCCCAGGACCAGGAGTTTGTAGCCTCCCAGTTTCTGGGAACGCGTTGCACAGACCTTTCTGCAAGGCCTCCCTGAGATGTCTCATCCTCTGCTCCCTCTGCGACGGCAAGATAAGGTCCGCAACCTTACCCTTGTACCGCGGATCAAGGAGAGTGGCCAGCCAGTAATGGTCCCTCTCCTTGATCCGAAGAACACGAGGATCCTTCCGCAGGCTTTGCAGGATCAGGGAGGCCATGCAGCGTAGGTTAGCTGAGGCATTCGGTCCGGAGTCTTCTGGGTCACTGAGGATGACATGATCGCCAGCCACCTCCTCCCAGCCACGTACAAGTCCACTGGTTTGTTGGGACTGTACATCATCCCTAAAAGACTGCTGCTGCTGAGTGCCAGGCTCCACCTCCATGCTCACACAATCCTCCTCCTCCTCCTCCTCATCCTCTTCCTGTGTGATGGGTGGGACAGAAGGAACACTGTCCGGATAAAGGGGGCCTTGAGAGGCAAGGAAGTCCTCCTCTTCCTGCCTCTGTTCTGCCTCAAGTGCCCTGTCCATTATCCCACGCAGCGTATGCTCCAACAGGTGGACAAGAGGGACAGTGTCACTGATGCATGCACTGTCACTGCTCACCATCCTCGTGGCCTCCTCAAATGGTGAGAGGACAGTGCATGCATCCCTGATCATGCTCCACTGACGTGGGGAAAAAAAACCAAGCTCCCCTGACCCTGTCCTGGTGCCATAGTCGCAAAGGTACTCATTGATGGCCCTCTGCTGCGTGTGCAGTCGCTGCAGCATGGCCAACGTTGAGTTCCACCTGGTGGGCATGTCACATATTAGGCGGTTCTTGGGCAGGTTCAGCTCCTTTTGCAGCTCAGTCAGCCGAGCACTGGCATTATAAGATCGGCGGAAATGCACACAGACTTTCCTGGCCTGCCTCAGGACATCCTGTAAGCCTGGGAACCTGCCCAAGAACCGCTGCACCACCAGGTTGAGGACGTGAGCCATGCAGGGCACATGGGTGAGCTGCCCCTGTCGCAGGGCGGAGAGGAGGTTGGTGCCATTGTCAGAAACGACCATTCCTGGCTTAAGCTGACGTGGCGTCAACCACCTCTCGGCCTGCCCCTGCAGAGCTGCCAGAACCTCTGGCCCAGTGTGGCTCCTGTCCCCCAAACACACCAGCGCAAGCACGGCATGGCATCTTTTTGCCTGCGTACTTGCGTAGCCCCTTGTACGCCTACGGAGCACCGCTGGTTCCAAGGACAGAGCACTGGAGGAAGAAGAAGAGGAGGGGGTGGAGGAGAGAGGTGTGTCACAACCAGTAGCAGTAGTAGCGTTTTGGAGGCGTGGTGGCGGAACAACCTCCAACACTACTGCACCTTGTCCTGCATCCCTCCCAGCTGCCAATAGAGTGACCCAATGGGCCGTGAAAGAAAGGTACCGTCCCTGTCCATGCCTGCTGGACCATGAGTCAGCGGTAATATGCACCTTACCGCTGACCGCCCTGTCCAGCGAGGCATGGACATTGCCCTCCACATGCCGGTAGAGACACGGAATCGCCTTCCGTGAGAAAAAGTGGCGTTTGGGAACCTGCCACTGAGGAACCGCACATTGAACAAACTCACGGAAGGGGGCCGAGTCTACCAACTGAAAAGGCAGCAGTTGAAGTGCTAGCAATTTAGCCAGGCTAGCATTCAACCGCTGGGCATGTGGATGGCTGGGAGTGTACTTCTTTCTACGGTCCAGCAGCTGGGGCAGGGAAATTTGCCTGCTGCAATCGGACGTCGGTGTACTGCAAGTACTTGGTTGTGACACACCTAATTCTACACCTTCAGTCCTCTCAGAGCAGCTTTCAGAGAGGACTGAAGGTGTAGTGGGGATGGAGATCCCAGCTGAGGAGGAGCAAGGAGAGGTCCGCTTAGTTCTTTGGTGTGGGTCTTTTATGTGTGCCTGCCAACGAGCTGCATGGCAGGTCGCCATATGTCTGGTCATGCTTGTGGTGCCCAAGCGGCTGATGTTTTGGCCACGCGAGATACGCTTGAGACAAATATTGCAAATAGCAGTGGTGCGATCTGATGCACTCGTCTCAAAAAAGGCCCACACCACAAAGAACTTTTCTGATAACGTGCAGAGGCAGCGCCCTGCACAGGCGGAGCTCTGCGGTGTTGTACAGTTGCTGTGCTGGCCTCTACCTGGCCTCCAGGAGGCATCCTGCCTCGTTGGACATGTGACGCCGCATCCTCCTCCTCCTCGTCCTCCTCCTCATCCTCTCTCCCTTCAGGCACCCACGTGGAGTCAGTGACCTCATCATCCCCTCCCTCTTCACCACTAGAGCAAACCTGGCAGTAAGCTGCAGCTGGTGGAACAGTACTGCCAGATTCCTCAAGCTGGGTATCATCATCCGAGCCTTCGAATCGTTGGGCATCCTCCTGGAGCATGTACCCAACACTGTGCTCAAAGAGTTCGGGGGACTCCTCAGGAGGACATGGTGGGTCTAGGGAAGGGGTGGCTGATGATGCTCTGCCAGTACCCTGAGCCTGGGTGAGAGAGGATGAGGAGGATGAGGAGGGCTTGGTCATCCATTCTACCAAGCCTTCAGCATGATGCGGCTCCACATGTCCAGCTGCCGAAAACAAAGACGCGCGTGTCCCATGGCCACGTGCTGATGACGATGCACGACCACGTCCATGGCCACGGCCACGTCCACTAGAAACAGAGCCTGCCTGCCCTGTGTTCTTGGCTCTGCACGCTCTGCCTCCCCTTGGCGGTCTTCCAGCCATTGTAGTCGGTAGTCCTGTGGGTGCTGCTGAGAAGAATATATAGGAGCTCTGTGTGATGCCACTAACACACTAGAAGTCCTATGGGTGCTTCTGCAAAGAAAATAGAGGAGCTCTGTGTGATGCCACTATTACACTAGAAGTCCTATGGGTGCTGCTGAGAAGAAAATATAGGAGCTCTGTGTGATGCCACTAACACACTAGAAGTCCTATGGGTGCTTCTGCAAAGAAAATAGAGGAGCTCTGTGTGATGCCACTAACACACTAGAAGTCCTGTGGGTGCTTCTGCAAAGAAAATAGAGGAGCTCTGTGTGATGCCACTAACACACTAGAAGTCCTGTGGGTGCTGCTGAGAAGAAAATATAGGAGCTCTGTGTGATGCCACTAACACACTAGAAGTCCTATGGGTGCTTCTGCAAAGAAAATAGAGGAGCTCTGTGTGATGCCACTAACACACTAGAAGTCCTGTGGGTGCTTCTGCAAAGAAAATAGAGGAGCTCTGTGTGATGCCACTAACACACTAGAAGTCCTGTGGGTGCTGCTGAGAAGAAAATATAGGAGCTCTGTGTGATGCCACTAACACACTAGAAGTCCTATGGGTGCTTCTGCAAAGAAAATAGAGGAGCTCTGTGTGATGCCACTAACACACTAGAAGTCCTGTGGGTGCTGCTGAGAAGAAAATATAGGAGCTCTGTGTGATGCCACTAACACACTAGAAGTCCTATGGGTGCTTCTGCAAAGAAAATAGAGGAGCTCTGTGTGATGCCACTAACACACTAGAAGTCCTATGGGTGCTTCTGCAAAGAAAATAGAGGAGCTCTGTGTGATGCCACTAACACACTAGAAGTCCTGTGGGTGCTGCTGAGAAGAAAATATAGGAGCTCTGTGTGATGCCACTAACACACTAGAAGTCCTATGGGTGCTTCTGCAAAGAAAATAGAGGAGCTCTGTGTGATGCCACTAACACACTAGAAGTCCTGTGGGTGCTTCTGCAAAGAAAATAGAGGAGCTCTGTGTGATGCCACTAACACACTAGAAGTCCTGTGGGTGCTGCTGAGAAGAAAATATAGGAGCTCTGTGTGATGCCACTAACACACTAGAAGTCCTATGGGTGCTTCTGCAAAGAAAATAGAGGAGCTCTGTGTGATGCCACTAACACACTAGAAGTCCTGTGGTGCTGCTGAGAAGAAAATATAGGAGCTCTGTGTGATGCCACTAACACACTAGAAGTCCTATGGGTGCTTCTGCAAAGAAAATAGAGGAGCTCTGTGTGATGCCACTAACACACTAGAAGTCCTGTGGGTGCTTCTGCAAAGAAAATAGAGGAGCTCTGTGTGATGCCACTAACACACTAGAAGTCCTGTGGGTGCTGCTGAGAAGAAAATAGAGGAGCTCTGTGTGATGCCACTAACACACTAGAAGTCCTATAGGTGCTTCTGGGAAGAAAATATAGGTCTGTGTGATGGGACTAACACACTTCAAGTCCTATAGGTGCTTCTGGGAACAAAATATAGGATCTCTGTGTGATGGGACTAACACACTTCAAGTCCTATGGGTGCTTCTGGGAAGAAAATATAGGTCTGTGTGATGGGACTAACACACTTCAAGTCCTATAGGTGCTTCTGGGAACAAAATATAGGATCTCTGTGTGATGGGACTAACACACTTCAAGTCCTATGGGTGCTTCTGGGAAGAAAATATAGGTCTGTGTGATGGGACTAACACACTTCAAGTCCTATAGGTGCTTCTGGGAACAAAATATAGGATCTCTGTGTGATGGGACTAACACACTTCAAGTCCTATGGGTGCTTCTGGGAAGAAAATATAGGTCTGTGTGATGGGACTAACACACTTCAAGTCCTATAGGTGCTTCTGGGAACAAAATATAGGATCTCTGTGTGATGGGACTAACACACTTCAAGTCCTATAGGTGCTTCTGGGAACAAAATATATGATCTCTGTGTGATGGGACTAACACACTTCAAGTCCTATAGGTGCTTCTGGGAACAAAATATATGATCTCTGTGTGATGGGACTAACACACTTCAAGTCCTATGGGTGCTTCTGGGAACAAAATATATGATCTCTGTGTGATGGGACTAACACACTTCAAGTCCTATAGGTGCTTCTGGGAACAAAATATATGATCTCTGTGTGATGGGTCTAACACACTTCAAGTCCTATAGGTGCTTCTGGGAACAAAATATAGGATCTCTGTGTGATGGGACTAACACACTTCAAGTCCTATGGGTGCTTCTGGGAAGAAAATATAGGTCTGTGTGATGGGACTAACACACTTCAAGTCCTATAGGTGCTTCTGGGAACAAAATATAGGATCTCTGTGTGATGGGACTAACACACTTCAAGTCCTATGGGTGCTTCTGGGAAGAAAATATAGGTCTGTGTGATGGGACTAACACACTTCAAGTCCTATAGGTGCTTCTGGGAACAAAATATAGGATCTCTGTGTGATGGGACTAACACACTTCAAGTCCTATGGGTGCTTCTGGGAAGAAAATATAGGTCTGTGTGATGGGACTAACACACTTCAAGTCCTATAGGTGCTTCTGGGAACAAAATATAGGATCTCTGTGTGATGGGACTAACACACTTCAAGTCCTATAGGTGCTTCTGGGAACAAAATATATGATCTCTGTGTGATGGGACTAACACACTTCAAGTCCTATAGGTGCTTCTGGGAACAAAATATATGATCTCTGTGTGATGGGACTAACACACTTCAAGTCCTATGGGTGCTTCTGGGAACAAAATATATGATCTCTGTGTGATGGGACTAACACACTTCAAGTCCTATAGGTGCTTCTGGGAACAAAATATATGATCTCTGTGTGATGGGTCTAACACACTTCAAGTCCTATAGGTGCTTCTGGGAACAAAATATAGGATCTCTGTGTGATGGGACTAACACACTTCAAGTCCTATGGGTGCTTCTGGGAAGAAAATATAGGTCTGTGTGATGGGACTAACACACTTCAAGTCCTATAGGTGCTTCTGGGAACAAAATATAGGATCTCTGTGTGATGGGACTAACACACTTCAAGTCCTATGGGTGCTTCTGGGAAGAAAATATAGGTCTGTGTGATGGGACTAACACACTTCAAGTCCTATAGGTGCTTCTGGGAACAAAATATAGGATCTCTGTGTTATGGGACTAACACACTTCAAGTCCTATGGGTGCTTCTGGGAAGAAAATATAGGTCTGTGTGATGGGACTAACACACTTCAAGTCCTATAGGTGCTTCTGGGAACAAAATATAGGATCTCTGTGTGATGGGACTAACACACTTCAAGTCCTATAGGTGCTTCTGGGAACAAAATATATGATCTCTGTGTGATGGGACTAACACACTTCAAGTCCTATAGGTGCTTCTGGGAACAAAATATATGATCTCTGTGTGATGGGACTAACACACTTCAAGTCCTATGGGTGCTTCTGGGAACAAAATATATGATCTCTGTGTGATGGGACTAACACACTTCAAGTCCTATAGGTGCTTCTGGGAACAAAATATATGATCTCTGTGTGATGGGTCTAACACACTTCAAGTCCTATAGGTGCTTCTGGGAACAAAATATAGGATCTCTGTGTGATGGGACTAACACACTTCAAGTCCTATGGGTGCTTCTGGGAAGAAAATATAGGTCTGTGTGATGGGACTAACACACTTCAAGTCCTATAGGTGCTTCTGGGAACAAAATATATGATCTCTGTGTGATGGGACTAACACACTTCAAGTCCTATAGGTGCTTCTGGGAACAAAATATATGATCTCTGTGTGATGGGACTAACACACTTCAAGTCCTATGGGTGCTTCTGGGAACAAAATATATGATCTCTGTGTGATGGGACTAACACACTTCAAGTCCTATAGGTGCTTCTGGGAACAAAATATATGATCTCTGTGTGATGGGACTAACACACTTCAAGTCCTATAGGTGCTTCTGGGAACAAAATATATGATCTCTGTGTGATGGGATTAACACACTTCAAGTCCTATGGGTGCTTCTGGGAACAAAATATATGATCTCTGTGTGATGGGACTAACACACTTCAAGTCCTATAGGTGCTTCTGGGAACAAAATATAGGATCTCTGTGTGATGGGACTAACACACTTCAAGTCCTATAGGTGCTTCTGGGAAGAAAATATAGGTCTGTGTGATGGGACTAACACACTTCAAGTCCTATAGGTGCTTCTGGGAACAAAATATATGATCTCTGTGTGATGGGACTAACACACTTCAAGTCCTATGGGTGCTTCTGGGAACAAAATATATGATCTCTGTGTGATGGGACTAACACACTTCAAGTCCTATAGGTGCTTCTGGGAACAAAATATACGATCTCTGTGTGATGGGACTAACACACTTCAAGTCCTATAGGTGCTTCTGGGAAGAAAATATAGGTCTGTGTGATGGGACTAACACACTTCAAGTCCTATAGGTGCTTCTGGGAACAAAATATATGATCTCTGTGTGATGGGACTAACACACTTCAAGTCCTATAGGTGCTTCTGGGAAGAAAATATATGATCTCTGTGTGATGGGACTAACACACTTCAAGTCCTATAGGTGCTTCTGGGAACAAAATATATGATCTCTGTGTGATGGGACTAACACACTTCAAGTCCTATAGGTGCTTCTGGGAACAAAATATATGATCTCTGTGTGATGGGACTAACACACTTCAAGTCCTATAGGTGCTTCTGGGAACAAAATATATGATCTCTGTGTGATGGGACTAACACACTTCAAGTCCTATAGGTGCTTCTGGGAAGAAAATATATGATCTCTGTGTGATGGGACTAACACACTTTAAGTCCTATAGGTGCTTCTGGGAACAAAATATATGATCTCTGTGTGATGGGACTAACACACTTCAAGTCCTATAGGTGCTTCTGGGAAGAAAATATAGGTCTGTGTGATGGGACTAACACACTTCAAGTCCTATAGGTGCTTCTGGGAACAAAATATATGATCTCTGTGTGATGGGACTAACACACTTCAAGTCCTATAGGTGCTTCTGGGAAGAAAATATATGATCTCTGTGTGATGGGACTAACACACTTCAAGTCCTATAGGTGCTTCTGGGAACAAAATATATGATCTCTGTGTGATGGGACTAACACACTTCAAGTCCTATAGGTGCTTCTGGGAACAAAATATATGATCTCTGTGTGATGGGACTAACACACTTCAAGTCCTATAGGTGCTTCTGGGAACAAAATATATGATCTCTGTGTGATGGGACTAACACACTTCAAGTCCTATAGGTGCTTCTGGGAAGAAAATATAGGAGCTCTGCCTGCCTGCCACGAACACACTACAAGTCCTATAGGTGCTTCTGGGAACAAAATATAGGAGCTCTGCCTGCCTGCCAGGAACACACTACAAGTCCTATAGGTGCTTCTGGGAACAAAATATAGGAGCTCTGCCTGCCTGCCAGGAACACACTACAAGTCCTATAGGTGCTTCTGGGAACAAAATATAGGAGCTCTGCCTGCCTGCCAGGAACACACTACAAGTCCTATAGGTGCTTCTGGGAACAAAATATAGGAGCTCTGCCTGCCTGCCACGAACACACTACAAGTCCTATAGGTGCTTCTGGGAACAAAATATAGGAGCTCTGCCTGCCTGCCACGAACACACTACAAGTCCTATAGGTGCTTCTGGGAACAAAATATAGGAGCTCTGCCTGCCTGCCACGAACACACTACAAGCCCCTCTTTCTAAATCAATCTTTGTAAATGAATCTATCTAACTCAATCTCTCTAAGTAAATCTCTCTAACTAACTAAATCCAGCAGAGTGTCACAGATCTATTCTGCTCTATCTACGCCGGAACAGCATGTGACCGGCGCAGACGGCGTGGCGGCCTTTTATAGGGGGGGGCGTGTACTAAAGCCCCTGAGCTGTAATTGGCTACAGGCGTCCTGCCTGTAGCCAATTATGGCTCTTCGAGTTTCCGGGGCTGTGATTGGCCAAGCATGCGGGGGTCACAGTGCATGCTTGGCCAATCATCAGCCAGCAATGCACTGCGCCAAAATAGTTCTGGGCTCGCCGAGCGAGCGAAACGCCCGGTGCTCGATGCGAACGTGGGTTCGCATCGAGCACCGGGCCCATCCCTACTCGTGATAGGTAGGCGTTTGCCACTGACTATGGGTTGGTGCTTCAGTATGCCCCGTAGGAGGGACTTGACTGTATGGGCCGAGAATACTGACGGTTTACTGGGGTCCTGTAAGAACAGGAAATGCTGGTCGCTGGCTAGGTATAGCCTGATAGTATTGTGAGATAGGGCCGGCTGCGTGTGGCAATACGATATAAAGGCTAGGACGTGTCTAACGTCGCCTATCGCTGCTCCGGGGCAAGAGGCCAAAAACTTGCTGTAAGTGTTCCAAGCAGTGCAATAGGCCTTTAGTGTGTTGCATGCCAAGGAGTGGTTAATGAGCTGGGTTGGGTTGGCGAGATGCGACTTCAGTCCATCGTCATCAATGACCAGGGTGGGACAGGAGTAGTTGTTGGGTCGACTCCAGGCTCCTGCTGGTAAAACAAAGTAAGGTCAAAATAGGACATTGCATCAGCTGCGATTTTGCATTTGCCTGGTATGTGTCTGCAGAAGATATTAAACTGGTGACAGAGTGACAGCTGCACGAGCCTGCGCAGGAAATACATGATGGGGAGTGACTTGGATCTACCTTTATTGATGATGTCAGCCGTGGCCTGATTGTCCATGGTGAAGAGCACCATCTGTCCTGTCCAAGTGTAGCCCCAGACCTGGGCAGCTGCCACAATGGGATACAGCTCAAGAGTGATGAAGACTGGGTGAAAGCAGAAATTTAAGAGAATTTCTGGGGGGCCAAGGTGCGGTGAACCAGTGGTGGCCGGAAATGGCTGCGAAGCCCGTGGAGGCTGTGGCATTGGTGAGACTTCTGGGATGAACAGTGAAATGACGTTACGGCTGGTGAGGAACTTGTCCCACATAGCTAAGTCTGCTACTGCTGCTTGGTCTAGTTTGAGAACATGGTCTGGTTCTTGCACTGGTGTGAGAAAAACTAAAAGCTGTGATATAATGGACCGTCCTTCAGGAATAATCCTCATTGTGAAGTTCAGCATCCCTAGTAAGGATTGCGACTGCCTCATGGTGCACCCTTGTGAACGGGTGAAGTCGTGGATTACTGTCCTGGTACAGGCTAGATTGTCGGGAGGCACGCTAGCCTGTGTGGCACGTGTGTCCAGGGTGACACCTAGGAAGATGATAGAGTGTGCCGGGCCTTCCACTTTATGCTCGGCTATGGGCACATTGAGATTGCTAAAGACTATTCTCAACCTGTCTACGTCTGCAGGTGGTGTGCCTGGTTGTTCGATGAGCAGGAAGTCATCAAAGTGGTGGATAACTGTCTGACGGTGGGCCTGGTGTGACTTTACCTGAAATGAACTGGCTCACCCCTGTCATGCCACTGACCCTGGTGAAGATGCGAACTGTATGTTCTTCTCCTATTTATTTATTTAATTTTTACCTGTGAAGATAAAGTCCAACCTGGTGCCGGATGGAAACCTGAACTAACCTCTGGGAGAAAGACAGAGAAAAGATGAGTGGCCCACGTGCCACTAGAGATGAATGGCCAACTGGGTGCCGCTGCGTGTTTGTGTGGCTGATTGATTGCCACTAAAGTGTGTTTGCAAATTAGTTTGTATGTGGGTTTGCACGTAGATGCATGCCGCAAAGTGTTTTATACTACTGGAGACAATATTGCGTGGTTGCAAGGGTGTCAGTGAGTGTCAGATTGCTGGGATGATATTGCCTGATTGCAGGGGTCTCGATGAGTATGAAGGTTTGTTTTTGAGACGATATTGTGTGGTTGCAAGGGTCTTAGTCTGGTTTGCTGAGAGGATTATGTGTGGTCGCAAGGGTCTCAGTCTGGTTAGCTAAGATGATATTGTATTTGCAAGGGCCTCAATGAGTATAAGGTTTGTTTTGAGATGGCATTGTGTGGTTGCAAGGGTCTCAGTCTGGTTTGCTGAGACGATATTACATGGTTGCAAGGGTCTCGATGAGTATGAGGTTGTGTGAGACGATATTGCGTGGTTTCAAGGGTCTCGATGAGTATGAGTTTGTGTGAGACAACATTGTGTGGTTGCAAGGGTGTCAGTCTGGTTTGCTTAGATGATATTGTGTGGTTGCAAGGGCCTCGATGAGTATAAGTTTTGTTCTGAGACGGCATTGCGTGGTCGCAAGGTTCTCAGACAGGTTGCTGAGATGGTATTGCGTGGTTGCAAGGGTCTCGATGTGTATGAGGTTGTGTGAGACGGTATTGCATTGGGCAAGGGTCTCAACAAGAGTGTCATGCTGCTGAGACAGTTTTGCGTGGTTGCAAGGGTCTCAACAGGTGTCAGGTTGCTGGGCCAAGATTGCGTGGTGACCAAGGGGGTTTTATTTATTTTATTTTTTTATAATTTATTTTTATTTTATTTTTTTTGACAAGTGAGAGGTTGCTGAGCCAATGTTGCATTTTCCAAGGACCTCAACAAGGGGTGTCAGGCTGCTGAGACGATTTGCATGGTTGCAAGGGTCTCAACAGGTGTCAGGTTGCTAGGCCTAGATTGCGTGGTGGCAAAGGTTTTTAGTTGAGTGAGAGGTTTGCTAAGACGATGTTGCTTTTTGCAAAGGTCTCAACAGGGGTGTGAGGCTGCTGAGACGATTTGCATGGTTGCAAGGGTCTCAACAGGTGTCAGGTTGCTAGGTCAAGATTGCTTGGTGGCAAAGGTTTTTTATTGAGTGAGAGGTTTGCTAAGACGATGTTACTTTTTGCAAAGGTCTCAACAGGGGTGTGAGGCTGCGGAGACGATTTGCATGGTTGCAAGGGTCTCAACAGGTGTCAGGTTGCTGGGCTGAAATTGCGTAGTGGCAAAGGTTTTTTTTTTATTTTTTTTTATTATTTAATTTTTTTTCTTAATGAGTTGGAGGTTGCTGAGACGATATTGCGATTTACAAGGGTCTCAACAAAAGTTGGCTGCTGAGATGGTTTTGCATGGCTGCAAGGGTCTCAACAAATGAGAATTGGGTTACTGAGAAAAAGGATAGAAACACCTGGTTTGTTTGACGGCTTACCGTACCCTTAAGCCAGCAGTATAAGGGATGAGGACAATGTCCGTTTGATTTGTAAGCTCCGTAGGGGGAACTAACGAACGATATGGGAGACAACAAATGGTAACGAATTGATAGGACATAAAGAATATGGCAACAAATCTTACTTGCGACATGTCACACTAACCATGAGTGAAAGAATTTTTTTGTGTTATCATTCATATTCTCTGAAAAATGGCCAAGAAATCATAAATAAACTTATGAGCGCAACTGTACCTTTTTTCCCTTTTTTATAGGTGATCACATTCCCTCTCATACTTTCTCATACAAGTACATGGTACAGCAGGCACATATCAGGAATATGAAGTGCTGGGGTAACAAAAGTTTTAAATCAATAGTCCTGCTTTATTTTGAATTTAACCAAATGGAAAAACATAATTGAAGGCATCAAAAATTCAGCCAATCAGTTGCCCCCTTTGGTTTTTTTTTCCCAACCCTCTGAAACGCAGTTTTAACCTTGCCAGCGCTGGTAAGTAAAGCATGACAAGGTATTTGGTGTTAGCAAGTCCACAGTGTTTTTACAGTTTTTTAGAATGAACTAGACCAACTTGTGGCTAAATATGAGAAATAAAAAGAGAGTATCTACCTAAAACTTTGGTTCATGGTGGACTTTAAATAAATCCAATACTGTTCCTAAAAAGTTAGGACGGTTAAACATTTCCTTGATGAGACAGCCATGTATCCACAATCATCAGTTTCTCTATAAACATTCTCAAATTAAACAGCACTGCAATCTCCAAAACCACTAGTTACGCTGTCACTGTTAATGACCTCCTCGTCCCCATCTTGCTCATACTCTTGTGGTTTTACGTTATTGCTTTGCATTAGCAGTTTTCTTTTGGTAAGAGAAAAAAAAATATCTCTGTCCTTCTATGGAACATGGACCTAATTATATTTTAAAGTAAATTGAGCTATCTATTTCATCCTGAGTAGTCAATGAGTCATGTTGAATTAAATGCCTTTGGCTCATGGGCTTGATGGCTGACCTACCAGCCAAGGAGTCATAAAAATACAAGCAAACTGGATGCGAAAAACATGAATTACATAATAATTTCAAGAGTCTCAAAGATTTCCTGTCCGTCCTTGAGCATCAACCAAAGAAGATGGAGACTTCTTGTAATAGTATAGGGATTAAACTAAATGTTATGTAGAACACAGTTAATATTACACAGTATTTAAAAAAATCTAATTTTAAGATGTAATTAACAAATAAATGTCTAACCCAAGAAAATGCTTTAATATTTTTTAAAAAATCAGCCATTTAAAAATATGATTAAAATTAAAAAGACATAAAATTAGAAGACATTTAACTGGTGGGCTGTTATCTCTCTATTCCACATCATGCAGTTTACATGTAATCTCCCACAATTCTGTGCTCCTTGGTGGTCCTATGGGCGCAGCCATTACTACTACTCAGCTGTTGGTGACCCTGCAAGAACTCCAGCCATGTTATTTCTGCTGGGTTTGTGGCTGGAAGACCTGGGTGGTCCTCTTATGACCAATATTTAACTGGGTGGCAAGAAAAAGTAATTAACCTAATCACCCTCCTCCACCAATGTGGTTTTATAACAGAAAGTTACCATGTTGTAGATACAAATATGGTAAAACACACAAACTGTATGATGGAACATAATATGAAAATTCCAAAAAAATGGATTATGTCTATGATAGGTGTATGGTTATTTATGGTTTAGATTTCATCCAGGACCACATAGTTATTTTTACTAAACCTAAATGTGAATGCAGTTTTGAAGGCCCTTAAAGTAGATCTAAACCCAATAAGAAAAATCTCAAAAAAGCTTTAACAAGTTCATGTAATTTTAAAAGTTGTTTTTAAATTCATATTTATATCAGCAAAAATAATAATAGCCAGGAATTGCAGATCCGCCGCCCTACCACTGGGTCAGCTGAAAAGCAAAATGTCATAGCTAATGTTGAATGAAAGGTTGACAGCGCTGGTCCAGGACAAAATGAGGTTGTTCCACAAAGTCTGGGATCCGTGGCTAGACTACCTGACCAAGGATCCTAGGACCTTTGCCACATAAGTACGGACTTACACACTAGACATCAGGGAGCAGGACCGGAGCTCCTTCCTATACCCCCTTCCCTAACCCCACCCTCAACCCTATTTCACCCCCCTAACTCTCCTGTTACTTCTTTTACAGTTCCTACGCTGAAGTAGAATATCTACATTATACAGTGTCAAAGATAACACAGGCTTAAATATGGAGGACTAAGGTTGGTCTGGCCCTCTGGGTTCCACCCGTGGGGAGGAGGCTTTGCCCCCCCCCCATTAGCGGGACGGGGGTGAGCTGAGCGGGCAAGCCGGGAACATAACGAGGCTAAAGAGCCCCTATCATGGGAGCCACATGCACAGATTATTTTACTGGACCAATCAGAGGGCACACCTCTTAAGGATCCATTAGAATATATAGTCACAACAGGTGTATCTAATGTTATAATGATGGGCTAAAACACGATTCCCATTTAGCCTCATACGCTGTACCAAATGTATAAAGATTATATTGTTCTGTACTGAAAACCTTTAATAAACATCATTGAAACAAAAAAAAGTTGTTTTCAAGCCTTTTAAAAATTGCAGCTATTATTAATATAACACCTGGTGATCCTGCCATGAAGTTCCTCTTTCTGGTACTTATTGGTATGGGTTGACCGCTGTTTCTAATTATGGTTCTGCATTGTCATCCTGTTACATACACCCCTGATGGTACGATCCACCATTGTCACTATTAAGAAGGCGGTCCAGAACAATGATGTTCAGCTGACACTAGAACAAGTGCATGTAGTCAAGAAGTGTGTTAATACAACAAACAACTCCGCGCTTAGGAGCAAGTAGTATAGGTGTGCAGCCTTTCCAAAAAATAGCCCCCTAGAGGACTATTTAAATGTGAGATGCAGGATAAAAGGAAAAAAAATTGGCGCTACCTCTAATAAGAAATGCAGGGTTACCAAGGGTTAATGAGCAAAAAGGGGGGCGGTGTGAGTGTGCGTTAATAGAGCAAGTGGCCTCACCTGTTATCCTCCCCTCCTATAAATACATAAAGTAGTGAGAGATTGGGGAGGGTTTTTTTAGGGGAACAAAGGGCCCACCCTTAAAAGTGGGGTAGAATCCCCAATTATCCAAACCCCAATCTCAGTTAGTGATAAATATAAAGGTATATATATGTAAGTATATAACATAAAGACCAAAAAACGTGTAACAAATCAATAAAAGTTAATCAAATGACAGTCCCAGTGAAACATAGAGTGAAAGTGATTGAAAAAAAAATAAAAAAAAAAATAAAAGTCCTGGGTATGGCACAAAAACAAGTCCAGTTTCAAGTGAAAAAAGAAAAAAATAACAATAAAAAACACTGTGTCAAAAAACACGCTTTCTTCCAGAAGTGATTCAAAAGTGACTTTTGTGCTCCAGCAGTGATGGTAACTTTGGTGTTGCCCCCTCTGGCTCCCTCACTCACCAGATTGAAGTACCCCTGCAGGGGTAAACAGCTTTTTCAGATATCTTTATCTCGTTCCGTTTCTGGAAGGTATCCTGGCCAGTTATTTCCTCCGATGGATTCACCCAGGTTCCTTGGGAGATGTTTGAAGAGCCTCAAAGAATGAGGAATAATAGCATCCAGCGTGCCCCACCGAGTGTGGGGGGTAAAACTCCCAAAAAAAAAAAAAAGGAAAGAGGAAGATCCTTGTGTGATATCAGGCGGCAAAATTTTTTTATTTTAAAATAGTTAAAAACAAATAAGTGACGTCACTTCCGGTGTGGGAACGAGAGGTCTGGTACGCAGCTGGAGCGCAAGCCGTATACCGACCCTATTCCCTCTATCTTGTCTACTGTGTGTGGCGGACCAGGTGTATCCTGCGAGATACCCTGGCCTTATATTTTTAACTTTCACTTATTTGTTTTTAACTATTTTAAAATAAAAAAAATTTGCCGCCTGATATCACACAAGGATCTTCCTCTTTCCTTTTTTTTTTTTTTTTGGGAGTTTTACCCCCCACACTCGGTGGGGCACGCTGGATGCTATTATTCCTCATTCTTTGAGGCTCTTCAAACATCTCCCAAGGAACCTGGGTGAATCCATCGGAGGAAATAACTGGCCAGGATACCTTCCAGAAACGGGACGAGATAAAGATATCTGAAAAAGCTGTTTACCCCTGCAGGGGTACTTCAATCTGGTGAGTGAGGGAGCCAGAGGGGGCAACACCAAAGTCACCATCACTGCTGGAGCACAAAAGTCACTTTTGAATCACTTCTGGAAGAAAGCGTGTTTTTTGACACAGTGTTTTTTATTGTTATTTTTTTTTTTTTTTCACTTGAAACTGGACTTGTTTTTGTGCCATACCCAGGACTTTTATTTTTTTTTTATTTTTTTTTCAATCACTTTCACTCTATGTTTCACTGGGACTGTCATTTAATTAACTTTTATTGATTTGTTACACGTTTTTTGGTCTTTATGTTATATACTTACATATATATACCTTTATATTTATCACTCACTGAGATTGGGGTTTGGATAATTGGGGATTCTACCCCACTTTTAAGGGTGGGCCCTTTGTTCCCCTAAAAAAACCCTCCCCAATCTCTCACTACTTTATGTATTTATAGGAGGGGAGGATAACAGGTGAGGCCACTTGCTCTATTAACGCACACTCACACCGCCCCCCTTTTTGCTCATTAACCCTTGGTAACCCTGCATTTCTTATTAGAGGTAGCGCCAATTTTTTTTTCCTTTTATCCTGCATCTCACAAGAAGTGTGTTAAGTAGATGTTTTCAAAAAGGGGTGTTGAGTTCTCTATTTTGCTAGTATATTTTGATGGTTGTACTGTTTGGTTATGTTGCCCTGCTGAGCTGGTACCTCCCAAGAGTTAAGGGTTAACTCTGTTGGTCAGGTTTTCCCAGGCTTTTTGGGTGGTACTGCCCTCTGCAGGAGCAAACAGTTAAAAGAGGGAATTGCCTTTGGGTGAGAGGAAGGTCGCTCCATATATGGAAAGATAGCAGGAACTGTGATGAATATATGATTGCTACTCTACTAATACATTACCCCTTGGCAGGAACCCAGTCGAGGGGTTCCAGGACATGGTCTTGTGCAACTAATCTAAGGACTTTAAAGTGGTTGTAAAGGCACAAGGTTTTTTTACCTTCATGCATTCTATACGTGAAGGTAAAGAATCTTCTGTGTGCAGCAGCCCCCTCCCCTGGTGCCCCCCCAATACTTACCTCCCCTCTTGATCCAGCAATGTCCAGGAGAACCTTTGCTCTTCGGGGACTCACACTCCTGATTGACTTTTGGCAGCCAATGGCACCCGCTGCTGTCAATCTAATATGACGAATGGGGTGGAGTTTTGGACGCATGGCGTCGCTGTGCATAAGGGTGGCGGCCATCTAGTTGTGTTTAAGCCATCAGGAGTCTTTACACGTGAGATGCCTGCTTATACCTACCACTGTGTGAATATAGAAAGTACAGGCCGGCAACTCGACAGCTTCTCCATAGAAAATATTTATTTAAGCATTACAGCAATAACATCATCCAAAAATACTGACGCGTTTCGGCCTTAGGAGCATTTTTGGATGATGTTATTGCTGTAATGCTTAAATAAATATTTTCTATGGGGAAGCTGTCGAGTTGCCGGCCTGTACTTTCTATGGATCTTTGGTGAGCTTAATTAGCCAGAGCAACGACTACTCTACACACCAACTATACTATATAGTGGTAGAGCTTGGTGAGTTTTCCTCTTGCTACTGTGTGAGTATAGCTAGTGATTTTAATACATTTTAAATGGTTTTGATATATTACACCATGAAGTGTTTTTTGTCTTTACACCTTCTAACATGAGGAGTGATGCCTGGAATCATGTTGGAGAAGTCTGTGGGGGATTGATGTCTGGGCGTTTTTGACCACTTATAATCTGGTGGTCCAGTTGTATGGGTAAGAGGCTTGGCTTATTGTGGTGCTGGTGGAAGAATACTGTTCACCTTGTAGTCAAGATTGATTCACCTATCCTAGGATTGATGAACGTTCCATTTTCTTTTATGAATGTTTAAGTGCTGCATTTTCCATTTCATACTTGTATATTGTTGCCTACAATTCATGCTAGCTGCTGCTCGTTTGTTGCGTTTGAACCTAAACGCAGTAATATTTATTATATAGTTATGTACAGATTCAAGCTTTCTGGGATTCAATTATAATTACAAGTAGAGTTAAGAGTTAAAGTGGTGTTGCCACCAAAAAAAAAAATGTGGCTTAAAAATCAAAAAAAAAAATAATTGGAAAAAAAAATATTTTTTACTCACCTCTAAATGCCTGTTGCTAGGGGGTCCCTCGTAGTCTGCCACCTTCATTGCCTTGGCTAAACGTCACTTCCCCTAGGCGCCGCACAGTCATCTGGGACCTGTCATGTGTCCCAGATGAGTGAGCGTCGAATCACGGCGCGCGGCGCTGCTCGCGCATGCGCAGTGGGTGAACGAGGGGGGTCTCGTTCCCCCACATCGCTGGACCCCGGGACAGGTAAGTGTCTGATTATTAAAAGTCAGCAGCTGCAGTACTTGAAGCTGCTGACTTTAATTTTTATTTTTTTTGTGGGCACTCCACTTTAAGTGTCCGAATCAGTGTCACTGGGATAAGGTGACAGGTAACTTGGCTGGCGGAGTCTGGTGCATGTCATGCAGCACCAGCTCAGAAATGTTGCCTTGAGGGAAAGAAATGTAAAATAAGAATATTATCCATAGCATACAGAGTATAAAACTAAAGAACTGTGCCATTTTGGATTTCCCACCAATGCCATTCAGGGATAGATGTCACTAGGACTATTAGAAAGTGTGATTTTGGCTAGTGGGGACACAAACTGCAATAAAAACTAGACAGGCTTTCTAATCCTTCCTTTGCTCCATCCAGATATTAAAATGGCTATATATATATATATATATATATATATATATATATATATATATATATATACTTTATATTTGTTATATGGGTAATATTTATTTATTTTTAATAGAGTATAGTTTTTGTCTATCTTAGATTTTTTTGTGTCTCAGTGCTGTTGATTTCTTCCAGTCAACTTAATGCCAATTTCCTATTTCGGCATGCCTCTATCAGCCTGGAGGGGCGTGCATGGGCATTCCTCCTTGTGCCCATAAATGAGGCTGGAAGAAATCATCAACACTGAGACACAAAAAAATAAATAAATAAAGGTGAAAACTATTCTCTATTAAAAATGTATTCTAATTTTCTAAAAATTTGAATAGTCCTAGTTACATCACTAAAGGCATTGGTGGGAAATCCAAAATTATACAGATGCCCCCAGAAAAAGAGATGAGGGGGAACATTTCTCTTATGCCGCGTACACACGGTCGGAATTTCCGATGGGAGCTTTTCATCGGATTTTCCGACCGTGTGTATGCCCATCAGTCTTTTTCTGTCGGAATTTCCGACGGACTTTGGATTGAGAACCTGTTCTTAATTTTTCCAACGGAAAACCTTTCTATCGGATTTTCCGATCGTGTGTATGCAATTCCAACACGCAAAATTCCGACGCATGCTTGGAAACAATTTGACGCATGCTCGGAAGCATTAAACTTCCCTTTTATAGTGCAGTCGAACGCGTTGTATGCCGTGGTGTTATTGACCGTCGGAATTTGGTGTGACAGTGTGTAGGCAAGACAGTTTAAGTGAAATTCCGTAGGAATTCCGACGGGAAAACCATCAGAGCTTTTTCCGACGAGAATTCCGACTGTGTGTACGCGGCATTAGAGAAAAGGCCTCTCCATTTTTTAGCGATTTTCTTTCACTTTTTGTGGCATCTCAAAGACAGAAAGTGAAGGAATATCTCCTTAATGGGATGCAGACAGAAAAAAAAAAGGAAACTGGCAGTGGTTTTAACCTTTCCCCAGCGCTATCCAAATTTAAAAAAATGGCTATACATCCACTTTATGCAAACTAGTATTAATGGTTTTGCTATGGTTTTGCCTCATCATCACACATAATTACAGCCCTGCAGAGATGATCAGACATGAAAGAATAGGTTGAGGAGTAGACATGAGGCTAACGATCCCATCCTGGAAAAAATATATAAATAATAATTTTTGAAAGTTGTATGGGAGACGTGGGCTTTTCATGGGTGGTAGTGGCATGTAGTTAGTAAATAAATATATCAGGGTAAGTCTAAGCTCACGTTAAGAAGTAGAAAAAGTTAAAGGCCATCTTTTTTGTCTTCAGTCAGGATTTGCTGGCTGAAACTGCATCAAACTGAAGAATAAAGCAAGAAGTCCATCTAGCTCTAATTCTATCCACTTCATTCCAGGTGTTACACAAATACGACAAACCCATATAACAAGTTAGATTCCAGCTCTTCTTTTTCTAGTGCAGGTTGTTGAATCAAAGCTGAAGCCTATCTCCGAAACACACATTAATGCTCAAATGGAAAAGCTTTTTAAGTCATATTCTTGATCTCGAGGAATAGGAGGATATATAAAACATCAATAAAATGTCAATATGCACCTTATATAAGGAAAACCAATACAAAATTCTTTATCACTGGTATCACACCCCAGAACTAACTCACATAATCAGTCTGGCAATCCACCTTACCTGCTGGAGATGCAACAGTTCAATAAATAACCTGTATCATATCTATTGGGAATGCCCTAAAATACAACATTTTTGGAATACCACCAAATCTATTCTCAATATGTTACTCAAACAATTAATCACCCTAGATCCCGTCCACTTCTTCCTAGGCTTATTAATACCAAAATTTACCAAATTCCCTACTAATTTATAGACATGGGAACTGCCAAAAAATTCGTTTCGTTTCGTCCCGTTTCGTATATAAAAAAATTCGTAATTCGTAATTCGTGTACGAAATTCCGTTCGAATTCGTACGAAATACGAAATTCGGACGAATCGTAATTTTTTTTACGAATCGTTAGTAAAGTTACGAATCGTTACGAATCGTTACGAATCGTTACGAATCGTTAACGTGGCTAATGAATTGTTGGTTCTCATAACACAGAGAACAATTCGAATCCAACTACAAATATCGAATTTCAATTTCAAGTTACGAATCGTTACGAATCGTTATGAATAGTTACGAATCGTTACGAATCGTTATGAATAGTTACGAATCGTTAGTAAATCCAACTACCAATATCGAATTTCAACTAATTTGAACGAAATTATTATAGCAGATATAACGAATGAATTCGAATGACAAAGTGTCATTTTTGCAGAAAAAAAAAAAAGCGTAGGGGTCCCCCCAAATTCAATAACCAGGCCCTTCAGGTCTGGTATGGATATTAAGGGGGACCCCAGCCAAAAAAAAATAAAAAAAATGGCGTGGGGTCCCCCCCAAATATCCATACCAGACCCTTCAGGTCTGGGATGGATTTTAAGGGGAACCCCGGCCAAAAAAAAAAAAAAAATGGCATGGGGTCCCCCTCAAAATCCATACCAGACCCTTTATCCGAGCACGCAACCTGGCAGGCCGCAGGAAAGGAGGGGGGAACGAGAGCGCCCCCCCCTCCCGCCTGAACCGTACCAGGCCACATGCCCTCAACATTGGGAGGGTGCTTTGGGGTCCCCCCCAAAGCACCTTGTCCCCATGTTGATGAGGACAAGGGCCTCATCCCCACAACCCTGGCCGGTGGTTGTGGGGGTCTGCGGGCAGGGGGCTTATCGGAATCTGGAAGCCCCCTTTAACAAGGGGACCCCCAGATCCCGGCCCCCCCCCCTGTGTGAAATGGTAAGGGGGTACTTGTACCCCTACCATTTCACCAAAAAAGTGTCAAAAATGGTAAAAATGACAGGAGACAGTCTTTGACAATTCCTTTATTAAAATCTTCTTTCTTCTGCTCTTCCTTCTTCCTTTCTTCATCTTCTCCTTCCGGCATCTTCTTCCATCTTCTTCTTCCTTCGATTCGCTTCTTCTTCCTCCGGTCTTCTCGTCCTTCTCGTCCGGCGTCGTCCTTCTCGTCCGGCATCGTCGTCTCTTCTCGCAGGCCGCTCCTCGCAATGGGAGGCTCCCGCTCTGTGACGCTCCGCTCCGGGTGACAGGTCTTTTATAACGAAGGCACCTGGTGACCCCGCCCCCTCTGACGCACGGGGACGTCATGTGGAATTCCCTATGGCTTTCCCCATGACGTCAGAGGGGGGGCGGGGTCACCGGGTGCCTTCGTTATACAAGACCTGTCACCCGGAGCGAAGCCTCACAGAGCGGGAGCCTCCCATTGCGAGGAGCGGCCTGCGAGAAGAGACGACGATGCCGGACGAGAAGGACGACGCCGGACGAGAAGGACGAGAAGACCGGAGGAAGAAGAAGCGAATCGAAGGAAGAAGAAGATGGAAGAAGATGACGGAAGGAGAAGATGAAGAAAGGAAGACCAGAAGAAAGAAGAAAGAAGAAAGAAGATTTTAATAAAGGAATTGTCAAAGACTGTCTCCTGTCATTTTTACCATTTTTGACACTTTTTTGGTGAAATGGTAGGGGTACTTTTGTACCCCCTTACCATTTCACACAGGGGGGGGCGGGATCTGGGGGTCCCCTTGTTAAAGGGGGCTTCCAGATTCCGATAAGCCCCCCGCCCGCAGACCCTCACAACCACTGGCCAGGGTTGTGGGGATGAGGCCCTTGTCCTCATCAACATGGGGACAAGGTGCTTTGGGGGGGACCCCAAAGCATCCTCCCAATGTTGAGGGCATGTGGCCTGGTACGGTTCAGGCGGGAGGGGGGGCCGCTCTCGTCCCCCCCTCCTTTCCTGCGGCCTGCCAGGTTGCGTGCTCGGATAAGGGTCTGGTATGGATTTTATGGGGACCCCACGCCATTTTTTTTGGCTAGGGTTCCCCTTAAAATCCATCCCAGACCTCAAGGGTCTGGTATGGATTTTGAGGGGGACCCTACGCCATTTTTTTTTTTTTTTTTTTGGCTGGGGGTCCCCCTTAATATCCATCCCAGACCTGAAGGGCCTGGTTATTGAATTTGGGGGGACCCCTACGCATTTTTTTTATCAATGACTTCAATGAATGACAGTTCTCTGTATTACGGATCCAACAATTCATTTGCCGGCAATAGCTGCGACTCGATTTTAAATAGTTTTTTTTTTTCTGCAAAAATGACACTGCAGGAACAGTTCCCTATATTAGATATACTGAATCTCGAATCATTCGAAGCATTCGTTATATCCGCTATTATAATTTCTTTCATATTAGTTGAAATTACATATTTGTTAGTTACAATACAACATTCAAATTGTTCTCTGTATTACGTGAATCGGCAATTAGCCGCGAGTGATTTTAAATGTCTTTTTTTCCTGCAAAAATGACACATTGTACAGAGAGAGTTCTAAACACGGGAAACCTGCGCCCCTTCATAGGCATACTATAGAGTATATAGTATATAGAAGGGGGCATGTTTCCCGTGTTTAGAACTCTCTCTGTACAATGTGTCATTTTTGCAGGAAAAAAAGACATTTAAAATCACTCGCGGCTAATTGCCGATTCCCGTAATACAGAGAACAATTCGAATGTTGTATTGTAACTAACAAATATGTAATTTCAACTAATATGAAAGAAATTATAATAGAGGATATAACGAATGCTTCGAATGCTTTGAGATTCAGTATATCTAATATAGAGAACTGTCTCTGTACAATGTGTCATTTTTGCAGGAAAAAAAAAACTATTTAAAATCACTCGCAGCTATTGCCGGCAAATGAATTGTTGGATCCGTAATACAGAGAACTGTCATTCATTGAAGTCATTGATAAAAAAATGTGTAGGGGTCCCCCCAAATTCAATAACCAGGCCCTTCAGGTCTGGGATGGATATTAAGGGGGACCCCAGCCAAAAAAAAAAAAAAAAAAAATGGCGTAGGGTCCCCCTCAAAATCCATACCAGACCCTTGAGGTCTGGGATGGATTTTAAGGGGAACCCTAGCCCAAAAAAATGGCGTGGGGTCCCCCATAAAATCCATACCAGACCCTTATCCGAGCACGCAACCTGGCAGGCCGCAGGAAAGGAGGGGGGGACGAGAGCGCCCCCCCTCCCGCCTGAACCGTACCAGGCCACATGCCCTCAACATTGGGAGGATGCTTTGGGGTCCCCCCCAAAGCACCTTGTCCCCATGTTGATGAGGACAAGGGCCTCATCCCCACAACCCTGGCCGGTGGTTGTGGGGGTCTGCGGGCGGGGGGCTTATCGGAATCTGGAAGCCCCCTTTAACAAGGGGACCCCCAGATCCCGCCCCCCCCCCCTGTGTGAAATGGTAAGGGGGTACAAAAGTACCCCTACCATTTCACCAAAAAAGCGTCAAAAATGGTAAAAATGACAGGAGACAGTCTTTGACAATTCCTTTATTAAAATCTTCTTTCTTCTGGTCTTCCTTTCTTCATCTTCTCCTTCCGGCATCTTCTTCCATCTTCTTCTTCCTTCGATTCGCTTCTTCTTCCTCCGGTCTTCTCGTCCTTCTCGTCCGGCGTCGTCCTTCTCGTCCGGCATCGTCGTCTCTTCTCGCAGGCCGCTCCTCGCAATGGGAGGCTCCCGCTCTGTGAGGCTCCGCTCCGGGTGACAGGTCTTGTATAACGAAGGCACCCGGTGACCCCGCCCCCCCTCTGACGTCATGGGGAAAGCCATAGGGAATTCCACATGACGTCCCCGTGCGTCAGAGGGGGCGGGGTCACCAGGTGCCTTCGTTATAAAAGACCTGTCACCCGGAGCGGAGCCTCACAGAGCGGGAGCCTCCCATTGCGAGGAGCGGCCTGCGAGAAGAGACGACGATGCCGGACGAGAAGGACGACGCCGGACGAGAAGGACGAGAAGACCGGAGGAAGAAGAAGCGAATCGAAGGAAGAAGAAGATGGAAGAAGATGCCGGAAGGAGAAGATGAAGAAAGGAAGACCAGAAGAAAGAAGATTTTAATAAAGGAATTGTCAAAGACTGTCTCCTGTCATTTTTACCATTTTTGACACTTTTTTGGTGAAATGGTAGGGGTACTTTTGTACCCCTTTACCATTTCACACAGGGGGGGGGGCCGGGATCTGGGGGTCCCCTTGTTAAAGGGGGCTTCCAGATTCCGATAAGCCCCCCGCCCGCAGACCCCCACAACCACCGGCCAGGGTTGTGGGGATGAGGCCCTTGTCCTCATCAACATGGGGACAAGGTGCTTTGGGGGGGACCCCAAAGCACCCTCCCAATGTTGAGGGCATGTGGCCTGGTACGGTTCAGGCGGGAGGGGGGGCCGCTCTCGTCCCCCCCTCCTTTCCTGCGGCCTGCCAGTTTGCGTGCTCGGATAAAGGGTCTGGTATGGATTTTGAGGGGGACCCCACGCCATTTTTTTTTTTTTTTTTGGGCCGGGGTTCCCCTTAAAATCCATCCCAGACCTGAAGGGTCTGGTATGGATATTTGGGGGGGACCCCACGCCATTTTTTTTATTTTTTTTTGGCTGGGGTCCCCCTTAATATCCATACCAGACCTGAAGGGCCTGGTTATTGAATTTGGGGGGACCCCTACGCTTTTTTTTTTTCTGCAAAAATGACACTTTGTCATTCGAATTCATTCGTTATATCTGCTATAATAATTTCGTTCAAATTAGTTGAAATTCGATATTGGTAGTTGGATTTACTAACGATTCGTAACTATTCGTAACGATTCGTAACTATTCATAACGATTCGTAACGATTCGTAACTTGAAATTGAAATTCGATATTTGTAGTTGGATTCGAATTGTTCTCTGTGTTATGAGAACCAACAATTCATTAGCCGCGTTAACGATTCGTAACGATTCGTAACGATTCGTAACTTTACTAACGATTCGTAAAAAAAAAAAATTCGTATTCCGTACGGAATTCGTAAAAAAAAAAATTCGTACTACAGATTCGTAAATTCGTACGAATTTCGAAAAATTCGTACGAATTACGAATTCGTACGAAACGAATCGCACATGTCTACTAGTAATTTAATAAACCATGCCCTAGCCACAGCTGGGTGTCTAAAAGCCTTGAAATGGCGATGACATATGGCATCATCCAAGAAGGATCCCTTCAAATGCATACATGAGGTTCGTAACATGGAATACCTGAGTGCTCGATTGAATAAATCTCTGTACCAGCCATTCTCAACCAGGGTTCCTCTAGAGGTGACTAGGGGGTCCTTGTGCTGTGGCTAACTGACCTCTTTTCTGATAGGGTCTGCATAGTTCCAAGTCCAATGCCACTTGGTAGATCATGACTGTAAGTGAGCAGGCATTCTCAAATCACTGTAGAGGGGAGGCATTCTTCCCTCAAAGGCTTATTCATACCAAAATTTACCAAATTCCCTACTAAATTAATAAACCATGCCCTAACCACGGCTAGGTGTCTAATAGCCTTAAAATGGTGATGACTTATAGCACCATCCAAGATGAATCCCTACAAATGCATACAAGACATTTGTAACATACCACTGTAGGGGGGGGGGAGGCATTCTTCCCTTTGACCCTCACTTTTTCCCAACGACCCCCAATGTAAGGGTTCCCTGAGACCTAAAAATAATTTCATGGGTTTTTGGGGGGTAAAAATATTGAGAAAGGTTGGTCTAGACACGTTTAATAAAGTCTGGCTTCCGTGGACTCTCTTGACTTCATCATAGACCCCATTTCTCACAGCTAAAATATCAAATCTACTGCCTGCTACCTGTTAGGGAAATCACCAGGATTATCCAATTAGTGATGAAGTGGGTATCACCCTATACCATCTCCCCCTAGCCATTCCCCTACTCCAAACCCCCCTCCCCTAACCATCTAGCCCTTGCCCCTCAGATGCTGTTCAAGTTACTGTCAATTTTTTCTTGGAACTTTTCTGATGGACTTCTTTCTCTATACCACACCACCATGAGGTTAACGTGTTACATTGTGAATCGCTGTTTTCTTACTTATTGTATAATTATGTATTTACAATTTTTAATAAACAAAAAATTGAAAAAAAAAAATTGGTTGCTACGGACAACGCCTCCATTTCCATTTGCCCTAAGTGAGGCCCCAGTGCTGCCACAAACTCCCTGTGATTTGTTAGGCCGCATCCTCAGGAATGTTGTTCCAACCGAATATGTGTAGGCGATGGAAACTACTGACAGCGCTAGCGGAGCTCTGACACACTCAACATTATGACTGATATTCCTACCAAATCTTAATTCTTCCTGTCTGCTCATATGACAGGTTCCTAGATATCATATGCGCACAAGAATGTTTCCTTCACACATGGCCAACGTGCAAAGCATGTCAAGAAAATTATATGCTGAGCACAAACTTTGCAGAAATGTGGTCTACCTTGTATTTTTTTTTTTTTTTTACCACTTTAGTGACAGGGAGGAAAAGAAAAAAAAAGAAAAAACGATACCAAAAATAAAGTGATATATTTATTTCTGTCATATTAGAGGAATAGAACTGCAAAGTGAACAAAACACACACTTCTGCATTGTGGAAAAGGAAAGGTTAAGTGTGGCAGGCCCGAAGATTGACTGACAGTGCATATTGATAGATCTGTCTTATTTTTTATGAACATTTTATTATATTTGTTTCATGTATATATGATTTGATCATATGGAATAGATTTGGAGATTTTTTATAATCTGTTATATTTGTACTGCATATCGCCAATGATTTATCATTTATGGATGATGTGTACAGTGGCAAAAATTATTATTTAATCCCCTGCAGATTTAGTAAATTTGCCCACTTACAAAGAATGAAGGGTCTATAATTGTTATCATTGGTGTATTTTAAATGATAGAGACAGAATATCAACCAAGAATCCAGAAAAAAAACACACAATACAAATATCAAAAATTGAGTTGCAGTTTAGTGAGTAAAATAAGTATTTGATCCCCTACCAACCAACAATAATTCTAGCTCCCACAGAATGGCTACAGTATCCCAGATAGCAAACAATTGTGCTGCAAGTTTGAAAAAAAGTCTATTGCTAGACTTGCCAGGTTGCACAATTGCAGCAAGTCTGCATTGCATGACTCAAGATCAACTTTCTTTGCAAACATTCTGCAAGTCTTCTGCAATTTCTGGTTCAGTTATGTTGTGTAATAGTCATCCCACCACAGGGGGCACTATAGCTGAATTTTCATGCTGTAGAATTGCAGAGCTCTTGCTGTAGACCAGGGGTCTCAAACTGGCGGCCCTCCAGCTGTTGTGAAACTACAAGTCCCATCATGCCTCTGCCTGTGGGAGTCATGCTTGTAACTGTCAGCCTTGCAATGCCTCATGGGATTTGTAGTTTTGCAACAGCTGGAGGGCCACCAGTTTGAGACCCCTGCTGTAGACTCACCATTGCCACTTTGCTCTTGCTAGAGGCTTACCACGCAAATTTGCTACAAATTAGAAAAGTGTCAACTAGATCTTGTGCTTCAAGTGCTCTGCAAGTGTACAACTTGCCAGTGAAAATGTGCAGCAAGTTAACAGACTTAGAATTCAACACTGTCACAAATTTGTGGCAAGTTATCCCTGCTATCTGGGATGTGTTCATGTGGTACACAGATTGGTCCTGTCAATTTAAGAAGGTGCCCCTAACGACAACTCGTTATGTGTATATAAGACACCTGTCCCACAGAATCTCTTTCTTCCATTTAAACCTCACCGTCATGGGCAAGACCAAACAGCTGTCAAAGGACATCAGGGACAAGATTGTTGACCTGCACAGGCTGGAATGGGCTACAAGACCATCAGCAAGAAGCTTGGTGCACCCCGATTTTGAAGCCTATTAGAGCCTCTGGCTCTAATCAGGTGCTTCAAAAACAAAACCCTGCCATTGTAGTTCATGCATCCGGTGGCCTGCAAGGGGCCGGATGCATGGATAGGGGGCAGACATGTGCAATTTGTTTAATTCCAAATTAAATTTTTAACAAATTTCGACAAACTATAATATCCAAGTAATATCTGAATTAACGAAAACCGTTTAATAAATGTTTCCAAATATTCAAAAATTTGGAAATTCGTGAATTCGGAAATTCTAAAATCCGAAAACCCAAAAAATAAAACTAACTAATAATAACTTAACTATTACTAACTATTAAATTATAGGTATTGGAATTTCCTTTCAAATTTGGCTGTTTTTGAACGTATACGAATTTATCCGAAGTTACAAATTATCTGAAATAACGAATGCCACATCTAAATGAATGGAAGATAACAAATTAATAATAATAATAAATAGCAATAATAAAAAAATGTATTATTATTATTAATTTGTTCCGTTCCATTAGTTTAGATGCGCCATTCATTATTTCAGATAATTCGTAACTTCGGATAAATTCGTATTCGTTACGTTCACTAACAGCCAAATTTAAAAGGAAATTCCAATACCTATAATTTAATAGTTCGTTATTATTAGTTAGTTATTCTTTCAAACTTTCGGATTTCCTTTCTTTTGTTTGGATTTTCAAAATTTACAAATTTACAAATTTATGAATTTTCAAATTTATGAATTTTCAAATATACGAATTGCGATCATGACGAATGACTCAAAAATATAAATAAAATAATGAATGAAACGAAAACGAACACATTTTTCGGCAGTGCACATGTCTAATAGGGGGAGGCGGCGATGGGTAGGGGGGGTGGCGCCCGTGCGCCCTTAATGGAAGGGCCACCCCTGCTGCCCATACCCATAAATCCTGCAGGATAGATGATTTATCTAGGATGAGCAAAGTTTACGATAGCAGCTGAACAGTATTTTGAAATGACCTGCATACGTGTGTAAATTACCCGTATTCTACAAGCTTGTATTCTATAAATCTTCCCCAGAGGCTCGCAGCCAAAAACAAGAGCTTATTTTCACGAGATTCCTAATGAATTACACCATTAACACGTAAGCACTGTGCGTGCTGAGATTATTGACAGACCCAGAGAACTGGTCGCATTCCATGCAGGAACTCCCTGACTACACGCTGCGCCTTGAGGAAAGATCTGGTTATAAAACAATATAATGGGATTGTTACTATCTGAGCAATCAGCGTGTTGCTACAGCTCTTCCATCATTACGGCTAATTGTGCTCGCTGGGATCATCACTTTATTTGCTTAGTAAGTGTAAGCTGCGGGACGGTGTAAAAAATGCATTAAATGCCTAATCTACACATGACAGATTATCACTCGGCAGCGCGCTTTTTACTGGATGGATATATAATATGGCGCAGCTCACGCCAGTATGGCAGCCAGGTGTCAACATGTCGTTTCAAATTAAGGTTTTGCAAAAAAAAAATGAAACAAAAAATGAAGGATTTCACTCTAGTGTGGAGCGGCTTCTTAAGTGATATGGAAATTGTAAGGCATCGGGTTACATGCTAAATCCACTCTTAAGATTTTTGATGACAGCCAGGCATGTCTTTAAAACAACTATCCTGTGCATCCATTTCCCATATCTGTAGGACTCCTCTGAGTGCCATGAGTAGCTCGACAGGTCACATGACCCTAATAGAATTTAGGAAATACAACAATCCTTTGGGTCACAAACAGAGATTCCTGCAAATTTCAACACTGAAACTTGCTAACTTGCTGGCAGAAATACTGTAAAATTCCAATGGCTAGTATGTAGGCAGGTGCAGGTTTGCCCTCCATCCTGTAGGTGGCACTGTGCCATTATTACAGATGAAGTGGAGTCTGATAAGGGCATTGTCCCCTTGTGGACACCGTTTTCAGAGCCAGCTGTCTGAATAGACGCCGCAACTTCTGAGGACCTCGGGCAGCTATCTTGGTGTCAGGGCTGGGCTCAGCCCTTCCTTCTCAAAGCTGACCGCTCAGCTGTCGGCTAATTGCCAGCTTCTTTCTCTCCACAGTGGCGGACCTGTTGATGATATCCTGCTCGTCAGTCCTGCCTAGTTAAAGTGGATGTAAACCCCAATTTTGTCATAATGTAGAGAATAAGATTTCCTTTCATTTGAGCCCAGTCTTGCCACACAGATTTACTCGAGGCCTGAGCAATCCTCTTTTATTGTTCAGTTAGAGAAATCTTGACAAAGTCTTGAAAACTTTGTCAAAAACGCCCCCTTGCTGTGAGTGACAGGTGATTTACATATCTCATGCACTAGCCTGAGACAGGTTTTCATCAGATCACTGGATGTTCTACTCTGTCCAGCTCTGACTACATACATGTCCCCTAAATCACTTGTCTGTCTATAGTCTGCTGACTGTTCACTGCATCCCATGATGAGAAATATCCAGTCAAAACCCAGTAAAGGCAGGCAATCCTGGGAGAGCTGGAGGGGAGGGGAGGGGGGGATGTGAATTGTGAACTTTTTATACAGGATGTGCCTGTCTCAGGCTAGTGCATGATATGTAAATCACCTGTCACTCACAGCAAGGGGGAGTTTTTGACAAAGTTTTCAAGACTTTGTCAAGATTTCTCTAACTGAACAATAAAAGAGGATTGCTCAGGCCTCAAGTAAATCTGTGTGGCAAGACTAGGCTCAAATGAAAGGAAATCTAATATTTAAAAAAATTGGGGGGTTTACATCCACTTTAAGCCGACCGGCCCAGATGATCTTTGCCTTCGCCTTGGTAACATCTCTAGAGAAGCTTTCCTGTGTTCCTGTTAAAGACTTGCTTGGCTGACATTCCTTCTGGTTCCAGATCCTGCTTGCTGTTCTACTACGCTCATCTCTGGCTCCCTGACATTTTGGCTTGTCTGACTATGCGGTCCGGTTCCTGAACTCTGGCTATGTTGTGACTACGTTTACTCTGTTTACCTTTTTATTATTATTATTATTATTATTATTAATAAACAAATGTGATTTAACTGTACTTCTGTCTCAGTCTGATTCATGGTTTCTGACACTTGGCTGGGAACCTTATATATAGGGTCTCCTGCATCATTCGGAGGTGCCTGGAGCAAGTGGTAGATCAGGGATAGTAGGATTAGAACAGGGACCTGCAGAGATGGAACATCCCAGTATCCAGGATAGTCATATGGGACTCTCCTCAGCAGCCGTACAATGCAAGGTAAACTGACACTCCTCCAGTGATGGCCGTTGTCTGGTATACAAGCCCAAGCCTGGTATTGTGAAATCACTAACTGTTGCATTGATTTATATCAGTGCCTACCAGAACTGTCATAATTTATTTCTGTTAGTCTATATACAGTATAAGCAATTTATCCAATAAAGGACTGTGTGTTTGGTATCTCCTTGATTGGGTACCTTGGACCAGGTGCCCACCTACAAGTAAGCCAGGCAAATGAATGACCCCCATATTCAGCACTGAAAAACTGATAGTGGTTTAGTAGACTGCTTTTTTCACCTTCATACTAAAGTATAACTCCAGTGTTAAAACGTTTTGCTATTGAAGAAAAAGTGAGCCCAAGCTTTACTTACCCTTTCCATGCTATATTGCTTTCACGAGCTTCCGCCTCCATCCAATGCTACTGGTCCTCTTCAGGCAGAAGGACACTATTGTCATTGTGCCCATTTATTGTGAGCCTATCCTGTCGTTGACACACCCCCAGGAGTGTGGCACTTGTCGTCACACAGGCTGGGTGCACAGCATTCCTGGATCAAGTGCGCTCACCTGTCATTACATGATCACTGCTCAGTCCAAGAGGAATGCCCCCCCCCCCACTGTGACTAAAGAAGAAGCTCCTATGACATCACCAGACTGTCTAGAAAGGATACGTGTAAGGATTTTTTAATAGTCGGGGGAGCACAAGTAACAGGTAGACTGCACAGTCTATAGGTTCAAGGCTGGGGAGCATAAGGTATCTGAAGAACAGATATGGCTAGTCTGGAACAGTCTGTAACAGTGATGGTGAACCTTGGCACCCCAGATGTTTTGGAACTACATTTGCCATGATGCTCATGCACTTTGCAATGTAGTTGAGCATCATGGGAAATGTAGTTCCAAAACATCTGGGGCGACAAGGTTCGCCGTCACTGGTCTATAGGTTCATGACTGGGGACCAAGAAATAGTTTACAGAACAGATATGGCTAGACTAGAACAGTTTATAGGTTCATGGCTGGGGACCATGAAGTAGTTTGCAGAACAGATAGGAGGCTCTACTCACAGAATCCTGGAACAGGATCAGTCCATAGGTGCAGCCTCTTGTAAGTATTTCAGCATCCAGTCCCAGGGGGACCTCTTCTTTCAACTCACTAATTCATCGCCTCCAGATTATTTAACAGCTTCCCAGCCACCAACTGGGCACATATTAAGGCTGGTCATTTGAATTCTTCCTTCCTAAACTCCAGAGATGTCTGCTAGAGGCAGGGAAAAGAAATCAAACTACCAGCCTGTGCAGCTCTGAGCAGACCAGAATAAACAATTACTGCTCCTCTGGCTACAGCAGGAACCAACAATTACATTTAATGAGTAGCCTAACTAGGAGGGTGCTACATGTGTGGTAACAGAGAATAGTGTAATTAGGTGCTAGGTCCCTTTTAGCTAAAGCCCCCCTGTAGTGATGCCATGAGTAAGTAAGTGGCATATATATTCCAGGCTGGGAGGAACCTGGTGCAGTCGAGGCATTAGAGACAGATACCCCACCAGCATGCAGATGTGGTCTGCCCTGGACAAAGTTGGAGGACAGGATGATATAATTCTGCACAAAGAAGAGGACTGTGTCCTGCTTTTACATAATGACTGCTGTGGTTCTTCCACTATATGTGACTGATAAAGTAATGTCAAGTGGCCCTGGATAGTATGTCTATGGGATATGACTGGTTACTGCCATCTTCTGAAGAAACATCAGTAAAGTGCGGAAAATGTCTCTTGTGTGGACATTCTTTTCTTTTGAGTATAAAGGCTAATGACCAGGGATATTGTGGGAGGCCTATGGCATGGAGTTTAGCACAATATGGGGGAGGTAAGGGGCTACAAGCAGATAGGTTGTTGTCCTATCAAGAAGGAGCGGGGTGGATACTTGTATCTCTTGATGCCAACACACTGGCAATCAGAAGCCCCCTTACATTTGGAAAGGGCCAAGTTAGCACGTAACCATAGTTTACATTGGCACTGTGGTAGGATTAACAGGAATTTATCTGTAGCCAGCAAAGTCTGCAAAGTCTACAGACCCCCTGTGATAGAGGTTTTTTTTTTTTTTTTTTTTTAAATTTCTGAGATGTTCTAGCTGTTTATTCAAAAATCAAAACAAGTTTTTACGCTGGTGATGACATAACATATTATATAGCCAAAGGCATTCCTGACAACCACTTTAGAAATCACACCTTAGCTATTGTTTACTTTAAAAACCTATTATGACACCTTGCAGAGATTTATCCAAAAATGTCATAGAGAAAAAACAAAGGAAGAAGTATGCTCCTCATATTTGCAGCAAAAATCAGACATAAACAGAAGGTTCTCCTGTAAATGCCCTTTAGTGGATTGAGTAATTCCCCACCTCATACACACACACAACACGCGTTACACGGGACACTGAAGATTCTATGCAACAAGAGTAACACAACATGACGCAGCAACTGAAGTCAACTGTCTCTGACCCCTACTGTCCAAAGAAAGACACCAGACTGTACAGTTATAAGCCGGGGTAATTACTGCCGTGCCGTAAGAGCTCATCCAGTTGCCTGCAAGGATTACCCAGATTTCGGCTGCACATTTCATTGTCTGTAACTTTGTCAGTCAACAACGTTAAACCAGGGTCCACTGCAAATATTGTTGATGTACAATATTTCTGGTTGAGCGCTCTTGACTAGACTTTGGAGAAGCCTGTTTATTAAGAGTTGCAATTGATCTTGAAGTTATGTAGGTCCCCTCTGGGAATTCCGTTCTTTGAGACGGCAATTTTTTGCATGAGGTGGTTGCTTCTCTCGCTAACTTTAGGATAATATTTACATTGCGTGTTATGACAAATTCAAATTAAAGAGCTTTGGGCAAGTCACAATGGTGAACTTAGAATAGGTGACTTTTTGTATCTACCACTGCTCGTGTATATGTAACTGAAAACATGACGCAGTTAGTTGCATAGCCAGGAGTTGTTGGCCCATAACTTAAACCTGTCTGTAAAGCTTCTCATTATACAGATCAAAAATCCAAGCTAAATTCAAGCATGTATACGTCAGATGTTTAAGGCGCACTTGAAGTGATTGACTAGTTGATAATCAATGTTTTTTTAGATACATATCTAAAAAGAGAAACCTTGCAAGAAGATATGAACAAATTATTGGGGTGGGCAACTACATGGCAAATGAGGTTTAATGCAGAAAAATTTCAAAAAATGCATTTGGGTGGCAAAAATCTGAATGCAATCTATACACTAGGGGGGAGAACCTCTGGGGGAATCTAGGATGGAAAAGGACCTGAGGGTCCTAGTAGATGATAGGCTCAGCAATGGCATGCAATGCCAAGCTGCTGCAAGCAAAGCAAACAGAATATTGGCATGCAAAAATTTTTTTTTTTTATCTAATGGGCACAAATGGATTGCTAATCATTAAATTTGCTCCTGACGGTAATGGGTCTTATCCACACGCACTTGTCAAAGCTAATCCGGAAGTAGAACGTTTGCTTGTTCCTGTTAAATTAATCAGAGCTCTTCGACACAATAATTAAGATATTGACAGGGTTCGCAAAGTAGTCCATGAGGGCTCTGTTGAATGGTCAGATGAGTGATTTATATACCGTATTTATCGGCGTATAACACGCACTTTTTTCCCCTTAAAATTAACTTGGCTCGCAGTCGTGGCCAGTCCCGCCCCGAGCCATTGGACCGGTGTTATGTCCATCATAGGAGCCGAAACAAGGGGCAGGACTGGGCGTGACTGCGAGCCGAGCCGAGTACACAGGAGATCCGGCTCTGTCTTTTCCAGCAATGACAAGGCTGCAGATGGGCACGGATTTGCCTGCAATTATGGACAAGGCTGCAGATGGGCACTGATCAGGCTGCAATGATGGGCAAGGCTGTAGATGGGCACTGATCAGGCAGCAAATGGGCACTGATTAGGCTGTAATGATGGGCTAGGCTGCAGTGATGGGCAAGGCTGCAGATGGGCACTGATCAGGCTGCAATGATGGGCAAGGCTACAGATGGGCACTGATTAGGCTGCAATGATGGGCAATGGCGAGGCTGCAGATGGGTACTGATAAGGCTGCATTGATAGACACTGACCATTATTTTGCTTCAAAATTCGTTATTTAAACATTTTTTTTCCTGAAACATCCCTCTTAAAATTAAGGTGTGTGTTATATGCCTATAAATACGGTACTTTCTCATTCAAATGAAATTCTTCAGGTGTAGGACCAGCATTACAATGTAAGTCTATAAGTTGGCCAACTTCACTCAATGGGACTGGTTTACTAAAGGAAAAGAGTCTGTTCATTGATCACATTGCAAAGTGAATTTTCATGAACTGTCATGAAGCTGTGCTAACATGCTACTGTATGTCAAGGCAAAAAAAAAAAACACAAACCTCTCCTCATTTCCTCCCCCTCCTCAGCTTCTTACCCTGCCCATCTCCATAACCCCTCCTCATCTCCTTAGCCTGCTCATCTTCATAACCCCTCCTCATCTTCTTACCCTGCTCATCTCCATAACCCCTCCTCATCTCCTTAGCCTGCTCATCTTCATAACCCCTCCTCGTCTTGTTACCCTGCTCATCTTCATAACCCCTCCTCATCTTCTTACCCTGCTCATCTCCATAACCCCTCCTCATCTCCTTAGCCTGCTCATCTTCATAACCCCTCCTCATCTCCTTAGCCTGCTCATCTCCATAACCTCTCCTCATCTCCATAACCCCTCCTTATCGCCATAGCCTCTCATTATCTCTGTAACTCCTCCTCATCTCCTTACCCTGCTCATGTCCATAACCCCACCTCATCTCCTTACCCTGCTCATCTCCTCACCTCCTTACCATGCACATCTCCATAACCTCTCCTCATCTCCTTACCCTCCTCATCTCCATAACCCCTTCTTATCGCCATAACTCCTCCTTATCTCCATAACCCCTGCTCATCTCCATAACTCCTCCTCATTGCCATAATGACACCTTATCCTCCTCTTCTACCTAACCCCACCATATCTCCATAATTCCTCCTCATCTCCATACCCCCTATTTATCTCCATAACTCCTCCTTATATCCATAACCCCTCCTCATCTTGATAGCTCCTCCTCATCTCCTTACCCTCCCTTATCTCCATAACCCCTTGTCGTTTCCATAGCCTCTTCTTATCTCCATAACCCCTTCTTATCTCCATAACGTCTCCTTATCTCCAGTCCATAACTCTTCCTTATAACCATAACCCCTCCTTGTGCACAGAAAGTTACCAGCTTACAAGATTTCTGTTAAAATCAACAGTTTTTTTGGGGGGGGGGGGGGGGGGGGGGGGGAGTTAACAGTTATTACAAAATGCTCTCAATGGTGTATTTTAGACATGTGCACTGTGGAAAAATGTGTTAGTTTTTGTTGTATTCGTTTCGTTTTGTGTTTTTGTTTTTCGGGTCATGCGAAAATCCAAAAGTTCGAAAATCTGAAAATAAGAAAGAAAACCCAAAAATTCGAAAGAACGAAAATTCTAAATTATAACGAAGTAACTAATAATAACTAACTATTCAATTATAGGTATTGGAATTTCCTTTCAAATTTGTCTGTTAGTGAACGTAACAAATTTATCCAAAGGTATTAATTATCCAAAATAACAAATGCTGCATCTAAACAAATGGAACGGAACTAATTAATAATAAATAATAATAATAAAAAGTTTGTATTATTATTATCATTATTTATTATTATTAATTTGTTACGTTCCATTCGTTTAGATTCGGCATGCGTTATGTAAAGGAAATTTGTAAGTTCTGTATATAATTGTATTCTATTTTATATGTATTGCACACTGCCCTCACTGTGCACTAATAATGTTTTCATTACATGTTTGCATTCTTTCGAGTCCTGATTAGAATTAGCCTGCCTATGTTACGCCCCTTGTTACAATAAAAGTACAATTGTAATATTGAGGTGATACCTACGTAATCATGTGTATAAAAACCTTCAATTGCATCATAATAAGGCAGAACAGTTATTTGGAAAGATGCGGAATGTATATTTTGTGTCTGTTCCCTACTGCAGTAGTTATTATTAAAGCAAAGGTCCACCCTAAAAAAAAAAAAAAAAAAATTACATAAACAAGCTCTTTAAATTTTTTTAAAAAACATTTGGAAAAAAAAATGTTTTACTTACCCGAAACGCCTGTTCCTTCTCTTCATCTCTTGCGTGGTGTTCTGGGAAATTTGGCGCGCTGTCTTCTGGGACCTGTGTGTGTCCCAGAAGACAGCTGCCCATTCATAAAGCGCTGTGCGACTTGTGTATGCGCAGTAGGAAACGGGCAGTGAAGCTGCAAGGCTCCACTGCCTGTTTCCCTTCGATAGAATGGCGGCGCCGACACCCGATCCGATGCTGGCTCCCTGGACAGGTAAGTGTCCCTATTAAAAGTCAGCAGCTACAGTGTTTGTAGCTGCTGACTTTAAAAAACATTTTTTAAATTTCAGCTGGAACACCGCTTTCATTTGGAACCACTAATCAATATGAGGATAGGAGTTGCCTATCTATAAATTTCCATGTCAGTTATTTCGAATAATTCGTAACTTTGGATAAATTCGTATTAACTACTTCCCACCCAGCCACTGCACATAAACGGCCCGGTGGGAGCCTTCTACTTCTGACTGGACGTTCCTGAACGTCCTTCAGAAGTTGGGGGATCATGCGCGCGCGTTCCCGCGCAGCGGCGCCATCCCGATGCGCTTGTGTCACCCGGACACGGAGCATCTCGGAGCGGCAGGAGGGCTCTGTGATTGGCCCTCCTGATCACATGACGGCCGTTTCCAATCACAGCCATCATGTAAACAAACAGCCGGTTGCTAGGCAATCGGCTCTCCTCTCCTCACACGGAAGTCGTCGCTGAGGAGAGGAGAGTGGATCGCTGCAGCCGGCTGGTGATCAGTGAGTATGCGCTGTTTTTTACAGCTTTTTACTCACTGATCACCAGTCTAGTGTAAAACACTGTAAACACATATGTCCCCAAAACACACATGTCCCCAAATAATAAAAACACATGTCCCCAAATAATAAAAACGCATGTCCCCCACATATGTCCCACTAAAATCACATGTCCCAATGATCATCTGCACACATATGTCCGTGAACACCTGCACACATCTGTACATGAGCATTTGCGTACATATGTCCGTGATGACACAAACCAATTATTATACACTTAACAGAATTTTTTTTACTAAAAACATGTAGCAGAATACATTTTGGCTTAAATTATGACAAAATTTGATTTTATTGGATTTCTTTTAAAATAGAAAGAAGAAAATATCGTTTTTTTTTCCAAATTACCGCTATATTTTCGCTTATATATCGCAAAAAATAAAAACCGGAGTCTTGAATAAATACCACCAAAATAAAGCTCTATTTGTGCAAACAAAATGATAAAAATTGAATTTGGGTACAGCGTAGCATGACCGCGCAATTGTCATTGAAAGTGCGAGAGAGCTGAAAGCTGAAAATTGGGCTTGGAAGGAAGGGGGTGAAAGTGCCCAGTATTGTAGTGGTTAATTACCTTCACTAACAGCCAAATTTGAAAGGAAATTCCAATACCTATAATTTAGTTAGTAATAGTTAATAGACATGTGCACAACCAAAAAATGTGTTTATTTTCGTTTTAGTTTTTTTCGTTTCTGAAAAAAATTTATTTTTTTTCATTTCGTTTTTTTAGTTTCCGTTGATTCGTAACGATTCGTACATTCGTAAGTCGCGGTGTTCGGATTCGTAACGATTCGTACATTCGTAAGTCGTCGGTGTTCGTATTCATAACGATTCGTACATTCGTAAGAGTTATTTTTTCGTTGATTCGTTTTTTCGTTAGTTTAATTTTCGGACGCATTCGTATTTATTCATACATTTGTAACATTCGTAACATTCGTAGATTCGTAATCGGAGCATAATTCATAATTTTATGTAATGTGTATGCTATTATTACATTTTAATAATTTACGAATCAAAAAAAAAAGTTACGAATCAAAAAAAAAGTTACGAATGTACAAATTTTTTTGTTCAATAGAGACACGGAAAATTACGAATCGAAGAAAAAAGTTACGAATCGAAAAATGTACAAATTTTTTTGTTCAATCCATTCGAAGCACGTTTAGCAGCACCATTGTAAGGGACATGGAAAATTACCAATTCAACAAAAAAGTTACGAATGTACGAATTTTTTCGTTCGTTTTCGTTTTTCGGATTTTCTTCATTAGTACATTCGTTGTTTCTAATTTGTTTTTTTCAGATTTTCGCTTTTTTTTCGGATTCGTTCGATTCGAATGATTCGTTAATCAGATTTGTACGATACGAACGATTTGTTATTCGGATTCGTACGATTCGAACGATTCGTTCATTCGTACGAAAACGAACGAAAATAACGAAGAAAAACAAAAAACGAAAAAAAATTAAACGAATTGCACATGTCTAATAGTTAAGTTATTATTATTAGTTAGTTATTATTTCAGATTTTCGAATTTCAAATTTACAAATTTTTCAAATTTACAAATTTTTCAAATTTACAAATTTTTCAAATTTACAAATTTTCAAATATTCAAATTTACGAATATACAGAAAAATTTGTTAAAAGGGTTTTAATTAATTTGACTATTCCCAAATTCACAAATTTGTCTAAATTCGTAAAAAAAAAAAAAAATGAATTTGAACGAAACAAATTGCACATGTCTAGTGTATTTAGCAGACCAAAAGGGAGCAAAAAAGAGAGAATATCATTGTTAGGGTTTACATATGCTTTAATGCATGGCAACTGAAGAATAAGCAGACCTGCTTCTTTTTTTTTTTAACACAGCACGCCACAATGCATGGTCCATTAGTGCCTACAGTGCTAGTGCATTGGGGTGCTATTTTAACCGCTTCCTGACCGCCCACTGCATATATACGTCAGCAGAATGGCATGGGCAGGCAAAATCACGTACCTGTACGTGATTTGGTAATTGCCTGCCCGTGGGTCGCGTGCGCGCCGCCAGCGGAGCGCTCGCGACCCGGTTGGGAGCTCCGTGACCCCGGCCGCGGGACCAGCGGACCCGATCGCCGCTGGTGTCCCGCGATCGGGTCACGGAGCTGAAGAACGGGGAGAGGTATGTGTAAACAAACCTCTCCCCGCGCTTTCTACTCTGCCTGTCATTGATTGGCTGTTCCCGGTCATCGGGAAAGCCGATCAATGACGTCAGACGTCAGCCCCGCCCCCTGATGTAAAAAAACACACACACACGTCACAGCCCATAACCCCTCCCCTCCCCCTAGTGGTTAACTCTTTCACTACAACTGTCATTTTTATACAGGAATCAATGCATTTAAATAGCATTGATTGCTGTATAAATGACAATGGTCCCAAAAATGTGTCAAAAATGTCCGATGTGTCCGCCATAATGTCGCAGTCACAATAAAAATTGCTGATCGCCGCCATTACTAGTAAAAAAAAAAAATATTAATAAAAATGCTATAAAACTATCCCCTATTTTGTAAACGCTATAACTTTTGCGCAAACCAATCAATAATCGCTAATTGCGATTTTTTTTTTTTACCAAAAATATGTAGAAGAATACGTATCGGCCTAAACTGAGGAAAAAATGTTTTTTTATATATTTTTTGGGGATATTTATTATAGCAAAAAGCAAAAAATATTGCATTGTTTTCAAAATTGTCGCTCTATTTTTGTTTATAGCGCAAAAAATAAAAACCGCAGGGGCGATCAAATACCACCAAAAGAAAGCTCTATTTGTGGGAAAAAAAAAGGACGCCAATTTTGTTTTGGAGCCACGTCGCACGACCGCGCAATTGTCAGTTAAAGCGACGCAGTGCCGAATCGCAAAAAGGGGCCTGGTCCTTTGGCTGCCAATTGGTCCGGGCTGAAGGGGTTAAATGAAGTACCGCATGTTAACGCGAGTTGCGATAATACATTGTAAAACTTGCACTTTTAGCGTACATTGCCCAAGAACGGCCTGAGCTGTGCTTTGATGAGTTTACCTTGTATTCAGTATGAATAAACGGTGACTCAGATTTTATTGGCGCTCTGTGAAATCCCATGAAACGCTCATGGATGTTATAAATGTATCAACTCATTTCTTCAAAGCAAGCAGGTTAATGGTTCCCTGTGTTTCTTGTTATAACAGGCTTACTAAAGGAGATGAACCTGGTAATTAAATGTAATTAAGCACAGCTAACATGCCTCCATAATACTTTAAGAGTGCTGAAATGTGAAAAGAATTGATTATATGTGTTAACTAATGTAATTACTCTAGGGAGTCTCCTTTCTACTTTACTCACAATGAAACATTTAATCCAAAAAAAGAAGTAAGCTTTAAGATCCACCATAACCTGCTACTGTGAGCTCTGTGTCAGAGGCTGGCAATGTGTAGGGCGCAAGCTGGGGTGGAAGTAAGGTTACTGACATTCCTACCTGAGAAGAAAGCATACTTAAATTAAAAAGGTCCAAAAGCAATATAAACTGCTCAAAAAAATTAAAGGAACACTTTGAAAACACATCAGATTTCAATGGGGAAAAATATGACGCTGGATATCTATACTGATATGGACTGGGTAATGTGTTAGGAACTATAGGATGCCACATTGTTTGATGGAAATGGAAATGATCAACCTACAGAGAGCTGAATTCAAAGATGTCCATTTTTCTGAAATTTCATTGCAGCAACTCAAAATGGTCCTCAGTCATTTGTATGGCCCTCACGTGCTTGTCTGCATGCCTGACAACGTTGGGACATGCTCCCAATGAGACAACGGATGGTGTCCTGGGGTATTTCCTCCTAGATCTGGACCGGGCATCACTGAGCTCCTGAACAGATTGAGGTGCAACCTGGCGGTGTCGGATGGACTGAAACATAATGTCCCAGAGGTGTTCTATTGGATTTAGGTCAGACGAGCGTGTGAGCCATTCAGTGGTATCCATTCCTTCATCCTCCAGGAACTAACTGCATACTCTTGCCACATGAGGCTGGGCATTGTCAAGCACAAGGAGGAACCCAGGACCCACTGTACCAACGTAGGGTCTGACAATGGGTCCAAGGATTTCATCCCTAAACCTAATGCCAGTTAGACTGCCATTGTCCAGCCTGTAGAGGTCTGTGCGTCCCTCCATGGATAGGCCCCCCCAGACCATCACTGACCCACCACCAAACTGGTCATGCTGAACTATGTTACAGGCAGCATAATGTTCTCCACGCCTGCTCCAGACCCTTTTACGTTTGTTACATGTTTTTGGGATGAACCTGCTCTCATCTGTGAAAAGCACGGGGTGCCATTGGTGGACCTTCCAATTCTGGTGTTCAATGGCAAATGGCAATGAAGCTCCATAGTTACATAGTTACATAGTTAGCTAGGCTGAAAAAAGTCCATCCAGTTCAACCATAAAAAAAAGAAATAATAAATAAAAATAAAAAATAACGTACAATCCAATATACCCAATTCTATGCCCACAGTTGATCCAGAGGAAGGCAAAAAAAAAAAACCCAGCAGAGCATGCTCCAATCTGCTACAGCAGAGGAAAAAAATCCCTTCCTGATCCCTCAAGAGGCAATCGGATTTTCCCTGGATCAACTTTACCTATTATGTACATTTAGGAAAGTATCCAGGCCTTTCTTAAAGCAATCTACTGAGTTAGCCAGAACCACCTCCGCATGGAGTCTATTCCACATTTTCACAGCTCTTACTGTGAAGAAACCTTTCTGTATTTGGAGATGAAATCTCTTTTCCTCCAGACGTAAAGAGTGCCCCCTTGTCCTCTTTGTTGACCGTAAAGTGAATAACTCAACACAAAGTTCACTATATGGACCCCTTATATATTTGTACATGTTGATCATATTCCCCCTTATTCTCCTCTTCTCAAGAGTGAATAAATTCACTTCCTCTAATCTTTCCTCATAGCTGAGCTCCTCCATGCCTCTTATCAGTTTGGTTGCCCTTCTCTGCACTTTCTCCAGTTCCCCGATATCCTTTTTGAGAACTGGGCGTTCATGGTGGTGGGCAGTAAGCACAGGGCCCTCCGGCCACCCTAATGAAGTCTGTTTCATTCTGATTGTTTGGTCAGAGACATTCACACCAGTGGCCTGAAGGTCATTTTGTAGGGCTCCGGCAGTGCTCATCCTGTTCCTCTTTGCGCAAAAGAGCAGATACCGGTCCTGCTGATGGGTCAAGGACCTTCTCTGGCCCTGTCCAGCTCTTCTAGAGTAGCTACCTGTCTCCTGGGATCTCCTCCATGCTCTTGAGACTGTACTGGGAGACACAGCAAACCTTCGGGCAATGGCACGTATTGATGTGCCATCCTGGAGGAGTTGGACTGCCTGTGCAACTTCTATAGGGTCCAGGTATCGCCTCCCAGTAGTGACACTGACCCTAGCCAAATGCAAAACTAGTAATAAACAGTCAGAAAAGATGAGTAGGGAAAAAAAATGTCAGTGGCCTCCACCTGTAAAACCATTCCTGTTTTGGAGGTCCTCTCATTGTTGCCCATCTAGTGCACCTGTTGTTAATTTCATCAACATCAAAGCAGCTGAAACCAATTAACAACCCCCTCTGCTACTTAACTGAACAGATCAATATCTCAGGAGGTTCAATTAACTCAATGCTATACTCAGATTAAATAGTGTTCCTTTAATTTTTGGTGACCAGTATATTAATAGATGGAACTTGTTTAACTAAGCAACCCCCTGATATTAGGGATAAGCGATTCTGAAAGTTTTCAAGATAAAATGTTGGCCAAATTGCTAGATTTCTGCAAGATTTTGCCATTTTCCAAGGAGAAAAAATAGTAGTGTTTTTTTAATTGGCTCCTGAGCATTAGTAATGTATTCAACTGTCCAGAGACGATTCTTGAGATAAAAAAACAAGTCCATATTGGCATTATTATTTTGCATTTTTTTTTACAGAAAACAATACAATAAATGTTAGAGTAAAATACAATACACATTTTATGAGATACACAAAAAAAGGAAAATACAAACACTACAAACACTAAATTAAATAAACTACCCTAAATACACCAAAAAAAAAACCCATAAACAATTAAACAATAGTAGATTTTTTTTAACATTTTTTTAAGCAAATTTTAATCAAGCTGCTCAATGACCAGAACTGAGAGCTTCCAATTTTGTCAGTAATTTTTTTGGATATATCAATGTAGGGGAAAAATCCCTATACTTAAAGAGATACTAAACAGAGAAGTGTTAATTGTCATAATTCATTGTCATAAATCATTTATATGTATTTTTTATTTTATTTTTATCCTCTAAATACCTTATTCATGCAGCGCGTTGTGTGATGACATGATCTTTCCCTGTTCATTGGCATCTGCAGGGAAAGATCTTTTTTTAAGTGGGTCGTCTATTTCTCTGCTGATGTATGGTCTCTACAGTGTAAAGCCCAATACACACGCGCGGATTATCCGAGGACCAGGTCCGTCACACCATGTCCGTCATACTTTGTCTGATGTTGGTTTTGCGTACACACGGTCAGACAAAGTTGTCGGAAAATCCGATCATTCTGAACGTGGTGACGATTGTTGCCTACGACGGGACTACGTAGAGGCTAGTAGCCAATAGCTTTGGTCTTGTAATGTGATCTGAGCATGCGTAGCACTTTGTCCGGTCGGACAACCGTACACACGATCGGATTTGGTGTGATCGGACCGTGTTGTCGGCAAATCTTTCCAGCAGGAGATAAGACTTTGTCCGTCGGACAATACGACGTACACTGTACGATGGTGCATACACACGGTCTGATTTTTCAACAACATTGTCCGATCGGACAGAATCCATGAAAAAGTCCGACCGTGTGTATGGGGCTTAAGTCTGTGTCTGGCCAGCCCTGATTGGTGCTGTGCCGGTCAAATGACTTAAAAGAACAGTTTCAGAAGAACAATTCAAATTAGATTATAAATATATATAATCTAAATATATATATAAATCAAAAATAATATAGATTATTAAATCCTATGTCCTAGTTGTCTTAACTTTGGATAGTAAAACATTTTTTTTCTGCCAGTAAATACCTTATACAGCCTTAGGCCCCTTTCACACTGGGGCGGGAGCCGCGGTGACGGTAAAGCAGCGCTATATTTAGCGCTGCTTTACCGTAGTTTTAGACGTGGTATTCAGCCGCTCGCGGTGTGGTTTTACCCCCCGCGAGCGTCCGAAAAAGGGTTAAAGACCCGGTATTGCCGCGGTATTACCACGGTGTCCCATTCAAATCAATGGGAAGGAGCGGTATAGGTGCGGTGAATACACGGCTCCTATACCGCTCCAAAGATGCTGCTAGCAGGACTTTTTTGACCGTCCTGCTAGCACACCACTCCAGTGTGAAAGCCCGCCGGCTTTCACACTGGAGTGAATGGAGCCGGATATTTTCAGGCGGTATACAGGCTTTTTAGCGCTGTACCGCCTGAAAAACGCCCAGTGTAAAAGGGGCCTAAAGCGCCTGAAAGAAGCCGCAACTGCAATCCCAATGTGAAAGCCCGAGTGCTTTCACACTGAGGCGCTGCGCTGGCAGGGTGTCAAAAAAAGTCCTGCAACAGCTTCTTTGCAGCACTTTTGGAGCGGTGAATACACCGCTCCTAAAGCGCCCCTTCCCAATGAAATCAATGGGAAGCGCCTGCAAAACGCCCGAAAAGCGACTGAAAAACCCCCAAAAAGCGTCTTTGGCAGCAGCGCTTTGTGGGCGCTTTTAACCCTTTATTTGGCCACTAGCAGGGGTTAAAAGCGCCCCACTAGCGATCGAAAAACGCTGGTAAAGCGCTGCTAGTTTAAGAGGCGCTTTACGAGCGTTTTTCGGGCGCTGGCAGTGTGAAAGGGCTCTTAAAGCACTTCGGCTTTCACATTGGGATTGCAGATGAGGCTTCTTTCAAGCGATTTACAGGCGCTTTTTTTAACGCTAAAGCGCCTGAAAAACGCCTGAAAAACGCCCCAGTGTGAAAGGGGTCTTATACATTTTTTTTCAAATGTTTTATTTTTATTTTTTTTAAGAATATTAATGCTATTTTTTGCTGGCCCTCCACTTTAAGTGATTTGTCACATCCATTTAAACTGATACATTCTGCTGGAGAGTTTGTGCTGTGAAAAACAACAGACTTGCTGGGTGGATTGCCAGTTGAAAATAGAAGAAAGAAGATAATAGCCATCACATGTAAGAATTGGTAAGCTGCATTATAATAAATGTTTGCTTTTGGGGTGATACCGCTTTATTGCCTTCTTGTAAGGACAGGAAGTTCAGGGAAGCAGCACAGAGAGAGCGACATTGAAAGTTGTAAACTGCAAGTGCCGGGGTATGAATTTGAACAAAAGGTTTACTGGAGAAAGTTTCACTTCATTGTGCTCAATATGTTAAAATAAAACGTTTAATACTAATTGAAGTACTTTACCTTTGGCATGACCACATTTCTACACAGACATGTCACCATCCACTGATGAGAGATGTTTTCATTAATTCTCTTCTCCATTTCATAAAATAACATAATTATTCATTTTCATCTTGTTGTCAAGAGGAAGTATTTTAAAAAAAAGATCCACGGCACATTATTTTAAAGAAATTCCTTACATAGCTGAACATGTAGTCCTTTGTCAACAAAATGTGATTCCTAAAGCCCAGCTTGGCTGAATTCACTTTTCCAACCTCGCATGTATTTCGTTGTTCCATGAACCATTTATATGTAATTGTCCTTTTTTTTTTTTGCTTCTTGAATATGTTTTATTATTGCAGCTACTTCTAACCTTCCAGATCTAACTAACCTGATTGTGTCTGTTGTTCCTGCACAGTGCAGCTTGTAGCAGCCTCATGCAAAGTATGAAGACAGTTTTTTTTTTGTTTTTTTTTAGGGTCAGCTTGCTACTGTGCCCCCTCATTCCACTTTGGGGTCTCACTTCTTCTGTTGAATGAATATTATTATTATTATTATCATTATTGTTATTATAGACATTGAAATATTTTTTTTTCGGAATTTCGTTTTCGTCCGAAAAATCTATTTATTTAGTTATTCCCGAAATTTGTTTTTATTTATTTTGTTTCGTTAAAAAAATGCATTCGTCCGAAAACCCGAAATAATTAAGGTCGAATCTGTCATTGAAGGCTTATGGTGTCTGTCGAATGTTCTAAGAAGATTCGACGGAGCAGCGAAACTGTAGGACGCCGCAATCGTACATTTCCGGTCGAATGTTCCGCCTACAAGCTATAGTAGAATGCTAATGTTGTATGACACTAGTAATAATTATATTTATTAATTAATTATTACTAGTCAACCAACATTAGAATTCTTCTATAGCCTATGGGCGGAGCATTTGACCATAAATGTCCGCTCACGCCGACTGCTTCGTCGAATCTTCATGTCGAATCTTTTCTCTCTATGTCGAATAATCTTGAACTAATAGAGTTAGGTTAGGCACATTTAACCTTTTTTGCTATTGTCTCTATAATGTCGAATCTTTTCTCTCTATGTCAAATCTTTTCTCTCTATGTCGAATCTTTTCTCTCTATGACGAATAATCTTGGATTAATAGAGTTAGGTTAGGCACATTCAACCTTTTTTGCTATTGTCTATAATGTTGAATCTTTTCTCTCTATGTCGAATCTTTTCTCTCTATGTCGAATCTTTTCTCTCTATAATGTCGAATCTTTTCTCTCTATGTCGAATCTTTTCTCTCTATGTAGAATAATCTTGGATTAATAGTTAGGTTAGGCACATTCAACCTTTATTGCTATTGTCTCTATTTTCGAATCTTTTCTCTCTATGTTGAATCTTTTCTCTCTATAATGTCGAATCTTTTCTCTCTATGTCGAATAATCTTGGATTAATAGAGTTAGGTTAGGCACATTCAACCTTTTTTCCTATTGTCTCTATAATGTCGAATCTTTTCACTCTATGTCGAATCTTTTCTCTCTATGTAGAATAATCTTGAACTAATAGAGCTAAGGTTAGGCACATTCAACCACAGGTTTGATGGACACAGATCGCTATTGTCAGCGTCATGTCGAATCTCCTATCTATATCGAACTGTTAAAACGAAAACAAAGCATTTGTTTATGTCGGATCTTTCGGTTTTCGGATTCTGCACGTTCGTTATCGTTTATTAAAACGATAACGAAAATACCCGAAATTCGAACGAAAATGCATTCGGATGAAAACAAATGCACATGTCTAGTTCAAGCCATATTAGATCCAACAGAAAACATTTATTATATTGCAGCTTACCAATCCTTGCTGTGGTGTCTGCATTCGTTTTCTTTTTCTTAAGGTTTTCTTTTTTTTATTTTCATCTGGCGATCCAGCCAAAAAGTCTCTTGCATATGTATCAGTTACAGGGTTGAGACAAACCATTCGATGCTGACAGGGGTGCCTACAATGATCAGCTTTTATTTATTTATGTAAAACCTTTATCCCCAAAAAAGAAAAGAAATGTTGCTGTAACTGCCTATAAAATGTGAGCTGGAGTTTGGCTTTAATTTGTTAGTGTATCTAAATCTGCTAGGTCATCTAGCACCCCCCCCCCCCCCCCCAGACTGACAATGCTGCTGTGCAAAGTTGCCCATGTTCTCCTTTATCCAGAGTGGCGCTCTAATACGGGGGGGTGTTGCTGGCCAGATCAACAGGGAAAAACAGAAGGGGAAAAGCCTAAAAAGAAATAGAATGCAGCCACCCCATCTAATGATTGGAAAGTCATGTATTACATTTTTGGTTTTGGGTTTAATACCACCCTAATTTTAGGTGAACTAGACCCCTGAGAAAAAAAAAAGGATCCCGAAAGGGCAGCCAAGGCTGGTAGAAGAGCGGACTCAGGGGTGTGCAGTTGTTTCCACCTCTCCATAACCCTCTTCATCTGTTTGCGCTGACATTGGGAAATAATATTTAGCTTTTTTTTCGACACAAATTTGTCCGGTGGGAATCACATGGGAAAGCTTTGATGGGGCATTGGACCGAACCATTGACTATTTATTTAAATTAGACAAGGCCTAAAGAAAATGTTTATGGTTTGGTAGGAAGCGTGAACCACAGTTTACTCTGCCGGCCACAGTCAGCCTTCTCCACAAAATATTAGACTTCTATTGAAAAAATAAACCAGTCCGTACCATTGTAAAGAACACACAAGAGTGTTGAATCAGTTATTTTGTGAAGGGCCAAAAATAGCACCGGGGTGAACGGCTTTGCCGGCTAACCATTTCAAAAAGACATAGCTTGCTCACTTATTAAAAGCCAAACTCCGGGAAAATAAGAAAAAACACATTCAGTTCATCTAAGTATTCATTAAAATCGTTGAGCTAGTGCATAACACAGTACAACCTTCATGGAACAGAAGGTGTTCACATACAGTGCCTTGAAAAAGTATTCATACCCCTTGAGATTTTTCACATTTTGTCCTGTTACAACCAAAAAACGTAAATGTATTTTATTGGGATTTTATGTGATAGACCAGTGATGGTGAACCTTGGCAGCCCAGATGTTTTGGAACTACATTTCCCATGATGCTCATGCACTCTGCAGTATAGTTGAGCATCATGGGAAATGTAGTTCCAAAACATCTGGGGTGCCAAGGTTCGCCATCACTGTGATAGACCAACACAAAGTGGCACATAATTGCGAAGTGGAAGGAAAATGATAAATGGTTTCCAAAATGTTTTATAAATAAATATGTGAAAAGTGTGGCTTGTATTTGTATAGCACCCCCCTGAGTCAATACTTTGTAGAACCGCCTTTCACTGCAATTACAGCTGCAAGTCTTTTTGGTGGATGTCTCTACCAGCTTTGCACATCTAGAGAGTGACATTTTTGCCCATTCTTCTTTCCAAAATAGCTCAAGCTCTGTCAGATTGGATGAAGAGCGTCTGTGAACAGCAATTTTCAAGTCTTGCCACAGATTCTCAATTGGATTTAGGTCTGGACTTTGACTGGGCCGTTCTAACACATGAATATGCTTTGATCTAAACCACTCCATTGTAGCTCTGGCTGTATGTTCAGGGTCGTATTTGAAAAAAATATATTTTTGACTTTCTGCTTTAAAAAATATCCAATAAAAAAAAATCTAGTTTCTTCATAAATTTAGGCCAATATGTATTCTGCTACATTTTACTTTTTGGTAAAAAAAAAAAATTCCAATAAGTGTATATTGATTGGTTTGCTTAAAAGTTATAGTATCTAAAAATTATGGGATATATACAGGAATTTTTTATATATATATATATACTAGTAATAGCGGCAAGCAGCAACTATAAGTTGGGACTGTGATATTGTGGCGGGCAATCTGACACAAACTGACACTTTGTGGGAACCAGTGACACTAATACAGTGATCAGTGCGCACAAAATATGCACTAGAACTCTACCAATGATACTGGCTGGGAAGGGGTTAAACATCTAGGGCGATCAAAGGGTTAAATGTGTGCCTACCCAGTATTTTTGTGTTTACTACAGTGGGGAGAACAAGTATTTGATACACTGACGATTTTGCAGGTTTTCCAACTTACAAAGCATGTAGAGGTCTGTATTTTTTATCATAGGTACTCTTCAACTGTGAGAGACGGAATCTAAAAATCCAGAAAATCACATTGTATGATTGTTAAATAATTAATTTGCATTTTATTGCATGACATAAGTATTTGATCACCTACCAACCAGTAAAAATTCCGGCTCTCACAGACCTGTTATTTTTTCTTTAAGAAGCCCTCCTGTTCTCCACTCATTACCTGTATGAATTTGTTACCTGTATAAAAGACACCTGTCCACACACTCAGACTCCAACCTCTCCACAATGGCCAAGACCAGAGAGCTGTGTAAGGACATCAGGGATGAATTTGTAGACCTGCACAAGGCTGGGATGGGCTACAGGACAATAGGCAAGCAGCTTGGTGAGAAGGCAACAACTGTTGGCGCAATTATTAGAAAATGGAAGAAGTTCAAGATGACGGTCAATCTCCCTCGGTCTGGGGCTCCATGCAAGATCTCACCTCCTGGGACATCAATGATCATGAGGAAGGTGAGGGATCAGCCCAGAACTACATGGCAGGACCTGGTCAATGACCTGAAGAGAGCTGAGACCACAGTCTCAAAGAAAACCATTAGTAACACACTACGCCGTCATGGATTAAAATCCTGCAGCGCATGCAAGGTCCCCCTGCTCAAGCCAGCGCATGACCAGGCCCGTCTGAAGTTTGCCAATGACCATCTGGATGATCCAGAGAAGGAATGGGGGAAAGTCACAGTGGTCTGATGTGACACAAATAGAGCTTTTTGGTCTAAACTCCACTCGCCGTGTTTGGAGGAAGAAGAAGGATGAGTACAACCCCAAGAACACCATTCCAACTGTGAAGCGTGAAGGTGGAAACATCATTCTTTGGGGCTGCTTTTCTGCAAAGGGGACAGGACGACTGCACCGTATTGAGGGGAGGATCGGTGGGGCCATGTATCGCAAGATCTTGGCCAACAACCTCCTTCCATCAGTGAGAGCATTGAAGATGGGTCGTGGCTGGGTGTTCCAGCATGACAACGACCCGAAACACACAGCCTGGGCAACAAAGGAGTGGCTCCGTAAGAAGCATCTCAAGCTCCTGGAGTGCCAGTCTCCAGACCTGAACCCGATAGAAAATATTTTTAGGGAGCTGAAAGTCCGTATTGCCCAGCGACAGCCCTGAAACCTGAAGGATCTGGAGAAGGTCTGTATGGAGGAGTGGGCCAAAATCCCTGCTGCAGTGTGTGCAAACCTGGTCAATAACAACAGGAAACGAACTATGATCTCTGTAATTGCAAACAAAGGTTTCTGTACCAAATATTAGGTTCTGCTTTTCTGATGTATCAAATACTTATGTCATGCAATAAAATGCAAATTAATTACTTACAAAACATTCAATGTTATTTTCTGGATTTTTGTTTTAGATTCAGTCTCTCACAGTTGAAGAGTGCCTATGATAAAAATTACAGACCTCTACATGCTTTGTAAGTAGGAAAACCTGCTAAATTGGCAGTGTATCAAATACTTGTTCTCCCCACTGTATGTGTTGCTTTTACTAAGAGATGTGCTGGATTTTATTCCCTGCTTTGCAGGGGAAAAAAATCCAGCACAACCCCACTGACAGGACAGAGCTCTGCCTTGTTTACATAGGCAGAGCTCCGTTCTGTTGATCTCCTCACCAATCAGTGGGTGCCAGCGGACATTGGCTGGCACCCGTTGATCAGCTTCTGTTGAGACTAATCACAGCAGAAGCGTTGCACTGGCGGCACGTGCGTGCGCTTACCCGTTAGTGCTGGATCACATACTAGGTATGTGATCCAGCAGAGGAGAGCCACCTACCATCGTATAACAGCGTAATGCGGCTGGCAAGTGGTTATAAACCCTTAATTTTTTTTTTTAATCAACAAATATGTTATACTTACCTGTGGTTTGCAAGGGTTTTGCACAGAGCAGCCCCGATCCTTCTCTTCTCAGCCGACACTCCTGGCTCCTCCCTCCTCATACAGACTTGCTCCAGAGACAGCTCTGTGTGTCCATTGGCTGTGATTGGCTCCCGCTGCTGTCTCTGAGCTTATGAGGAGGGAGAGAGCCTCTGCTCATGTGCACAGCTCTGGATCAAGTTTGTGCAGGGGGGCTTTTTATCCTCTTTCTCAAGTTTTTCTTGCTGTCTTTGACTTAAATAGTTTTTTTTTTTTTCAAGTGAGGGGTTAACTATAAGGCCATGTAAATGCCTCTTGTAAGCAGCGTGGTTTTTCCTACAACATGTAGGTGTCACCTCTCACTATGCAGGCGATGAGGAGCGCTGTACATGTTTCTCCTTTCCTGGCAGGCAACTTAATTGGATGAGTAGAAGTTTAATAGATTTGGCGAAGCGGCTGTATTCCGGCATGGCAAATAAACTTAATAGACTAAATTGCATACCTGGAACCTGGACAAGTTCAGTAGAAGTTAATGGCACAGAAAGAACAGGAATTCACCGTCATGTTAGAAATGACAGAACATAACAACTAGAGATGAGCAAATCTTCTAACATCCTTTCTGTCCTTCATCTGATCACAGATGAGCACAGCCGAGGATCTGCTTTTCTCTTACTTGGGGTACACATCTCTACAGCTTTAAAGGGACATAGAAAGGGAAGACCCCCTCTATGCCAACACCCAATAGATATATGTATTGAGAGAGACTGAGACCTTTAAAGGGACATTTTTGCCAAAACGTGAAATAAAATAAATCATGTTTTGATGTTATTATAGCTACTTTCTCATCTTTTGCACATCCATTTTAATCTGTGCTTAGGGCTATATTAGTCATGTAGCCATTAATGTGTGATAGCTGGATATAGCTAGCTGTCTACCTACATTTAAAATTGCGCTAGATCCTCCAGCAATGTCATTTCAGGGCTGCTGTAAAACAGATACAAAAAAGACCACCCTGATGTTTACTGAATTATAGAGGTATGCATAGCCCCTGATTTCGAGGGACTGTCCCCGATTCGGAACATTGTTCTGCTGGCCCTCTTTCCTCCTCATTTGTCCCTCATTTTGGTTTGATCTATATAGTTGCATATAAAATGCACTTTTTATCTTTCAAAAAGTGTTTCCCAGTGCTAAACCTTTCATCTAGTTTCTAAATTGCTGCATTTGTAAATGTCAAAAACCAGTATAAAGGAATAATAGTAGTAAAAAAAAGCACTTGCTGGTTTAACCGCTTCCCGACCGCCTCATGTAGATATACGTCTACAGAATGGCACGGGCAGGCAAAAGGAAGTACCTGTACGTCCTCTTTAATTGCTTGCCCGTGGGTCACGCGCGCGCACCAGCGGCGCGCTCGCGACCCGGTCGGGAGCTCCGTGACCCCGGCCGCGGGACCAGCGGACCCGATCGCCGCTGGTGTCCCGCGATCGGGTTACGGAGCTGAAGAACAGGGAGAGGTCTGTGTAAACAAACCTCTCCTCGCGCTTCCTACTCTGCCTGTCATTGATTGGCTGTTCCCGGTCATCGGGAAAGCCGATCAATGACGTCAGACGTCAGCCCCGCCCCCCTAATGTAAAAAAACACACACGTCACAGCCCATAAACCCTCCCCTCCCCCTAGTGGTTAACTCTTTCACTACAACTGTCATTTATACAGGAATTAATGCATTTAAATAGCATTGATTGCTGTATAAATGATAATGGTCCCAAAAATGTGTCAAAAATGTCCGATGTGTCCGCCATAATGTCGCAGTCACAAAAAAAATCACTGATCGCCGCCATTACTAGTAAAAAAAAAATATTAATAAAAATGCTATAAAACTATCCCCTATTTTGTAAACGCTATAACTTTTGCGCAAACCAATCAATAATCGCTAATTGCAATTTTTTTTTTTACCAAAAATATGTAGAAGAATACGTATCGGCCTAAACTGAGAAAAAAAAAAGTTTTTTTTATATATTTTTTTGGGATATTTCTTATAGCAAAAAGCAAAAAATTTGGCATTTTTTTCAAAAATGTCGCTCTATTTTTGTTTATAGCGCAAAAAATAAAAACCGCAGGGGCGATCAAATACCACCAAAAGAAAGCTCTATTTGTGGGAAAAAAAGGACGCCAATTTTGTTTTGGAGCCACGTCGCAAGACCGCGCAATTGTCAGTTAAATCGACGCAGTGCCGAATCGCAAAAAGGGGCCTGGTCCTTTGGCTGCCAATTGGTCCGGGGCTGAAGTGGTTAAACTACATATGAAGTTCTCTTTGCACCCAACACGTTTCGGCGTACAATCTTTCTCCTTCTTCAGGGGTGTATGAAGAGGAAAGTATAGCTATAAAATTGTTAAAAAACAGTACATTTCTGGTAATAAGGGGTTATAATCTAGCAAGCGTTTGTATAGAGAGTTTAACTCGTACACTTACATGGTTATTGGTGACAAGAAGAATTTCAACATTCCATCAAGTAATGTTTAAAAACAGGAGAACTGTATATATAGCAGTAAGAGCTGTGTCTGTAGATTCGCTATTTCAAAGCATATAGGCATCAAAAGCAGTCTCTAAAGGACTAGGTGCCTGATGACTAGAGACTGCTTTTGATGCCTATATGCTTTGAAACAGCAAATCTACAGACACAGCTCTTACTGCTATATGTATATATTTCTCCTGTTATTAAACATTACATGATGGAATGTTGAAATTCTTCTTGTCACCAATAACCATGTAAGTGTATGAGTTAAACTAGGGTTGAACGAGTTGCATATTTCAGCAGCCTCCCCCCCCCCCCCCCCAGTGACAGCAGGCGGGCATCTTCTCTAGGCGCCCGCTGTCACGGTTTGAAAATAACATGGCCGTGCGAGGCTCCGCTTGCCCAGCCACATCATTCATTCACAGGCCTCTGTGAATGGGAAGCTACAAGTCCTGACAGCCTTTGCTTCTAGTTTCAATGAACTACCATGGTGTTGTTGAGAACTATGGTAGTTCATTCATTCTTCCTGTCAGTGTGTATCTGCCTGCCCGTACGAGGTACAAGCAGACAGCTCCACTGACAGCCTGCAGGATCTGCTGATCACGGATGGAATACTATCCAGGCTCCAAGTAAAATAAATTATAAATGCACATTTTTTTAACTGCAATGGTCAACAGGATTACGTAAGTTAGGTCACAGACAACAATAAAACAATAAACAACAATAAAAACTTGGAGTAGTTAATTGATAGCGCTGAAACCTTTGTCATGGGTGGAGCCATGCTCCAGGGGCCCATGCGGCCTCCCTGTCACATTAGGTTTTACTTGTGTCGCTGGGGAAAAGCGCTTGCCACTTTACCCTGTTTAGGTAATTCAGTAAACTCAGAGGACCTGCGCTGGCCAGGCAGGCCCTCTGAGTTTTTGGTTTCACCTGCACAGGGTGATGGGCCTTTCCCTGTGGCACACTCTCTGCTCAGACGCCCATCCCAGAACAGCCCCTGTCTCCCTGCCCTGTTTAACCATGCATGTGCACACATAGTGGTGGCAGGAAGGCCACACTCTACGCTTCTGGGTAAAAGCTATGGGCTTGTATGTTAATCTAGAAGGTAGAGGGCTTGTATGTTAATCTAGAAGGCAGAGGGCTTGTATGTTAATCTAGAAGGCAGAGGGCTTGTATGTTAATCTAGAAGGCAGAGGGCTTGTATGGTAATCTAGAAGGTAGAGGGCTTGTATGGTAATCTAGAAGGTAGAGGGCTTGTATGTTAATCTATAAGGTAGTGGGTTTGAATGTTAATCTAGAAGGCAGAGGGTTTGTATGGTAATCTAGAAGGCAGAGGGCTTGTATGGTAATCTAGAAGGTAGAGGGCTTGTATGTTAATCTAGAAGGTAGAGGGCTTGTGTGGTAATCTAGAAGGTAGAGGGCGTGTATGTTAATCTAGAAGGTAGAGGGCTTGTATGTTAATCTAGAAGGTAGAGGGCTTGTATGGTAATCTAGAAGGTAGAGGGCTTGTATGTTAATCTAGAAGGCAGAGGGCTTGTATGGTAATCTAGAAGGTAGAGGGCTTGTATGTTAATCTAGAAGGCAGAGGGCTTGTATGGTAATCTAGAAGGTAGAGGGCTTGTATGTTAATCTAGAAGGTAGAGGGCTTGTATGGTAATCTAGAAGGTAGAGGGCTTGTATGGTAATCTAGAAGGTAGAGGGCTTGTATGGTAATCTAGGAGGTAGAGGGCTTGTATGGTAATCTAGAAGGTAGAGGGCTTGTATGTTAATCTAGGAGGTAGAGGGCTTGTATGGTAATCTAGAAGGTAGAGAGCCTGTATGTTAATCTAGAAGGTAGAGGGCTTGTATGGTAATCTAAAAGGTAGAGGGCTTGTATGTTAATCTAGAAGGCAGAGGGCTTGTATGGTAATCTAGAAGGCAGAGGGCACGCCCACCCTGGTGTAGGGGGTTACATTCTTACCGTCGGTCTCCCCCTCACCTTACCGTGACCCAGGGCCCTGGAAGTCCTGCTTATTCAGACACACACACTGGATCGTGAAGAAGAGCAGAGACTTGTTTATTGGGTGCGGCTCATCATGTTAAGTATACAAAAAAACATGTGGATGGCAACATCTGTGCCCACCAATCAGATACAAATATACTGCATATGCATATTATGATAAGTGCATGTCAGATGACATATTTCTTTACTGTAAGGAGAAAACCTCCTTTTTTCCTTGAACCAATCATAACAATACACATATTAAAACATATTCATTATTCAAGACTTATAATATAGTCTTAAACTAAAATGTTCCATTAGACAGCTTCCTCTGGTTGTCTCGCTGCTAGGCTATTCTTGAATTTATAAGTTCCTCATTTAAGTTTCACTTTTATTATATAACTTTCTCAAATGTGCTTAGAATAAACAGCTTCCAAACAAAATTTAAAGTAGCACTCTATAGACTGAAATATTATTCATAATTATATTAAATATTAGTTAACCCTTCACCACGGGGTGGGGCCTAGGTCAACTGGTCAACTTTTGCATCGGGCCCACAAGCTTCATGCTATGCCTCTGGATATTGGTATGTGATGTGTTAGTACTGGAAGTTTATTTTATTGATGTTGTGTTGATGGTATCCCTGTGGGGCATTTGGGGGATATTCTGGCTGTTCGTGTGCACCAAGAAACTACAAAGAACCTGGGGTGGAAAGACAATAATTGAATCTGGAAACAAAGTGCCACACCGGAAAGTTAGAGTCCAAAGGAAGGTTTTATTCCTAACAATAATTGGGTACAAGAGCCAATGCGTTTTGGGGGTCCACACTTCACCCCCTTTATCAAGCCTACAACATAACAAGAAAAGTAAAAATAAAAAAATAGCCATTTGACAGGGATATACGAATAAGATCTTATTTATATATTTTAAAAATATTTACAGATACTGTACACCCATACTCACAAATGTGCATTGAAAACTATTATTGGAACAACATTACTTTGAACATTTGGAAGTGGCACTTCAATTTCAGATTCAATTATTAACAATAAAAATCTGATGGGGATTCTAACTCCTTACCACTCTAAAACTACAAAAGGTTTGCCTCTACACACACTTTAATTAGCTCAAAAAAATATGTATTGATCTGTAGAGAAAAACAGGTAAATTATTGCAACTCTATGACATCACAGCGTGTTTTCTCAGGTCCTATAGAGTACAATGTAAACTTAACAGAGAAAAACGCAGACTATGCATTTAGACCCCCAAGGAAATACCACACATGTGGGAACAAAAGGAAAAAGAAAATAAAACTTAATGGAGATACATTTTTCAAACGTTTGCCCAAGAATCACACATTTTTCACATAAGAATGAGTTAGAAACATCACCTTTCACCTTGGGTGAAATTTGTATGAAAACATTGATAAATAGACCCCTTTAAGTTTTACATTTTTAGATATTTTTGTTCCCCCATTTGTTGTACTTCCTGGCACTGCAGGTACTTGTTCTGAAACATGGTGATGCCCAAAAAAGTAACAGAAAACTATTTACTGTGCAAAAACAAAAAAACAAAAAACATATAATAATTATCACTATAATATATAAATATACGTATAATGTGAATCATATATAATGACAATAAGAATTAAATAATGTATACTTAGCTGAAAATGAGGATATATCAAAGAAGTATTACAAAAAAAAATAAAAAAATACAGTGCAAACATTTTTGTTTCCCTATTTGTTGTACTTCCTGGCACTGCAGGCACTTGTTCTGAAACATGGTGATGCCCAAAAAAGTAACAGAAAACTATTTACTGTGCAAAACAAAAAACAAAATACATATAATAATTATCACTATAATATATAAATATATGTAAAACATATATAATGACACTAAGAATTAAATAATGTATACTTAGCTGAAAATTAGAATATATCAAGTAAGTATTACGAAAAAAAAAATGACGGTATAAAGAAATTTGAAATATTATTATATTAACCAAATTTCTTTGTTATTTATATTTATTTTGCAGATGATTAGCAATAAATATTTGAAACATTAATAAATACCATAAGATTTACAAATTTAAAAAACGATAAAATAATGATGGGATGTTTGAGCTGATTTACTGTATATTTAGATATCTTGTATACAATCTCTGTTTTTGTGCTATATTTTTTTGAAACCCAAATAAAACAGATTAAACATAATAATTATCAGGAGCTTCAGTTATTACTATTGCTATTATTATTATTTAGACTGTTTATTACACCAATATATATATATAAAAAAAAAAAAAAAAAAAAAAAACAAGATAAAATATCAACTTTTTAAACCACATTTTAGACATGCCCTGTCAAGACATGAAGCACTGTTGAGCTCCTGTCACTCTTAATTATTTTCAGGTAGAGCAATCACTCCAGATAATTGGCCAATTGTGCAATATGTTTTCACTCTCGCTTCACTGCAAATTAGTTTCAGGGCATATCTATGAGCAATTTATCATTTAAATAACCAGCACTCATCACAAGACAAGTGAGTTACTTTAAATATATTGTTATCTCTGTTTTGCCAATGAGTGACAGTCGCCCCTGTAGAGCCTACATATTATTAGGCTGTTATAATTGCATAATATGAAGTCTATTAAGTTCAAAGTTGTGCTTTTTTTTTATTGGATACTGTGCTATTAAACTGAAATTACAGCTTTATTAGTTAAAGAGCAATTTCCTGTGCAATTACTGATTTAAAAAATAATAAAAAAATAATACAAAAATATATATATATATATATATATATATATATATATATATATATATATATATATAGTAAAACCTTGGTTTGAGAGCGTTTTGCAAGACAAGCAAAATGTTTAAATAAATTTTGACTTGGTTTACAAGCGATGTCTTGATATACAAGTAATGTCATGTCACAACTGAGTATACAAGAGAAGAGAGGCGCCTCTAAGTGTAGCAATATGGTTACATTTAATGAAGGTACAACATTTAGCAACATATTTCTACACGTAAAGGCGCCTCTCTTCTCTTTTTATACTCTGTAGCTCCTGCTGGATTTTGCTTCTAATCCCCTTGTGGAGGCTTCCATTTGTGGATGGACATTTTATGGTTACACTACCTATCACATTGCTATAATTTTTTTATATGGACTGAAGGACCTATAAATAAATGGTTGAATCGTCTGAGTTTCCATTATTTCTTATGGGGAAATTTGCTTTGATATACAAGTGCTTTGGATTACAAGCATGTTTCTGGAACGATTTATGCTCGCAATCCAAGGTTTTACTATATATATATATATATATATATATTTATATATATATTATACAGTATATATATTATTATTATTATATTATTATTATACACAATTTATATAACGCCAACAGTTTACGCAGCGCTTTACAATGTAAAGGGGGGACAACACAATTACAGTACAGTTCAATACAAAAGGTACAGGAGGGCCCTGCTCGTAGAGCTTATATATTTATGTGCCTTATGAGGCTGGGTGGTGGTACAAAAGGTAATAGCTGCAGAGAATGATTTGATGTGGGTGGCTCGGGGACAGTTGTTGTTAGGTGGGTGGGGCATAGGCTTCCATGAATAAATGAGTTTTCGGGGATCTCTTAAATGTAGACAGGGTAGGGGCTGATCGGACATAATGGGGCAGGGAGTTCCAGAGGATGGGAGAGGCTCTGGAGAAGTCCTGAAGGCAAGCATGGAAGGAGGTAACAAGGGAGCTAGAGAGCAGGAGGTCCTGCAAGGAGCGGAGGGGACGATTTGGGCGATATCTGCAGATGAGGTTGGTGATGTAGATGGGGGCGATGTTGTGGATGGCTTTGTATATATATATATATATATATATATTAAGAATCATTGCTGCTTGTGCAAATTTATAGGGTCAGATATTTTAGTTACAGACAGGACCTGGTGGGCTGAGCCCCGCAGTCATCGATACTGCAATAGCAGGATCTCCCCGCCATAATTCCCAAATCTGTTTCTACCCATCTAGGAGTTTTATATTTTCTTGCCCACCTTCCTATTTAATTTGCCATAATTTAAAATCTAATCAGGGGAACCCAGCCTCATAAGGCACAGTAGGGGTGCAGATCCAGGATTTCAAGTATGAGTTGGCTTATGTACCAAAATATTGGGCGGTTTAAAGTCCAACTACAACTTCAAAATGTTATACATTAATTAGTGCCCCAACCATCACGAAAAAAAATGCAACAGTAGATGCAATACACGCCTCTCTGGTTCTGTTCCTTCACAGACTAGTACATTTTTGCAATCTTGCACTGACCAATTCCAGGTGAGGACATCATGGGCCTGCCCCCCCAATGGGTCATCATGACGCCCTGCATTCACTGTATCTAATAGCACAGGTGTCATCACTTCATTGATGATCTCTTTATTATTGAGGGCCATATACAAAACTAATAAGACCACTAGGGTTGCCACCTCATCCTTTTAAACCCGAACAAATATTGATTACACAGGTTCTGTGGCTGATTAAGGTAGTAATTAAACTCACTTGGTGCCTTATCTGGATTTAATTAGCCTCAGAACCTGAGTAAGGGCTCTTTCCCACTGACGGACCGTATGTCCATTTTTCATCCTTCCGTTTTCGGATGAAAAACGGACATATATGTATCCCTATGGGATAGCGGGTGTCAGCGGATGAGCATCTGCTGACACCCGCTCTCGTCCGTGCCCGCTATGCTCCGTTTCTGCAGACGGAGGAAAACACAATTTTTTCATCCGTCTGCAGAGCTGATCGGATGACGACGGACTCTACGGTCCGTTGTCACCCGATCTGCCATAGGATAGAGCGGCGCTCTGACAGGTCCGTCCCTGCGCTGTGTGCAGAGACGGACCTGTCATCTTCCTGCTCAGCGGAGATCGCTCCGGCGATCCCCGCTGAGCAAGCGGCTATCCACGGGGCGGTTCTGCACTGATCCGCCCCTTGTGAAAGAGCCCTAATTCAGATGTGTTCGGGTTTAAATGGATGAGGTGGCACCCCTAAAGACCACCAAAAATCGGCCAAAAGAAGGTGATTTGGGACCACATGAGGTATAAAAGGTATACATTTTATTGTAGCAAATTTTAGTTTTAAAAATTGCTTAAAGCGTAACTCCACTTTTGTTGAGAAAAAAACATTCCCCTCTGGGTGATGTAAATTGCAAGGATTATAACAAACTTTGTTGCAGATTCCTACCTTTTGTTATTCTGAAGAAGTCACCGTTTGTTCCCCTGTGTCCCTGTTCAGAGTGGGTGTAATGGGAGTGTTTTCATAATTATCAGTCAGCTGTGCAGCTGCAGAGCTCTAATGAGGAAAGCTGCTGGGCCTGCATCCCTTTAGACGTGTTCCTATTGGGAGTATCTCACAAAAAATGACAGTTTTGTTGCAGGGGATGCCTGAAATCTGACTTGTATCTTAGGGCAGACTTCTGGGAAAATTGGTGAGCCAATCACACAAGCAGGAAATTATGTTTCTGGGGAGTGGTCGGTACATATTCTGTGTAAAGGACAACTCGAGGTAGCCATATTGCATTTTTAGAAAATTAGAGCAGCTGCAGATTGAAAAGCAAAGGTAATTTTTTATAACATTTAATTACAATATGACTTGTGTCGCAATTGTATACGCTATATAATTTTTTTCTTTATTTGCTATTTTTTTTTTTTCCGCAAAAGTGGAGTTACCTTTTAAAGAAAAACAAATACAAAAGCAATCGGAACCCGTCACCATTTAATATGACAATGCTGGCAAAAGAGAGAGCAGGTAACGCATATGTGCAGCTACAAGGGTGGTGTTCTCTGAGCAGATTCTATCCATTATATAATCCATGACAGCTTAATGTTGCACTCTCTTCGTAGTAAACCCATTAGGAGTTCCATTAATTGGGATGGGATTTGATAGAGTTTGATTACTAGCTAGGGAATCTAGGAGGGAAAAGGGGGATTTGATAGAGTTTGATTACTAGCTAGGGAATCTAGGAGGGAAAAGGGGGGTTCTAGTAAATGACAGGCTCAGCAATGGCATGCAATGCCAAGCTGCTGCTAACAAAGCAAACCGAATATTGGCATTAAAAAGAGGATTAATTCCAGAGAAAAAACTATAATTCTCCCGCTCTACAAGACTCTGGTCCGGCCGCACCTGGAGTATGCAGTCCAGTTCTGGGCACCAGTCCTCAGGAAGGATGTACTGGAAATGGAGCGAGTACAAAGAAGGGCAACAAAGCTAATAAAGGGTCTGGAGGATGTTAGTTATGAGGAAAGGTTGCGAGCACTGAACTTATTCTCTCTGGAGAAGAGATGCTTGAGAGGGGATATGATTTCAATATACAAATACAAAACTGGTGACCCCACAATAGGGATACAACTTTTTTGCGGAAGGGAGTTTAACAAGACACGTGGCCACTCATTAAAATTTGAAGAAAAGAGGTTTAACCTTAAACTACATAGAGGGTTCTTTACTGTAATGCCCCATACACACGGTCGGAAAATCCGACCACAAAATCCATCAGATTTTTTCCGACCGATTTTGTCCGACACTGGTGTTGCATACACACGGTCGGACAAAGTTGTCGGAAAATCCGATCATTCTGAAAGTGGTGACGTTTGTTGCCTACGACGGGACTACGTAGAGGCTAGTAGCCAATAGCTTTGGTCTTGTAATGTGATCTGAGCATGCGTGGCACTTTGACCGTCGGAATTCGCTACACACGATCGGAAAAAGTGCGATAGGACTTTGTTGTCGGAAAATTTGAGAGCAGGAGATAAAACTTTGTCCGTTGGAAAATCCAACGGAAACAGTCCGATGGAGCCTACACACGGTCGGAATTTCCGACAACATTGTCCGATAGGATATTTTCCGTCGGAAAATCTGACCGTGTGTACGGGGCATAAGAGCGGCAAGGATGTGGAATTCCCTTCCACAGGCGGTGGTCTCAGCGGGGGGCATCGATAGTTTCAAGAAACTATTAGATAAGCTCCTGAACGACCGCAACATACAGGGATATACTGACATATAATCACACACATAGGTTGGACTTGATGGTCTTTTTTTCGACCTCACCTACTATGTAACTATATAGCTGCGGGGGTTGACTGTATGAGTGGTCTGGGCCTATGGTGATGTTTGTCATTCATAAATGGTGAATGGTTAGTATTGTTATATTTGTTGTATTTGTTTAACTTTTTTTTGACCAATTTTTGCTACAATAAAATTAATATCTTTATACAGCATGGTGTCCCAAATTGCTGTTTTTTTTTTTTTTTTGGCCCGTTTCTGGTGGTCCTATTCGTTTCTATAGTGCTCATTAGGTTCAAGACCACATCCTAATGGGCAAGATGGTAACAAGACCTGGTCATTTCATAGAGGTCTCCACTGGCTTTTGCTTCTTGTGTTTTTTTGTAGTATAGTTATTTAAATCCCCGATGCACAACCCGCGGCCCAACCTTGAACAACCTTACTTTGAACTCTAACATTCCGATGTGACACTTCGATTTCAGATTCAATTATTAACAATAAAAACCTAACAGGGATTCCTACTCCTTACCACTTTATCTAAAACTACAAAATGGGTTGCCTCTACACACACTTTAATTAGGTCAAAAAGAATATGTATTGATCTGTAGAGAAAAACAGGTCTATTATTGCAACTCTATGACATCACAGCGTGTTTTCTCAGGTCCTATAGAGTACAATGTAAACTTAACAGAGAAAAACGCAGACTATGCATTTAGACCTCCAAGGAAGTACCACACATGTGGGAACAGAAATATAAAAGAAAATAAAACTTAAAGGAGTTTATTCTGAGACATGCTTGTGCCAAATGGTGAATGGTGAAGGGACCCTGTTGTTTTTATATTGGGTTTTTCTTTTTTTTCTAATTTATGCTGCAATAAAATTGATACCTTCATACGGCATAGTGTTCCAATCCCTTTTTGCCCATTTCTGATGGTCCTATTAGTTTTCTATAGTGCTCTTTAGGTTTAAGACCATGTCCTAATGGGCAAGATGGTAACAAGAATTGGTAATTCCACAGAGGTCCCCACTGGTTTCTATTTCTTGTGTTTTTTTTAAATAGTATTTAAACCCCCGGTGCCCAACCTGTGGCCCGAGGGCAGCATGAGGCTCTTTGGTATATGATGTTCCACCCTCAGACCTCAGCAGTTTGTAGTGGGAACATTAGAGTAATATCATTGCTCTCTACTAAGCTTGTGGAGCATGTTCCCAGTTTCATATTGTCTTCTACAGCAGTGGTCCCCAACCTGTGTGGAAGAAAATTGTGCCAAGGCCCGGGGTGGGGGGTTCCACGCAGGATGTAAGCAATTTTAAGCAGGCAATTTGTCGGGGCAATGGTTGGTGTTAGCGCTTCAATCATCACGGCACCATGGTTGATAAAGTGTCAGAAACACTATATGTCACTTGCCACATCGCCTGCCACCAGATGCGGATTGTTACTTGCCTCCGTCGCCTGCCACCAGATGCAGCTTGTCATGTGCCACGTCGCCTGCCACCAGATGCGGTTTGTCACTTGCCACATCGCCTGCCACCAAATGCAGCTTGTCACTTGCCACGTCGCCTGCCACTAGATGCGGAATTTCACTTTTCACGTCCACTGCCACCATATGCAGCTTGTCACTTGCCACATCGCCTGCCACCAGATGCGGAATTTCACTTGTCACGTCCACTGCCACCATATGCAGCTTGTCACTTGCCATGTCGCCTGCCACCAGATGCAGCTTGTCACTTACCACGTAGCCTGCCACCAGATGCGGAATGTCACTTGTCACGTCGTCTGCCACCAGATGCAGCTTGTCACTTGCCACGTAGCCTGCCACCAGATGCGGAATGTCACTTGTCACGTCGTCTGCCACCAGATGCAGCTTGTCGCTTGCCACATCACCTGCCATTAGATACGGATTGTCACTTGCCATGTCGCCTGCCACCAGATGTGGATTGTCATTGCATTGGTGGCAGCCCTGGCAGGCCTCTGTGCAGTGGTCAGTTCTGAGTGAGGACAGGTGAGAGATGATGTCATCTCTCTGCTCCCCACCGCACCTCCGGCATTGAAGAGGCCCGGCTGTGAGAGCGGAAGAGCAGTGATGCGGGGCGGGCAGAGTCAGAGGATGTCATCACTGCTTGCCTGCCCGCTTCACTCATCCGCCTGCCCAGCTCTCTCATCCACCTGCCTGTGCAGTCTCTTGCCCGCCTGCCTGGCTCTCTCATGACACCCACCCCCGCCTCTGCACCCGCAGCCCGGCTGCAGAGAGGTGGTTGGGGACTAGGGTTGCCACCTGTCTGGGATTCACCCGGACAGTACAGGTTTTGAATCATGTGTCCGTGTCTCCTTCCGCCTGGTACCCAGATACATGATTCAGACTGCACTGTGGCTTCTGTGCTGCACAGACTTCTGGGCTCCATCTGCTCAGCTGGTAGAGGAACATGAGTAGTTAATGTTATCAGGAGTAATTTATTACCTTTATTCAGCAGTTCCGACAATCTAATCAGAGTCCCGAAGTCAATTTCTATATAGATCCACCGGACAATGTAATTGCCGGGAACTGCAGCACAAGGATTACTCAGTCGGGACTATTTGATGATTTTCGGGCTCAGGCGGAGTAATCCTTGTGCTGTGGTTCCCGGCTATTACATTGTCCGGTGGATCTGTATAGAAATTGACTTCGGGATGCAGATTAGATTGTCAGAACTGCAGAATAAAGATAAGAACTTACTTCTGATAACATTAACTACTCATGTTCCTCTACTAGCTGAGCAGATGGAGCACAGAGCCACAGTCTGGATCACCACCACAGGAGGTAAGCACTTGACCCCCGAGGGGGTTAAATAGTGTTCCTTCTCCTGGCCTCCAGCTGAGCAGAAGTTTTTTGGAATTGCTGCAGACAAGAGGTACAGAATTTACTGGCATGGTTGAACGGGCTTAGCCCGTGTTCACACTTGTGTAATGTTAGACATCGCATGTGATTGGCACCAGCACCGCGGTGCCGATCGCATTCGATGTCTGTGCAATGCGAGTTCAGCCATACAGTTGACGGACCTGTCAGAGCCCCGCTCTCCATTTTCATCCGATCCGCCAGACGGATGGAAAATAGGGTCACCATCCATCTGGATTTCACAGACAGATTTGGATCGCATAGCGGCAGCGGACATGTCACCACTGACATCCGCCGCTCCATAGAGGTGAATGGAGGCTCCGATCAGGTCCACCTAAAAAACTGATAGGCGGACCTGATCAGAAAGCCTGTGTGAAAGGGCCTTTAGTGTTTGGGTTTGGCTTGAAGAAAAGGTGGAAACCCTATTGGGGACCCCTGTTTTACAGGATATCTCCAGCCAACAATGTATCCTGTCCACACTCTCTGACCCTCATTTCTTCTATCTTCTGCAGTTTCTGATAGTCCTCTCAGGCATTATATACATTGAACATTATGTGCAGCCCTCTGGTGGTGTCAGTGGCCACATTTAAATCATGGAGGACCACTAAAGTCTCGTACACACGGACTTTCCAACAACAAAAACTTGGAATTTTGTTTGAAGGATGTTGGCTCCAACTTGTCTTGCATACACATGGTCACACAAATGTTGGCCAACACGAACGCTAGTTTTGCAAGACCGAGCGCTTCCGGCTCGTCCTTGATTCTGAGCATGCGTGTTTGTACTTTGGACTTTTGTCCGACGGACTTGTGTACACACAATCAGAAAGTCCAACAACACAGATTTGTTGGCAGAAAATTTGAGAACATGCTAGCCAACATTTGTTGGCGGAAAGTCCGACAACAAATGTCCGATGGAGCGTACACACGGTGGTCGAACTTACCGCCAACAAGCTCACATCCAACATTTCCTGTCGGAAAATATGATCGTGTGTACGCGGCATAAGGGCCAGACTAGAGTCAAAAAGGAAGAGGAGTGGAGAGGCAAAAAAAAAAAACTTGGCACGTCATAATCGGTCATATGCTGCTTTACTTCACAGTAGATAAAGTATTATGTTATAGTTAGTTAGGTTGAAAAAAGACACAAGTCCATCCAGTTCAACCACAAATTAAAAAAAAAATATATATATATATATATATACATATATATATATATACATATACATACATGTTCCTTATGCCCCGTACACACGGTCGGATATTCCGATGGAAAAAGTCCGATCGGATTATATTGTCTGAAAATCCGAACATGTGTGGGCTCTAGCGGGCTTTTTCCGCCGGAATTTCCGACGAAAAAAAATTGAGAGCAGGATCTCAAATTTTCCGTCTGACTTTTTCCGATCGTGTCGAGAATTCCGACGGATAAAGTGCCACGCATGCTCAGATCAAATTTACGAGACCAAAGCTATTGGCTACTAGCCTCTACGTAGTTCCGTCGTACGCAACGAACGTCACCACGTTCGGAATGATCGGATTTTCCGACAGCTTTGTCCGATCGTGTGTATGCAACACCAGTTTCGGACGAAATCCGTCGGAAAAAATCCGATGGATTTTGTGGTCGGAATTTTGGACCGTGTGTACGGGGAGCTTTGAGAGCTGTCTGAAAAATTGAAAACTACTGGCAGCCCTTTGCTCTTCCAGAACAAAGTTGGTAATTATTAGATCTTTTCCCTAGCCATTGGCATTGTGCACAACCTCAGGTATTACTGAGATACCATACCAGGCTTCCAAGAATGACCTCTGAAGGCCGCGATCATGGGTTTCAGTTTCAAATGTATTCGGAATAAACCCCCCAGAAGCCGGTTGTACTAAATATGGAAAGTAAAGATGATACAGCTGTTCTATACCATGCTGCCACCAAGTCCATAGCTTGCAATCCATAACAAGCCCATCTAAGTAGCAGTCAGTGACACCTAAAAGCCCCTTGTCAGCAACAAATAATTAGAAAGGAAAACATGGCTGTTAAGAACTTGCTGGCCTTGGAAAATCAGACGACTGTCTTGGATGCCTCACACATAATATTAAACTGGTTCCTTTAGGAACGATGGACCTCGTACAGTTATTTTTTTTTAACTCTAATGTGTGCATGGACTAAGAATACTGGAAATAGTCACATAGATATCAACTGCTGATACCAGATTGCTTCCACTATTAATTGAAGACCTAGAGGCTGATTTACTAAAGGGAAATAGACTGCAAGTGCAGTTGCTCCAGAGCTTAGCAAATAAGGTAAAGCTTTACTTTGCAAAGAATACCCAATCACATGCAAGGAAAATTGAAAAAAAAAAACAGCATTTTTGCTTGCACATGATTGGATGATGGAATCTAGCAGAGCTTCTGCTCATTTAACCACATCAGCCCCGGACCAATTGGCAGCCAAAGGACCAGGCCCCTTTTTGCGATTCGGCACTGCGTCGCTTTAACCGACAATTGCGCGGTCGTGCGACGTGGCTCCCAAACAAAATTGGCGTCCTTTTTTTCCCACATATAGAGCTTTCTTTTGGTGGTATTTGATCGCCCCTGCGGTTTTTATTTTTTGCGCTATAAACAAAAAAAGAGCGACAATTTTGAAAAAAATGCAATATTTTTTACTTTTTGCTATAATAAATATCCCCAAAAAATATATAAAAAAAAGTTTTTTTTTCCTCAGTTTAGGCCGATATGTATTCTTCTACATATTTTTGGTAAAAAAATCGCAATTAGCGATTATTGATTTGTTTGCGCCAAATTTATAGCGTTTACAAAATAGGGTAGAGTTTTATAGCATTTTTATTAATATATTTTTTTTTTTTACTAGTAATGGCGGCGATCAGTGATTTTTATTGTGACTGCAACATTATGGCGGACACATCAGACATTTTTGACACATTTTTGGGACCATTGTCATTTATACAGAAATCAGTGCTATTTAAATGCACTGATTCCTATGTAAATGACAGTGGCAGTTGTTGTAATGTGTTGACACATTACAACAGCAGTGAAGGAGTTAACCACTAGGGGGCGGGGAGGAGTTAGTGTGACGTGTTGTGTTTATTTTACAGTAGGGGGGCGTGGCTGTACGTCTGACTTCATCGATCAGCTTTCCCGATGACAGGGAACAGCCGATCAATGACAGGCAGTGTAGGAAGCGCGGGGAGAGGTTTGTTTACACAGACCTCTCCCCGTTCTTCAGCTCTGTGACCCGATCGCGGGACACCAGCAGCGATCGGGTCTGCTGGTCCCACGGCCGTGGTCACGGAGCTCCCGACCGGGTCGCGAGTGCGACCCCACGGCTAGGCAATTAAAGAGTACGTATATATATACGTGCCTTTGCCTAGCCGTGCCATTCTGTTGATGTATATGTACAGGCAGCGGTCGGGAAGCGGTTAATAAGCTCTGGAGCAACTGCACTTTGCAAAGTGCACAGTCTCTTTGCCTTTAGTAAATCAACCCCACAGACAAGCTGGGTAATGTCTTCCAATGAAGCAAAATGTCTCTACCTGCATTAGATGTAAATGTTTTCATTCCGCAAACTTTACACACTAATTTCTCAGAATGCCCACAAATAAGTAATGCCCCGTACACACGGTCGGATTTTCCGACGGAAAATGTCCTATCGGACAATGTTGTCGGAAATTCCGACCATGTGTAGGCTCTATCGGACTTTTTCCGTCGGATTTTCCGACGGACAAAGTTTTATCTCCTGCTCTCAAATTTTCCAACAACAAAGTCCTATCGGACTTTTTCCGATCGTGTGTAGCGAATCCCGACGGACAAAGTGCCACGCATGCTCAGATCGCATTACAAGACCAAAGCTATTGGCTACTAGCCTCTACGTAGTCCCGTCGTAGGCAACAAACGTCACCACGTTCAGAATGATCAGATTTTCCGACAACTTTGTCGGACCGTGTGTATGCAACACCAGTGTCGGACAAAATCCGTCGGAAAAAATCCGATGGATTTTGTGGTCGGATTTTCCGACCGTGTGTAGGGGCATTAGAGTGATTTGTATAATTTAACCAGAGGTGTAAGGTTTTTTTCACATGGGCGGCCCAGGGGCGGTAATCTTTCAGCCCGTACATGTATCTTATTTCTGCCTCATTTTTTTTTAGATCTTTGAGTATTATGCAAAATATATATACATGTAAGTTTCATACAGAGCTTTTCCTGTATTTTTTTAAATAGAGCTTTTTAGGTAGTTCACCTTTTTATAAGATGTTTTTGTATAGAATTATATTTAATAATGTAAATTACATTTTTAAATTCCATTTTTACGATTCTATAGACTTTATATACTGTATATATGTTTCCAGTGGTTTCCAGCCTGAGGCTCTAAGCGGCTTAAAAAAAGGGTGGGCTTGTGGCGCAGAGCACTGTTCCCCGAGCCCACCCATTTGTGTGACAATAGGGAATTAATATTCGCTGATGTCTTCCTGATTCTCCTCCCGGCCAGTCAGGAAGCAGTTCCTGTGGCCCGATTGGCCAGGGAGTCTTAACTCTCTGGCCAATCGTGTCTCAGGACACACTTCCTGTTCGCTCGGGAGGAGAATCAACGGCCCTGCTCTTCATTCCCCCTGACTCCAAAGGTAATGCCCCAATCGTCACTGCCCCGTCTGTCTCCCGCGTGGGGGGGTGTCGATCGCTGAATTCACATCTGTCTCCCACGGGTGGTGGGGGGGTCAATCGCTGCATTAATGTCCGTCTCTAGGGGGGGTTGGGATTGCCGCATTCCTGGGGAGGGGGGGTTTGGTGTTAGATTGCCGCCCCCCACAATATATTAAGCACCGCCCCCGCTGTATGTTTCTAAATACCCCTTTTTTTTTTTTTCTGACAGCCCTCAGGAAGGGGGGAGTCTTTTCCCCCCGAAATGCATTGGCTTGACCATTTGTTGCCACTTTCAATAAACGACCTTAAATTTACTTCTTGACTTGTATTTCATTGTATATTTAGTGCTCCCTCTTTTTCTACCTGTAATAGTACATGCGGTAACGTCTTTAAGACCATACCCAAATGCAGCACCCCAGCCCCCCAAAAGAAAGGGGATCATCACCTTCTTCCGGTGTAGTGGTTTAGAAAGCATCGGAAGAGAACTCTTCCAATCTGCCCACACCATCACCTAACCATTGACCCACAACCGACTAAGTCAGTCCAGAGCGATCTCCAACCCTACAGAAACTGAGCACATAGACAAGCTGGGTAATGTCTTTCAATGTAGCAAAATGTATCAGAATACCCACAAATAAGTTAGAGTGATTTGTATAATTCAACCAGAGGTGTAAGGGCTTTTTCACATAGGCAGCCCAAGGGCGGGTGTTTTACCAACCCTGCCCACCCACCTATATTTTTTTTTTTTTAAACTTAGCATTTTTATGAATTTTTTTAAAATGTTGATATATTCCAACAATTATAGCGTATAGTATTTCAAAAACACATTGTGACATTGTGAGGTCTGAGATTTAAACATACAATAAAAACAAGAAACAAGAAGTCAACAAATGTACAAGGTATTGTGTCTATATTCTTGTTAGTCAATTTCCGCCCACCCCTAATGGGGCCTAACTGTAAGCGGAGATCAACTCTCAAGATCTTATAACCAGTAAGGGAGAAAGAAGAGGTAATCCTGGGTTATATGCTATATTGGCTCATGTTATTAGAATACTGTTGTTATCAATTAGTGAGATATTTATAGTTCACAGTTTTTGTCAATTAGTGAGATATTTATAGTTCGCTTTTTTTTTAGGTAATTACAGGATCTAGGGTTATGTAGCCATTCTTGCCTGTTTTTTTTTTTTTATTCTATTTAGTTGTAGAGTCGTTTTTATATGCAAGTAACAATTCATATTGTGCTTGGATATTGAGTCTGCCGATGACATTTGTTAAGTTAGGAGTTTTGTTAGATTTCCATAAGCTACATATAGTAGGTCTTGCTGCTATAAGTATGTGTAGCACAGTTGTCCTATAACTTAGTGGGCATTTCTCAAGATGTATCCCCAATAGTGCCATTTCAGGAGATAGTACTTTTAAGTTACCAGTTAGGGCAGCTATGAATGAGGAAATAGATTTCCAAAAACTGAGTAGGTTTTTACATGACCATAGGGCAGCGGTTCTTAACCTCAGTCCTCATTACCCCCCACCAGGTTTTGCAGGTTTTCCTTTTCCCTTGCACAGGTGCTTTAAATCTAAGTCAATGGCTTGGTATTTTGGACAGCTATTTTATCTAAGGGAAATTCCCAAAACATGGCCTAGTGGGGGGTAATGAGGACTGAGGTTAAGAACCACTGCCATAGGGTATTATAAAGGTTGCCTATTTGTTCATTGCATCTCCAACATATAGGGGATGTAGATGGGAAAATCTTTGATATTTTGTAAGGGGTTAAATACCACCTCTGCTTGTGAGGATGCTTGTGTCACTCCGTGCTTGGGTACCTACTCACCAACAGTAAGCTTTAAAATGGCAAGGTCCAGTGGCGTCGCTAGGGGGTGGCTTTTGGGGCCCATAGCCCAGAGTCTTTGCAGGGGTCCCCAAGGGAAGGGGAGGTTCTCTGGGGACCCTGATGTAAGTTAGGGGCTCTATGCGGACCCTTATTTTAAGGGGGAGGGTCTCTGGGGACACTGATTTTAAGGGGGAGACTCTCTGGGGACCCTAATGTAAGGGGGGTTCTCTGGGAACCCTAATGTAAATAGGGGGTTCTCTGGGGACCCTGATGCAATGGGGAGGCTCTCTGGGGACTTTGATGTAAGGAGGAGGCTCTCTGGGGACCCTGATGTAAGGTGGGGCTTTCTGGGGACCCTGATGCAATGGGGAGGCTCTCTGGGGACTTGGATGTAAGGAGGAGGCTCTCTGGGGACCCTGATGTAAGGTGGGGCTCTCTGGGGACCCTGATGTAAGTGGGGGGCTCTCTGGGGATATATACACACACATGTATATTACTGTATATACATGTGTATGCCTGCCCAAGCGTATGACTTTATTTATTATGCTGCTATGGGCTCTAGCCCCAGATCTTTTGTAGACCTAGCAACGCCTCTGGCAAGGTCTTTGTCCTACATCAATGGTTAGGATGTCTCATTCCAACAACACTCTTTAAAGGACTCTAAGATATTTAATCCACATCTATGGCCAGGTCTCCATTACAATGGTATGGGTGTATATAGCATGTCAATTAAGAGAGAGGTGTACATAGCATAATATTGCAAATTTTTATTGACAAAATCAAAAAGAAATGCACTTACATCAAAGAAAGGCATACAGGTATAGACTCCATAGACATGCTGGTAGGTTAATTGGCTTCTGTCCAAAAATTGGCCCTAGTATATGAATGTGAGTTGGGGGCCTTGAATTGTGGGCTCCTTGAGGGTAGGGACCGATGTGAGTGTGCGATGTATGTGTGGAGCACTGCGTAAATTGACAGCGATATATGGGTACCTTAAATAAAAATAATAATATAATAGATGAGCATCTTAATGAGACACAATGTACAGGAAAAGGGGCAATTGTAGACACACACCCACACTCACTCAGGTTGAACTAGAGGGACTGGTGTCTTTATTCAACCTTACTAACTATGTAACTATGTAGGAAAAAAAATGCTGCCTTGGCATGCTGCCAGCCGTCACTGATCCTCCTGTATCTGGTCCCTCCTTGACGCATTTCGCCCCTCCCACTGGGCGTCTTCAGAAGCTTTTGAGTTTCTGCTTGCAACAAGCAACAAGCAGCAAGCGTCTTGTTGCAAGCAGAAACTCAAAAGCTTCTAATGAAGCCCAGTAGGAGGGGCAAAATGCGTCAAGCAGGGACCCAGATACAGGAGGTTCAGTGACGGCTGGCAACACGCCAAGGCGGTGATTTTTTACCTGTATGCCTTTCTTTGATGTAAGTGAATTTCTTTATGATTTTATCAATAAATCTTAGCAATAATACGCTATGTGCACCTCTCTCTTAGCAGCAGCTCATTGTTTAATTGTTCAATTAATATATAAATTAGTATCAGCACACACCATAGTGTGGGCACTAATACTTTTTTTTTTTAAATACCTCCTGCTTAGGATATTTTGCCAATTATCCCCCATCCACCTAAATTTTAACCTTTTAGCCTGTACATGTATCATGGGCTATGATGTTTTGCTGCAATTTAATTCAGCAAGCAATGTTTGACAGGCAGAACCACCTGTCAAACTTGCCCCATTGAGGTCAATGGGAGCCAGCCACAACTGCAAGCCAAAGACTTTGTGCTTTAAAAAAATAAAAATAAATAAAAGACAGCCATTCATGGTGTGTCAGGATTGTCTTCCAAATGACTAGCAACTGCTGCCATATCGCCCTCTGACAAAAATTATCCACCATAGATGAGTAAGCACTGCTGCCCTCATGAAGGACCCCTAAGGCCTGATTCACACCTATGCATTTTTAGTGCTTTTTGCATTTTGCATATTTGCACTACATCCATTTAACATGGTTTCCAATGGAACATGTTCTGTAGAGCAAATCTGCAAAATGCAAAATGCACTAAAAATGCCTAGGTGTGAATCAGGCCTTAGAGCCCATTCCGATCTATATGCGGCTTTTCTGATTGTTCATATCCATTACGGTGCGTGGCACTAAGGCTGGATTCACACTTATGCATTTTTTGTGCTTTTTGCATTTTGCAGATTTGCACTACAGAACTTTTTCCATAGGAAACCATGTTAAATGGACTGTAGCGCAAATCTGCAAAATGCAAAAAGCGCTAAAGATTCATAGGTGTGAATCAGGCCCTAGGCAGCCAATTAACTTGACATGTACAGTAAATCAATGTGGTTAAGAAGTAAATCTCTCTGTGAATTAATTGAGTACATATTTTATTTATTATGGTCAAAACACAAAAATGATTTTAGAAATAAAAATGTTCTCCCAACATATAAGCGTTTTATCATTTACTTCTGCCGATTTCACTGTTCCAAATCAAACTGTAATTTTATTTTTTTACATTTTTCCTTTATAAAGCAGAAGTAAAGAAAGTCTGAGAAGGTTTGCAGTCTACAGATGCAGTCTCTCAGGTGAGGCTTGCACCGGCATGACCACAGCTGTATGGGCTCTGTCATCCTGGAACCTGTTGTAACGATGTGAACTTTTGCAGGAAATAAACCACTTCTGTCAATTAACAAAATGCCTGCGGTGCTGGAAATTGTCCCAAAATTTCATTCCAAACTGTACTACTCTGCAAATCTGCTTCGGATAAAGAGCACAAAATTATATTTCATGCTATTACTTAAACGCTTTTTGATGGCTTACCCGGGCTTCAGGATTCATTATTGGGATGGAATCTGGTGTGGAAGACCCCCACCAGTTCCTACGTGGATCACATTTGTGTTTTTTTTTTTTAATATCAGGTTTTTAGAGCCAAACAACATGCCAAAAAAATTTCTATGGATGTAGCACCCTCCTAGTTCAGTGTAGGCTGCTAGGTCAATATAGTTTGCTCCTCTGTAAGCAAAGAAACGGGTTGATTGCTTGAGGCTGTTCGATGTCTCACAGACTGCTGTTCTTCTACTTCCCCCTGTCTTCTAGACTTATAGTGGGAGGGAGAGCAGAATCAGCAGCCTAAATATTTATGGGTCTCTGGCTAATCCCTAGAGAGGTTTGCCCAGTAGGTGGAGGGAGGGCCCATAAATATTCCGAGACCTGGCAGCCAGGGTGCAGAGTTCCAGGGTCTAGTCTTCTGGAGGAGACCCCTGTTCTGGGGGCTCTGCCCCTGGGGCAGAGGGAGAGAGACAGAGAGGGATCTGAGGAGACCTGTGAAGACATAGAGGTCCCAGCTACGCTTGGCTGGGGGGCCCACCAAAGAAAGCCTGGGTTAGGGTTTGGCTAGAGCCAGGCGAGTAGGTGTGAGGAAGCTCCATTATTTTAGGACTGAGTGAGTACCTGATTCTGCTACACAGTGGAGATGTGACTGGGGTATTTTACCTTACAATCCAGTGCAGTGCAGCCCATAATTGTGCAAGACAGCCAGGAGCATGCCATACTGCTTAAGTGCCCCCAGTGCAGCCAGGAGCTGTGCAATACAGGCAAGAGTTGTACAAGTCAGCCTTGTGCAGCCTAAAGCCTTGCAATAAAGCCTGCATTTTTAACAGAGCACCCAGATACCTAGCACTCCTCATGTTCTATAGTTCGGGGTATCCCATGCTCCCTATCCCTAGCCAACTTCCTGTTCAATAAATACCCAAAAAGAAACCCCTAGACTGATTCTTGAGCCAAAGGAAGAATGCTGAAAATACCATGTAGCGCTACATGTATCTCCAGCTTCTGAGCTATTTCGGACTGCAAAACAGACCCTGATAGTCTGGAGATTAAAATTCCAATAGGATTGAATATCATGATTTTGGATTTTAAATTGCATTGAAATCAAAAGGAAATGCTTTTGATGGTCACTTGTGGCCCTTTAAGAAGCTGTGGCATGCTGTGGAGGCCATTTTGTCCTGTGTCACACTCGAACACATACACCACTGAAGGTGACATTGGAAATATACACATCTTCAAATTACAGGTTTTGGGATGTTAAAGTGTACTGTATACTGCATCTAAAGCCAAAACAATTTGGATAGAGTAAGAGTAGAGAATAGTTAAACCCCATTAGTTAGTTTTAGAACACTTGTTGACCCACGTAGGCTTTCCACCACCGATATACAGCTGGAGCAAAGCCATCTATTCTCCACCCTTGGCTTCAGTCAACATTAACAGTTGCCATTCCCAATCTTTTACTGTATGAAATGGTAGCTGGCAAAGCTGCCCTCTCTTTCCCTGTGAGTTTTTTTTTGCCCTCTGTGTCCCATTGGGGAGATTTTCCTTCATTTCTTGTCCCATATCCAAAACTTTAAGTGAGGGGAAATTCCTGGTTGCCAGCAGGGTCACCAGAACTAGTACAATAGAAGTTTTCCCAACACTGGCTAGAGCTTGGAAACAACCGTTTCTTAACCGCTTGCCGACCGCTTCACGCAGATATACGTCGGCAGAAGGGCACGCACAGGCAGATTAAAGTACCTGTACATTGCCCTTTAAGAAGCGGCTTGTGGACGCGCACGCCCGCCGCAAGCTCTGTGAGTCGGGTCCCGGGTCCTGCGGACTCGATGTCTGTGGGGATACTCGCAATCGTCTCACGCAGAGCAAGACCGGGGAAATGCTGATGTAAACAAGCATTTCCCCGTTCTGCCTAATGACACTGACACTGATCATAGCTCCCTGTGATCGGGAGCGGTGATCAGTGTCGTGTCACACACAGCCCCTCCCCCCACAATTAGAATCACTCCCTAGGACACACTTAACCCCTACAGCGCCCCCTAGTGGTTAACCCCTTCACTGCCAGTAACATTTACACAGTAATGCATTTTTAATTGCACTGATCGCTGTATAAATGTTAAAAGGTCCCAAAATCACGCCAAAAGTGTCCGATCTGTCCGCCATAATGTCGCAGTCACAATAAAATTCACTGATTGCCACCATTACTAGAAAAAAAAATTATTAATAAAAATGCCATAAAACTATCCCCTATTTTGTAGACACTATAACTTTTGTGCAAACCAATCAATAAACGCTTATTGCGATTTTTTTTTTACCAAAAATATGTAGAAGAATACGTATTGACCTAAACTAAGGAAAAAAAAATGTTTTTATATATTTTTGGGGGATATTTATTATAGCAAAAAGTAAAAAATAATGTTTTTTTTTCAAAAACTTCAAAAAAAATTCAAAATTGTTTTTTGTTTATAGCGCAAAAAATAAAAAATGCAGAGGGGATCAAATACCACCAAAGGAAAGATCTATTTGTGGGGAAAAAAGGGACGTCAATTTTGTTTGGGAGCCACGTCGCGGGACCGCGCAATTGTCAGTTAAAGCGACACAGTGCCGAATCGCAAAAAGTGCTCTGGTCTTTGGCCAGCCAAATGGTCCGGGGCTTAAAGTGGTGTTTCCCCCTAAAAAAACAAAAAAGGCTTAAAAATCCTAAAAAAAATAAAAAAAAATAATTGGAAAACAAATATTTTTTACATACCTCTAAAGGCCTTCTACCTAGCCTAGGCTGGTCACATCACTTCCCCTTGGTGCAGGAAGGGCTCCCCAGTCATCTGGGACCTGTCACGTGTCCCAGATGACTGTGCGGCCACTCACGCCGCTCGCGCATGTGCAGTGGGTGCCCGGCTGTGAAGCCACTGCCGGGTGCCCACAGTTGCAGTGTCGGCGCTGCCGAGTGGATCAGGGGGCTTGACCCCCCGCATCGCTGGACCCTGGACTGGAACATGTAAGTGTCCGATTATTAAAAGTCAGCAGCTACAGTATTTGTAGCTGCTGACTTTTAATTTTTTTTTTTTAAGGGACACACTTCTTTAAGTGGTTAACTTTTCCAAGTCCAGCATAAATTGAGGGGGGCTATGGTCCATCAAAAAGGTCACTATGCTATACTATGCTATACTTGAAGACTCACATACCAAATTCCTGAAAGTCTGGGACCCCTGGATGTCCTACAATGCCCACCTGAACCTAGATAGATCTTAGCTCTTAGTGTGATTCTACTCATAGCTGCCCTTTAGTCTTTTGATGGATGGCCTACTTTTTTTTTTTCTGGAACTGGAACGCACTGGAACTGCAAGCACTGGTGTGAACTATGCCATTGAAAACCATATAATCTACTTTCCATGCGTTTTTAAAGCAGACAAAAAAAACGCACTGGACTGCATGTGGTGTGACCTGGCTCTGAATGAGCCCTTAAAAAAATGTGCAATTTTCCTGATTAGCGTATTAATTCCCTTATCGCTGCACAGAGCTGGTTGGTTGGTAAGCTTACTGTATGTAGCACGTGGCTCTTTACATTAATACACATTTGGCAGGAATAGTAGTGTACTCGCTGCAGCTGGAATGTCTCGCAGGGAAGAATAATTGTATGGGGTTTTCCAGCATCAGTCTGGAGCACAAAGCAAGATATAACATGAAGAAGAAGAAGACGAGAATACCAGCGCCTCGCACTCCAGGATACTTAGACGGGTTGGGTTCCTCGCATCTACCTGGATGACATGTTAAGGAAGAATATTCCTACTGACCGCATAGCATGACTCCAGTGCGATTTCACATGAATGACGGCCTTTTCTGTACAGGGAACACTTCTAGGGGGTTATACAGTATATTCCAGCCAACGCAGCACGAGAAACGATCGCAGGTGCCACAAAACACCTGCAGCCATCCACGCTCTACTTTGTAGACGTTGTGTGTCCATTGTGCATAAGGCCCCTTTCACACGGTCGGACCGTTCAGATCCGCCTGTCAGTTTTGACGGCGGATCTGAACGGGCGCTCCATGTTAGTCTATGGAGCGTCGGATGTCAGCGGAGACATCTCCGCTGACATCCGATCCGGTCCGATCCGCCAAAAGCAGACGTATGGCTATACGTCCAGATCCGTCGCTGGCGGATCGGATCGGGTGAGATCTGATGAAAACGGACACACTGTCCGTTTTCATCCGATCTCTCCATAGAGATCAGCGGCGCTCGCAAGCCCCTCCCCGCTCAGTGAGCAGAGAGAGGCTTGTCATCCGCCGGTTCAGCGGAGATCAACGGAGAGATCTCCCGCTGAGCCGACGGACAGAGGCGGGCTCCGTGCAAGCGGAGCCCGCCTCGTGTGAAAGGGGCCTAAGAAGGAATGTTGTAATGAGCAGGCTCCGTTTATCTTTTTTTTTTTTTGAAAACTTTAAAAAATTACAAGACAGAAAAGTGACAGCAGAAAAAGACCAAGTCATCCATCGGGTCTGCCCATTTTTTTTTTTGTTTTGTTCTTTGACTTTTGTTTGTTTTTTATTTATTTTTTATTTCGTTTTTTTGTTTTTGTTTTTTGTTTATTTGTTTTTGCTTTATTAACATGTCACAAAACAACAATGCATAGCAAAACATTTACAACACCAATAAGATACACAAAAATACGTATTATCCAAAATAACTCATACACAATGACTACTAAAAGAAAAAAAAAAGAAAACAAAAATCCATAGTCCCACATAATAAGACACATTGGGGGGAGATTTACCAAAACTGGAGCACTCAGAATCTGGTGCAGCTGTGCATGGTAGCCAATCAGCTTCCAGGTTTGTGCCACTTGGATGTGATTGTGAGCGTGACTTTAATCCGCCTTTACACTCAATGGACCACAGTCGCACCAAAGTAGTGCAGGCACCTTTTCAAAATCGATGCGACTTTAAAACGGTACCGATCTGAACGGGTGCCAATGCAAAGAATGGGCTGTGACTTGTTGTGTGACTTTTCCTGTCCAAAGTTGCATGACAAGTCACACAATTGTGAATAAAGCCTTTCTCAGTTCCAAATCGCAGGACAAGTCGCACCCCATTGTTGGCAATGGAACCATTCAGATTGCAGTGACTCCTGAATGAATGAATGGCTTGTATAGTGCTACCTATGCAAACTGAATTGCCTCAGGGTGCTTTTTGCCACTGGTGTCCATCTGTGGTATAGTGCGGTCCTTGCCCTGTGGGATCCCGACAGACTTACAAACACATATTTGGCCAATTTTTATTGACAGGATCTAATTAACCTACCAGCATGTCTTTGGAGTGTGGGAGGAAACCGGAGTACCTGGAGGAAACCCACGCAGACACAGGGAGAACATGCAAACTCCAGGCGGATGGTGTCGTGGTCAGGATTTGAACCAGCGACCCTATTACTGCTAGGTGAAAGTGCTAACCACTACACCACTGTGCTGCCCCTGTCACAGTAATATTGCAAAAAGGCTCCTGCATTACTTTTTTCAGATTTCATTGCGACTTGCATAGAATTCTGTTAAACAAAGTCGCAAGCCGCAATGAAATTGGAGGTGCAAATCACGCTGGTCTGCGGCTTTGAAATCGCACTGTTTCCAGGGAAAGGAAATCCATCACATCCCTGCTGATAGTACAGAGCTCTGCGTTGTTTAGTTCAGGTTCACACCAGTGCGTTGTGCGATATCACATGTGATTCGCAAGGCACTGCAGTGCAAATCACATGCGATGTCTGTGTAAAGCGATTTCTGATTTCAGCGCAAAAAATAAAAACCGCCGAGGTGATCAAATACCACCAAAAGAAAGCTCTATTTGTGGAAATAAAAAGGACGTCAATTTTGTTTGGGAGCCACGTCGCACGACCTCGCAAATGTCAGTTAAAGCGACGCAGTGCCGAATCGCAAAAAGCGCTCTGGTCTTTGGCCAGCAAAATGGTCCGGGGCTTAAGTGGTTAAATTATCAGTATTTTTTTGTTTATAGCGCAAACAATAAAAACCGCAGAGGTGATCAAATACCACCAAAAGAAAGCTTTATTCGTGGAGAAAAAAATGACGTCAATTTTGTTTGGGTACAGCATCGCACGACCGCGCAATTGTCAGTTAAAGCGACGCAGTGCCGTATCGTAAAAAAAAAAGGCCTGGCCATTAATGGGGTAAATCTGTCGGGGCGAAAGTGGTTAAATTACAATTAGTATAGAAAATATGGAAGAATGTTAAATACTGTGAGTCACTCACCTTTAATTTGTCATAAAAGTCAATTGCCAGGGCAGGCACAGACAGAGCGAGGCTTCTATTGGCTCCCAATGACCTTAAACTACCTACGGGAATTCAGGATCTGCTCACCAAATGTAGAAATCTACATGTCTGCGTCGGGCTGAGGAGTGTGCTTGTATCTATGGAGAGGAAACACTCTACAGGCACACCCAGGACCATCCTATCTCCAGGCAATACAATAGTGATTGAATAGGAAAATTCCAACTTGACTTTCAGTCTCAGGCAGGAGATCTGCGCCGCGGCCGCCGGCCAGGGAGGATCCGAATCATACTAATGTCCTTCAATCTGACCATAAGCAGACCAGTAGCATGTTCTTTGGTGCTTGTAACGCAAATTGAAGCACCACACCACCGCTAAAAGGTCCAGATTTGGTTTTGTTCTAATTCGAGGTCATGGAGACAATTGAAAGAGTTTCCAACTCGTTTCGGGGGGGTCCAAAAATGCCCCCTTCACCAGGGCCTGGCTGCCAAACCAGACCTGTGCCTGGAAGAAACACCATTAACCACTTAACCCTAGGTGGACGTCACATGACTTCCTGGGCTTTAAGTGGTTAAATCTGAATGATGCCTGCAGCTGCAGATATCGTTTTTTTCTGCCGGTGATTAACTCTTATATAAAAACAATCATAGTGGCTTGATTTTTTTTACAGGCGGTGGGAGGGGCCTCTCCCGCCGCCCTCCAGTTCTTTCACCGGCTTGCCCATGTGATTGGTGAGCTGTGGAATGAATCGGCCAGCGCTCATTTATAGGGGTGCAACGGATCGTCGCCGATCCGTGATCCGAACGGGCCACGCCGTTCGGATCGGCACACCCCGCGCTCCGCGGAGCGCTCCGCGGCCTCGGCCTTAGGAAAGGCCGCGGCTTCGGCCTAGCTCCGGAGCGGCGGCGGCCATCTTTGTACACCCGGCGGCCTTAGGAAAGGCCGCGGCTTCGGCCTAGCTCCGGAGCGGCGGCCATCTTGGTACACCCGGCCACTGTTTACAATGTGATCGCTCCGTCAAATTTGACGGAGCGATCACTTGTAAACATACCCTGCATTACCCAGCCAATATCCTGCATTAATCCTGCATATACTCTGCATTAATCCTGCATATACTCTGCATTAACCCTGCATATACTCTGCATTAATCCTGCATATACTCTGCATTAACCCTGCATATACTCTGCATTACCCAGCCAATACTCTGCGATATTCTGCATTAACCCTGCATATACTCTGCGATACCCAGCCAATACTCTGCAATATCCATTAACCCTGCATATACTACAGTGGGGAGAGGATGTGGATATACAGTGGGGGAGAGGACGTGGATATTACAGTGGGGAAGATGACGTGGATATTACAGTGGGGACTATATGGTGGCGGAATTTTCACAGGTTTTTGCAAATTCAATTATTTGCTGATCCGAAAAATTATCCGATCCGTGACTCCTGATCCGAGGATCGATCCGATCCGTGAGTTTTTTGATCCGTTGCACCCCTACTCGTTTACCATAGAGCTTACCGAGGACTAGATGGTCCCTGGCCATCTCTATGACCTTTGGAGGCCAGGACGTCATTTCCGGCTGGAAAGGTTTTTAAGCTGGAATGGTTGAGATCATTGGTTTTGTTTTTTTTGTTCTCAGCCTAGAGGAGAGATGTGGAGACTTATAGACCCCAGATCTCTCTGTAAAGAGGACCTGTCATGCTCTATTCCTATTACAAGGCATGTTTACATGCCTTGAAATAGGAATGAAAGTCATAAAAAAAAAAGGGAAAGAGTAAAAAAAAAAAAAAAAAGCAAACGCATATGTACATCGCGCCCACATATGCAAACAACGTTTAAACCAAACATGTGAGGAATCGCCACAAACGATTGAGCAAGAGCAATAATACTAGCGCTAGACCTCCCCTGTAACTCTAAACTGGTAACCAGTAAAAATGTATGAAGCGTCGCCTATGGAGATTTTTAAGTACCGAAGTTTGGTGCCATCCCACCAGCGGGCGCAATTTTAAAGCATGACATGTTAGGTATATATTTACTCGGTGTAACATCATCTTTCACATTATATTAAAAAATTGGGGTAACTTTGGTGTTTTGTTTTTTTTAAATCATGAAAGTGTTTCTTTTTCCAAAAAAATTGTGTTTGAAAAAATTGCTGCGCAAATACAGTGTGACATAAAAAATTGCAACGACCGCCATTTTATTCCCTAGGAATGAGCCTGAGAATGAATCGACCGGCGCTCGTTTACCATAGAGCTGACCGAGGACTAGATGGTCCCTGGCCATCTCTATGACCTTCGGAAGCCAGAGTGACGTCATGACGTCATTTCCAGTTGCAAAGGTTTTTAAGCGGGAAAGGTTGAGATTGTTTTTTTTTTTTTTCTCAGGCTTTCCAGCCTAGAGGAGAGATGTGGAGACTTATAGACTCTCTCTGTAAAGAGGACCTGTCATGCGCTATTCCTATTACAAGGCATGTTTACATGCCTTGTAATAGGAATGAAAGTGATAAAAAAAAAATAAAAAAAGGGAAAGAGTAAAAAAAAAAAATGTACATCGCGCCCACATATGTAAACAACGTTTAAACCAAACATATGAGGAATCACCACCAACGATCGAGCAAGAGCAACAATTATAGCACTAGACCTCCTCTGTAACTCTAAACTGGTAACCTGTAAAAATGTATGAAGCGTCGCCTATGGAGATTTTTAAGTACCGAAGTTTGGTTCCACTGACAATTTTGAAAAAAATATTTTTTTTTTTTTTACATTCTGCTATACAGTAATACATATAAAAACAAATATATATATAAAAAAAATGTATTCATCAGTTTAGGCTGATATATATTCTTCTACAAATTTTTGTTAAAAAAAATAGATGTATATTGGTTGGTTTGCACAAAAGTTATCGTGTCTACAAACACAGATTGGAACAGATTGAGGGACTTTTATTTTTATTTTTTATTGTTTTTACTGGTAATGGTGGGCGATCTGTGATTTTTAGCGGGGGTTGCGACATTGCGGCGGACAACTCTGACCCCAAATCACACGTTTTGGGGACCAGTGACATTATTACACTGATCGGTGCTATAAAAATGCACTGATCAATGTATAAATGACACTGGCAGGGAAGGGGTTAACACTAGGTGGCGATCAAGGGGTTAAAGCGTAATTCCACCCAAAAGTGGAACTTCCGCTCATTTGTCTCTGTATACCTTTCTTTCAGATAGTCATTGACAGGTATCGTGTTCCCACTTCCAGGAGCTGGATCACAGATCGAAGTAAGGGGTCGATCCCAACCTCTTACCATGTGATCAGCTGTCAGCCAATGACAGCTGATCATGTGAGGTAAACAGTGCCGTTAATCGGCTATTTTTTCTCCTCGCGCTGACAGCGCGAGGAGAAAAAAAAAAACTGATCACCGGCGGCCATGAGAGGGACATCGGTCCCGATCACGGAGAGCTGCTGCCAGCTCCTCGTGCCCACCTGTGCCACCTGCCAGTGCCACCAACAGTACACAACAATGCTGCCTACCAGCGCCACCCATCAGTACCCAAAGTGCCACCCATCAGTACCCAAAGTGCCACCTATCAGTGCCCACAATCAGTACCTCATCAACAGTGCTGCACATCAGTGCCACTTATCAGTGCCCATCAGTGTCACCTACCAGTGCCCATCAGTGCCACCTATCAGTGCCCATCAGTGCCATCTATCAGTGTTACATATCAGTGCCACCCATCAGTGCCACCTATCAGGGCCCATCAGTACTGCCTTATCTGTCCCCATCAGTGCCGCCTTATCTGTCCCCATCAGTGCCGCCTTAACTGTGCCTATCAGTGCCCATCAGTGCAGCCTATCAGTGCCCACCAGTGCCGCCTCATGCCTTCTTATCAGTGGCCCATCAGTGTCGCCTTATCTGTGCCCACTGCCCATCAGTGCAGCTCATCAGTGCCCATCAGTGCAGCTTCATCAGCGCATATCAATGGAGGAGAAAAATTACCCGTTTGCAAAAAAAAAATTATTTTACAAACTATGAAACATGATATTTTATTTTTTATTTTTTTCCATCTTTTTTTGTTTGTTTAGCAAAAAATAAAAACCCAGCTGTGATTAAATACCACCAAAAGTAAGCTCTAATTGTGGGAAAAAAATGATAAAAATTAAATTTGGGTACAGTGTTGTATGACCGCGCAATTGTCATTCAAAGTGCGTCAGCGCCGAAAGCTGAAAATTGGTCTGGGCAGGAAGGTGGGTTTAAGTGCCCAGTAAGGAAGTGGTTAAGCTTAACAGCTGGCGCTCCCTCACCCTGCATCTTGGTTGCGTTCTGCTGCATGCAGTAAGTGCCAACAGACGTATGTCCATTTATTATAAATATATTAATCTGCAAATAAAATAAAAAATTCTAATAGTATGTTAAGTATTATTTAAAGCATGCGAACGATAATTTGTTCAATGTGCCTTCCAATGGCATTGCACGGCTTTGTAGTGACTTGGAAAAATTCTTGCCACTGGTGGCGCTCTTTTGTCCCGATGGGCCTCAAACGTATGAGAACTGCCTTGTGCAGGCTCTCAAAGTTCCAAAAGATGTCAAACTCTTTAATCACTTAACCACTTGCTTACTGGACACTTAAACCCCCCCTCCACTCTTTGAATGACAATTGCGCGGTCATACAACGCTGTACCCAGATGACATTTTTATAATTTTCTTCCCACAAATAGAGATTTCTTTTGGTTGGATTTAATCACCACTGGGGTTTTTTTTTTTTTTTGCTAAACAAACAAAAATAGACAAAAATTTGGGAAAAAAATAAAAATACATGTTTAATAGTTTGTTATAAAACGGGTAAACGGGTAACTTTTCTCCTTCATTGATATTCGCTGATGAAGCTGCACTGACGGGCTGCACTGATGGGCAGTGGGCACAGATAAGGCGACACTGATAGGCACAGATAAGATGACACTAATGGGCCACTGATAAGAAGGCACTGGGTAGGACTGGTGGGTGGCACTGATGGGTGGCACTGATAGATGTCACTGATGGGCACTGATAGGTGGCACTGATGGGCACTTGTAGGTGGCACTGATGGGCACTGGTAGGTGATACTGATAGGCAACACTGGTGATGACACACTGTGGGCACTGATAGGTGGCACTGTGGGCACTGATGGGTGGCACTGGTAGGTGGCGCTGGTGGGTACTGGTAGGTGGGTACTGGTAGGTGAGGCAAGTGGGCACAGAAGCCTCTCCGCGATCGGGACCGATGTCCCTCTCGCAGCCATCGGCGATCGGCTTTTAAAAAAATAGCCGATTACGGGCTCTGTTTAGGTCACATGATAAGCTGTCATTGGCTGACAGCTGATCATGTGGCAAGGGGTCGGGGGCGCAGGGGCGCGCAGGCGGGTCAAGCACGGGACGCCCTCCCGGCAAATTAAGTCCGCGCTGTAGCCGTCTTTTGGCTATAGCGCGGATGGCAAGTGGTTAAATTATACAGCATCAAAACTCGTGCGGTTGCACGTTTGGCGAACATGCGCATTGCGTCCCACAATTTCAGTCAAATGAAAAGATGATTTTGTAAATGTAACTCAATTAGAATATGGAAATGAAGATATGTGATTACTCAATATTATACATCATTTGTGTAAATGTAAAAGGTGTGTTTTAAGAACTAACTACTTAAAGGTACTTAAAATATCAAAGTAAATGAATTTGTATTTATTTTTATGTTGAAAATGATAACATTTTTATGTTAAAATTACAAGCTGACCGAATCATTTTTATCAGTGTAGCTATATATGCTGTATATATGTATATCGGTGAGGAGTGTGGTCTGTGTATGGGGGTGATATTATGGGATGTCCCGGTGATATGAATATATAGGATATGATGCTATTATGGCATGTCCCCCCGGTGATATGGAGGTGATATTATGGGATGTCCTGTGATTTGCAGTGTATGGAGGTGATATTATGGGATGTCCGGTGATTTGCAGTGTATGGAGGTGATATTATGGGATGTCCTGTGATTTGCAGTGTATGGAGGTGATATTATGGGATGTCCCGGTGAATTGCAGTGTATGGAGGTGATATTATGGGATGTCCCGATGATTTGCAGTTTATGGAGGTGATATTATGGGATGTCCTGTGATTTGCAGTGTATGGAGGTGATATTATGGGATGTCCTGTGATTTGCAGTGTATGGAGGTGATATTATGGGATGTCCCGATGATTTGCAGTGTATGGAGGTGATATTATGGGATGTCCTGTGATTTGCAGTGTATGGAGGTGATATTATGGGATGTCCCGGTGAATTGCAGTGTATGGAGGTGATATTATGGGATGTCCTGTGATTTGCAGTGTATGGAGGTGATATTATGGGATGTCCCGGTGATTTGCAGTTTATGGAGGTGATATTATGGGATGTCCCGGTGAATTGCAGTGTATGGAGGTGATATTATGGGATGTCCTGTGATTTGCAGTGTATGGAGGTGATATTATGGGATGTCCCGGTGATTTGCAGTGTATGGAGGTGATATTATGGGATGTCCTGGTGATTTGCAGTGTATGGAGGTGATATTATGGGATGTCCTGTGATTTGCAGTGTATGGAGGTGATATTATGGGATGTCCCTGTGATTTGCAGTGTATGGAGGTGATATTATGGGATGTCCCTGTGATTTGCAGTGTATGGAGGTGATATTATGGGATGTCCCGGTGAATTGCAGTGTATGGAGGTGATATTATGGGATGTCCCTGTGATTTGCAGTGTATGGAGGTGATATTATGGGATGTCCCGGTGATTTGGAGTGTATGGAGGTGATATTATGGGATGTCCCGGTGATTTGGAGTGTATGGAGGTGATATTATGGGATGTCCCGGTGATTTGCAGTGTTTGGAGGTGATATTATGGGATGTCCCGGTGATTTTCAGTGTATGGAGGTGATATTATGGGATGTCCTGTGATTTGCAGTGTATGGAAGTGATATTATGGGATGTCCCGATGATTTGCAGTGTATGGAGATGATATTATGGGATGTCCCGGTGATTTGCAGTGTATGGAGGTGATATTATGGGATGTTCTGGTGATTTGCAGTGTACGGAGGTGATATTATGGGATGTCCCGGTGATTTGCAGTGTATGGAGGTGATATTATGGGATGTCCCGGTGATTTGCAGTGTACGGAGGTGATATTATGGGATGTCCCGGTGAATTGCAGTGTATGAAGGTGATATTATGGGATGTCCCGGTGAATTGCAGTGTATGGAGGTGGTATTATGGGATGTCCCGGTGATTTGCAGTGTATGGAGGTGATATTATGGGATGTCCTGATGATTTGCAGTGTATGGAGGTGATATTATGGGATGTCCTGTGATTTGCAGTGTATGGAGGTGGTATTATGGGATGTCCTGTGATTTGCAGTGTATGGAGGTGATATTATGGGATGTCCCGGTGATTTGGAGTGTATGGAGGTGATGTTATGGGATGTCCCGGTGATTTGCAGTGTATGGAGGTGATATTATGGGATGTCCCGGTGATTTGCAGTGTATGGAGGTGATATTATGTGATGTCCCGGTGATTTGCAGTGTATGGAAATGATATTATGGGATGCCCCGGTGATTTGCAGTGTATGGAGGTGATATTACGGGATTGTCCCGGTGAATTGCAGTGTATGGAGGTGATATTATGGGATGTCCCGGTGAATTGCAGTGTATGGGGGTGATATTACGGGAATGTCCCGATGATTTGCAGTGTATGGAGGTGATATTATGGGATGTCCCGGTGATTTGCAGTGTATGGAGGTGATATTATGGGATGTCCCGGTGATTTGCAGTGTATGGAGGTGATATTATGGGATGTCCCGGTGAATTGCAGTGTATGGAGGTGATATTATGGGATGTCCCGGTGATTTGCAGTGTATGGAGGTGATATTATGGGATGTCCCGGTGATTTGCAGTGTATGGAGGTGATATTATGGGATGTCCCGGTGATTTGCAGTGTATGGAGGTTATATTATGGGATGTCCCAGTGATTTTCAGTGTATGGAGGTGATATTATGGGATGTCCCGGTGATTTGCAGTGTATGGAGGTGATATTATGGGATGTCCCAGTGATTTTCAGTGTATGGAGGTGATATTATGGGATGTCCCGGTGATTTGCAGTGTATGGAGGTGATATTATGGGATGTCCCGGTGAATTGCAGTGTATGGAGGTGATATTATGGGATGTCCTGTGATTTGCAGTGTATGGAGGTGATATTATGGGATGTCCCGGTGAATTGCAGTGTATGGAGGTGATATTATGGGATGTCCCGGTGAATTGCAGTGTATGGAGGTGATATTATGGGATGTCCCGGTGAATTGCAGTGTATGGAGGTGTTATTATGGGATGTCCCGGTGATTTGCCGTGTATGGAGGTGATATTATGGGATGTCCTGTGATTTGCAGTGTATGGAGGTGTTATTATGGGATGTCCCGGTGATTTGCAGTGTATGGAGGTGATATTATGGGATGTCCTGTGATTTGCCGTGTATGGATGTGATATTATGGGATGTCCTGTGATTTGCAGTGTATGGAGGTGATATTATGGGATGTCCTGGTGATTTGCAGTGTATGGAGGTGATATTATGGGATGTCCCAGTGATTTGCAGTGTATGGAGGTGATATTATGGGATGTCCCGATGATTTGCAGTGTATGGAGGTGATATTATGGGATGTCCTGTGATTTGAAGTGTATGAAGGTGATAATATGTGATGTCCCCGGTGTTCTCTCCCCGGTACACTCCGCACACACTGGCAGCGCTATGAATGAAGGTTCTTCTCCTCCTGTCCCGCCCCGGGATGGGGGTGTCCTGTAACCCCGCCCGGGTATCACCGTCCAGGTCCGTCCCCCGGCTCCGCCCACCTCCCCTCCGCTTGTTGCTTCCACCCCGGGATTCCTCCAGCTGAGCTGACATTCGGAGTCTGACCCAGGCGCTGCTCGGAGGGAGACACGCTCTGCGCTGCTGCCACTTAACACCGCCGCTGTCACCCGCTAGAGGTCGCTGTGCTGCGTGCCACCTGCGCTCCCGATTTAAAGCCCAGTGCCCGGGGGGAGCTCACCTCCGCTGCAGGTCCATCGCTGGCACTGGAGGGGCACCGACCACCTTCCCGGACTATACCCGCTTCCATCTGCTGCTTCTCACTCTGACAAGTCGGGACCCCTGTGAGGAGGAGACTGGGGGGGCATCCCGGAGCACTTTACCCCTGGGATCTGTACACTGAGGAGCTACCACCTGCTCAAGACCCCCCTTCATTGGTATTGGAGATCATTGGCCCCCAAATCCTCAGGATGACCCCCGAATATTTCCTCAGGTCCCTCCTGATGATCATACTGGCGGTCTTCTCCGCCAATGCCAGCAACTGGCTGTAAGTCTCATTTATTATTATTATTATTATTATTATTATTATTATTATTATTATTATAGTGTCATTCCCTCTTCTCCTGACTTTGTATCCCCATCTATGATACTTTATATTCCCATCTATTATACTTTATATTATATTCCCATCTATGATACTTTATATTATATTCCCATCTATGATACTTTATATTATATTACCATCTATGATACTTTATATTCCCATCTATTATACTTTATATTATATTCCCATCTATTATACTTTATATTATATTCCCATCTATGATACTTTATATTCCCATCTATTATACCTTATATTATATTCCCATCTATGATACTTTATATTCCCATCTATGATACTTTATATTCCCATCTATTATACTTTATATTCCCATCTATGATACTTTATATTATATTCCCATCTATGATACTTTATATTCCCATCTATTATACCTTGTATTATATTCCCATCTATGATACTTTATATTCCCATCTATGATACTTTATATTCCCATCTATTATACTTTATATTATATTCCCATCTATGATACTTTATATTCCCATCTATTATACTTTATATTATATTCCCATCTATGATACTTTATATTCCCATCTATGATACTTTGTATTCCCATCTATTATACTTTATATTATATTCCCATCTATAATACTTTATATTATATTCCCATCTATTATACTTTATATTATGTTCCCATCTATGATACTTTGTATTCCCATCTATTATACTTTATACTCCCATCTATTATACTTTATATTCCCATCTATGATACTTTATATTCCCATCTATTATACTTTATATTATATTCCCATCTATGATACTTTGTATTCCCATCTATTATACTTTATATTATATTCCCATCTATAATACTTTATATTATATTCCCATCTATTATACTTTATATTATGTTCCCATCTATGATACTTTGTATTCCCATCTATTATACTTTATACTCCCATCTATTATACTTTATATTATATTCCCATCTATGATACTTTATACTCCCATCTATTATACTTTATATTCCCATCTATGATACTTTATATTATATTCCCATCTATGATACTTTATATTCCCATCTATGATACTTTATATTCCCATCTATTATACTTTATATCCCCATCTATTATACTTTATATTATATTCCCATCTATGATACTTTATATTCCCATCTATGATACTTTATATTCCCATCTATTATACTTTATATCCCCATCTATTATACTTTATATTATATTCCCATCTATTATACTTTATATTATATTCCCATTTATTATACTTTATATTATATTCCCATCTATGATACTTTAGATTCCCATCTATGATACTTTGTATTCCCATGTGTGATACTTTGTTTCCTCTTCTTCTTCCTCTTATCTCTATAGATCTCTATAGCCCAGCATGGGGGGGGGGGGGGGGGGGGGGGGTCACTTTATTGCCCTCTTTGAATGAGAATGGGGCACAGATGGCAGGTCAGCTCCTATCTGTATTACGGTGGCCATACATCTAACCATTTGATCGATCGATTCTTCGTAGAATCCAATAATGCAATCCGATCTATTAATTATTGAAAGCAATCGGTCAATTTTAAGTAAAACCCATTAATTTAATCAATATTCTTGTGATCCATCCGGATGGAAATCCGATCTTATTCACACTTCTAAAAATTATCAATTTCTTTTCCTACCAGTCTCTTTTAACTGGAGCAACCAATCTATAGTCGATAAACTATTCAATCGACATACCACACTTAGGGAAGTGGATTTTGATCGATAGATAAGATATGATTATAAGTTATCTTGTGTTGTAAAGTGCAGCGTAAACTGTTGGCACTATATAAATCATGTATAATAATAATAAAAATGAATAACATCCGTCACATTTCTGTTCCCACTATGTAGTCTTATAATCTGATCGATTCAAATACAACCGTAATCATAATCAAAGTATCTAAGATTGGGGCACAGATGATAGCTCAGCACCTATCTGCATTATTGTGACCACACATGTAACAATCTGATCAATAATACGATCAGATCTATGAATTATTGAAAAACCATCAATCAATTTCAAGCAAAACTGATCAATTTAATTGAGATTATTCTGATGGGAAATCTGGGCTTGTACACGCCTCGAACAATGATCAATTTGTTTTCCTATGAATCTCTTTCAATAGGAGTAACCGATATATAGTCAATAAACGAATCAATTGATATACCAACATTAAGGAAGTGGATTTCGATCGATAGCTAAGATATCATTATAAGTTATCTTATGTTGTAATGCAATTTTATAATCTGATCGATCAAAATATAACCATATTCATAAACAAAGTATCTAAGATTGGGGCTCAGATGGTAGCTCAGCGCCTATCGGCATTATGGTGGCCACACATGTAGCCATCTGATCAATAATGCGATCAGATTTATGAATTATTGAAAAACCATCAATCAATTTCAAGCAAAACTGATCAATTTAGTTGAGATTATTCTGATCGGTCTGGATGGAAAATCTGAGCTTGTACACACCTCGCAAAATGATCGATTACTCTTCCTAGTAACCTTTTTTAATAGGAGTAACCGATCTATAATCGATAAACTATTCAATTGATATACCACACTTAAGGAAGTGGATTTCGATCGATAGCTAAAATATGATTATAAGTTATCCGTCGCATCTCTCTGTTCCCACTGTGTAACCTTATAACCTAATCAATCAACGTACAACCGTGTTCCTAATCAAAGTATCTAAGAATGGGGCACAGATGGTAGCCTGGCACCTATCTGCCATATGGTGGGCATGCATGTAATGATCTGATCGATAATGCGATCAGATTTAGCTCAGCACCTATCTGCCATATGGTGGGCATACATGTAACGATCTGATCGATAATGCGATCATATTTAGCTCAGTGCCTATCTGCCATATGGTGGGCATACATGTTACGATTTGATCGCTAATGCGATCAGATTTAGCTCAGCACCTATCTGCCATATGGTGGGCATACATGTTACGATTTGATCGCTAATGCGATCAGATTTAGCTCAGCACCTATCTGCGTTATGGTGACCATACATGTAACCATTTGATCGATAATGCGATCAGATTTATAAATTATTGAAAAGCCATCAATCAGTTTCAAGCAATACTGATCAATGTAATTGAGATTATTCTGATCGGTCTGGATGGAAAATCTGATCTTGTACACGCTTCGAAAAAATGATTAATTTATTTTCCTATTAATCTTTTTCAATAAGAGTAACCGATCTATAGTCAATAAACTATTCAATATGCTACACACAAGGAAGTGGATTTTAATTGATAGTTAAGGTACAGTCATTGATTATCAAAATCTGATCAATTATACAATATGATCATAATCATAAATAAAGTAATAATTTTAATCAATCAATAATTTTGCACACTGGACGATCAGCTAATTTTGCTCAAATCTGATTTAAAATAAATCAATCAGGACGGAAGTTATAGGTTTTCAATCGTCTGCAGATTTAGTTGTTTTGATCGAACCACACATTGATCAGATAATGAAATCAAAGCCACCATTAATAAAGTCGATAATTTGACATGATCGTTAAGCGTATCAAATGATCTAATCCTATTTCTGATTGGACCGTTATGGCGGTCATACCTGCTCCGATTTTATTGATCAGATTCAATCAGAACAATAAAACCAGAAACTGATTGAATATTCATAACTTTCATTCCGATCAATTTTTTTTTTTGAGGTGGTTTGGATCAGATTTGATCAGACTAAGTTGATTGGCCAGGGTGGAAAGCCGTTGATCGCTTTGATTGGCCAGGGTGGAAAGCCGTTGATCGCTTTGATTGGCCAGGGTGGAAAGCCGTTGATCGCTTTGATTGGCCAGGGTGGAAAGCCGTTGATCGCTTTGCATGGAATCAATTAATTCAGTCATCAATTTGCTCGCATTTCGATCACTCAGATTATAAGGTCACATGGTGGAAAAAAAGATGCGATCGATCACTTACAGTCCTATCCTCGAATACTGCCGAAAAAATCTGAAGCAACATTTTATATAAGCTTCAAACATTTTAGATTGTCAGCTCTCCTGCTCAGGGCACAATGACAATAGTGGGCCAGGCACCTGCAGGGTGATCATTAGAATTTGATGCTTTTTGTTTTCTCCTTTTAATCGTGGTTTACACGTGAGGGTCATTTTATTTTTTGAATAAGGTCGGGCAGGGTTAGAACCCCCGTCAGGTTTTTATTGATGTGTGTTCTCTTAGTTTGTCCCGCTGACCGCTGTCACGGGGACTGAGGGCTCGATCGATCCAGCAGCATTGCCCAATACAAGAACAAGGCGATTTGTCTGATATCCTATGGCTTCCGTTTACACCAAGGCGCTACGCGCTGGTTCACACCACAAAAACGCACTCCAGATCCGTTCCATGCGCATTTTTGCATTTTGGATGCATTCCAGGGGCTTTTTTATTATTTTTTGCTGTTTTTTTGTTTTTATTAGGGACAGTTAACACCATAGAAACGCCGTCCGGATGCGTTCCAGGTGCTGTTCTGCATACGCATTTTTTATGCGTTTTTTGTGCATTTTTGATGCGTTTTTGTTTCCCCCCCCCCCCCTCTTTTTTCTTAGGGCCAGTTCACACCAGACGCAGTTCCATTCAGTTCCGTGCGCTTTTTTTCTGCACTAAAAATGCATGCGCAGTGTTTTCCATGTATTCCAATGGCTCTAGTTCACACCACGCAGTCAGTTTCTGGTCAGTTTCTGGTGCAGAAACTGACCGGAAACTGACCGGAACTGACTGTATTGGTGCAGAAAAAACGGAACTGCATGGAACTGCATCTGGTGTGAACTGGCCAGTTCACACCACATGCAGTCCAGTGCGTTTTTTTTCTGCATCAAAAACGCATGGAAAGTAGGTTGTATGGTTTTCAATGGCATAGTTCACACCAGTGCGGTCAGTTCCAGTGCGTTACAGTTCCAGAAAAAAAAGTAGAACATGCTGCATTTTTTCTGCACTGGACTGTACTGGAACGCTGTAAAAGGCATCAAAAACGCACTGGAACGCACCTAAATGCACCAAAAACACACTGGAACGCACCGGAACGCACCTAAATGCACCAAAAACGCACTGAAACACACTTGTCCTTGTTTAAGGTTAAGAAAAAATAGGGGGGAAAAAAGCACTGTACTGCATCAAAAACGCAACAAAAACGCATCAAAAACGCACTGTAACGCATCAAAAACACGTATGCCGAAAAGCACCTGAAACGCATCCGGACTGCGTTTCTATGGTGTGAACTGGCCCTTAACCTTTAATAAGGACAAATGTGTTGCAGGGCGTTTTTGGTACATTTAGGTGCGTTCCGGTGCGTTCCAGTGCGTTTTTGATGCATTTTACTGCGTTACAGTACAGTCCAGTACAGAAAAAATGCAGCATGTTCTAATTTTATTTCTGGAACTGGAACTGACCGCACTGGTGTGAACTATGCCATTTTTATGCAGAAAAAAAACGCACTGGACTGCATGTGGTGTGAACTGGCCCTTAAGGTTAAGAAAAAGGGGGGAGAAATCACTGGACTGCAGCAAAAACGCATTTTAAAACGCACTGAAATGCATCAAAAATGTGCAGGCAGAAAAGCACATGGAACGCATCTGGACTGTGTTTCTATGGTGTGAACTGGCCCTTAAATAAGGACAAGTGTGTTGCAGGGCGTTTTTGGTGCATTTAGGTGCGTTCTGGTGCATTCCATTGCGTTTTTGATGCATTTTACAGCATTCCAGTACAGTCCAGTGCAGGAAAAATGCAGCATGTTCTACTTTTTTTTCTGGAACTGAAAAGCCCAGGAACTGACCGCACTGGTGTGAACTATGCCATTGGAAACCATATAACCTACTTTCCATTAGACATGTGCGGTTCGTTTAGTTCGCAATTAAAATTTAGACGAATGTATCCGAATTTCCGAATTAGAATACAGTAGAACCTTGGATTACGAGAATAATTTGTTCCAGAAGAATGCTTGTAATCCAAAGCACTCATATATCAAAGCGAGTTTCCCCATAGGAAATAATGGAAACTGAGACAATCCATTCCAGTGGCACTGATAGTGTATGCAGTACCGCATGTAACCAGAGGTGGGGGGGCTCCGGAGACATTCAGAAACACTCAGAGAGCACTCGGATGCACTGAGAGAGAACAGAGTGTTTCCGAGTGGCTCTGAATGGCTCTGAGTGTCACCAGAGCCCCCGCACCTCTAGCCAAATGCGAAAATACACACCCCAGAGGCTTGAATCCTGCTCGTTTTGCGAGACAACGCTCGCAAGCCGAGTTAGGATTTTTAAAAAAATGATCGTATTGCGAAACGCTCGTAAACCACGTTATTCGCAATCTGAGGTATTACTGTACTATCAAATTGAAACGAATCCAAAATAACGGAAAAAAAATTTGAATTAGAATCGTTTTCGAATACTTTTCGAATTCGAAAACTTTTCGATTTAGAAAAGTTTCCCAATTTCCAAAGAGAATAAAATAGAATAGAAAATATTTTTTTTTCTATTTTATTCCTTTATTTTCTATTCTATTTTATTCTCTTTGGAAATCTATTCGAATTCGAAAACTATTCGAAATGTGTTTGAATTGATCTGAATTGAATTGAAAACGAATAAACATAACGAACTCCGAAAACGAATGAAACAAATTTATGTAAATAACGAATCGAAAACGAAACAAAACAAAACGATTTTGTTTGTTCTGCACATGTCTACTTACCATGCGTTTTTGATGCAGAACAAAAACGCACTGGACTGGACATGTGGTGTGAATTTTTTTTTTTTTACTTCTATGTAACTTTATGTTTTGCAATGAGTGCTTTTTTACCCATCTTTTTTTTTTTTAATTCTATGTAACTTTATGCATTGCAACTTGTTGCAATGGAATGCACTTCGCAAAAAAAAAGAGCAGCGCATCCTTTTTGTTTTTTTAGGGCAAAAAAAAAAAAAGGACGTGCTGTATTTTTTTTTTCTTTTTTGCGTAGTGCATTCCATTGCAACAAGTTGCAATGCATAAAGTTACATAGAATAAAAAAAAAAGATGGGTAAAAAAGCACTCATTGCAATGCATTAAGTTACATAGAAGTAAAAAAAAAAAAAAAGATGGGTAAAAAAGCACTCATTGCAATGCATAAAGTTACATAGAAGTAAAAAAAAAAGATGGGTAAAAAAGCACTCATTGCAATGCATAAAGTTACATAGAAGTAAAAAAAAAAAAAAAAAAGATGGGTAAAAAAGCACTCATTGCAAAACATAAAGTTACATAGAAGTAAAAAAAAAAAAAAAGATGGGGAAAAAAGCATGCATTGCAGTATGCTTTAACAATGCAACATAGCACAAGCTCTCCTGAAGAATGTATCAGTTACAGAGATGAGACAAACCATTCACCACTAGCAGGTGTGCTTATAATGATCAGATTTTTCTTATTTAGCCCACAAAGAAGTTTGGATGGAGTTTGGCTTCAATCTGTTAGTATATCTAAATCTGCTAGTACATCTAACACCCCCCCCCCCCCCCAGCCTGACAATGCTGCTATCTGCTGTGCCTCCTGTGATCCTTCATCCAGAGTGTGGGCACTCTAATATAGGAGGGGTGTTAGTGACCAGATCACCAGGTGAAAACAGATGGGGAAAAAGCCTAAAAAAGAAAACAAATGCAGCCATCACATCTAATGATTGGTTACAGTGATTGTACAATCTGCTTTATAAAGTGACCATACACTATACAATCTGACTGTACAAGCTCCTGTAGATCTCCTATCCACTATGTAGTACAAGAGTCTATGTGATCAGATACATGTTTCAATAAAGGAGCAATATCTTTTCTGATCAATCTCTCCCGATCCGGTTATAGTCAAGAACCAGTTTGATCGAAATGACACATCGGGGGAAGTGGATTCTGATCAATAATTGGAAGATACGATTGTAAGTTATTGATCACATCTCTGTTTTCACCATGCAATCTCATAATCTGATTTGTGCCGTCGATCGATGCAATGTGATTGGTCTCTGCCCTGGCCGGTCGACTCAGTTTGATTGAATCCGGTCTAAATTGATTGAATTTGATTGCTCGCTGATTTGATTGTTTTGATGAAATTGCACACTGATTGGATAGTAAAATTGAAGCTTGAATGGCCTCCATTAGACTGACCTTTGGGTCTGTTCTACAAAACCCCTGTTAATATGGAGAATTCCACGGCAGGAATGAGACTCTGGGAAAGAGCGAATACCCGGCAGATCTTGTCGTTGAATTAGCGAGGGGTTCTGGATAAAAGAGCGCCCCTATACCCAGATTGTGACACCGAGCTGTGGCCCCCGGGAAGAGTCTGGGTCTCGGTTACTGCCAGGCCATTGGAGCTGCCCCTGTGTTGCTGTTGTTGGGCTGAGCTCTCCCAGGCCGGAGCTCTACAATGTGAAGTATGAGGAAACTGGAAGCGTGCTGAGATTATTTCTGTAGAAGTGTGGTAAGATGAGTCCATGGCCCTGGAAAGAGATCCGCCCAGGACACTGCCCGGCTCTGCTTACAATTAATCCCGATTTCCTACACGGAACATGCTGATGGGACATTCCAACGCCCCCCCGTCCTCCTACACTATGTGTGAGAGTCCGAGAACAGGTGTCTGATTCCAGCATGCCCCCCCCCCTCTACTACCTTCCATCCCTCCACCTGAGCCTTCTACCTTCCATCACTCCACCTGAGCCTTCTACCTTCCATCACTCCACCTGAGCCTTCTACCTTCCATCACTCCACCTGAGCCTTCTACCTTCCATCCCTCCACCTGAGCCTTCTACCTTCCATCCCTCCACCTGAGCCTTCTACCTTCCATCCCTCCACCTGAGCCTTCTACCTTCCATCCCTCCACCTGAGCCTTCTACCTTCCATCACTCCACCTGAGCCTTCTACCTTCCATCACTCCACCTGAGCCTTCTACCTTCCATCCCTCCACCTGAGCCTTCTACCTTCCATCACTCCACCTGAGCCTTCTACCTTCCATCCCTCCACCTGAGCCTTCTACCTTCCATCCCTCCACCTGAGCCTTCTACCTTCCATCCTTCCACCTGAGCCTTCTACCTTCCATCCTTCCACCTGAGCCTTCTACCTTCCATCCCTCCACCTGAGCCTTCTACCTTCCATCCCTCCACCTGAGCCTTCTACCTTCCATCCTTCCACCTGAGCCTTCTACCTTCCATCCTTCCACCTGAGCTTTCTACCTTCCATCCTTCCACCTGAGCCTTCTACCTTCCATCCCTCCACCTGAGCCTTCTACCTTCCATCCCTCCACCTGAGCCTTCTACCTTCCATCCTTCCACCTGAGCCTTCTACCTTCCATCCCTCCACCTGAGCCTTCTACCTTCCATCCCTCCACCTGAGCCTTCTACCTTCCATCACTCCACCTGAGCCTTCTACCTTCCATCCCTCCACCTGAGCCTTCTACCTTCCATCACTCCACCTGAGCCTTCTACCTTCCATCCCTCCACCTGAGCCTTCTACCTTCCATCCCTCCACCTGAGCCTTCTACCTTCCATCCCTCCACCTGAGCCTTCTACCTTCCATCCCTCCACCTGAGCCTTCTACCTTCCATCCTTCCATCACTCCACCTGAGCCTTCTACCTTCCATCACTCCACCTGAGCCTTCTACCTTCCATCCCTCCACCTGAGCCTTCTACCTTCCATCACTCCACCTGAGCCTTCTACCTTCCATCCCTCCACCTGAGCCTTCTACCTTCCATCCCTCCACCTGAGCCTTCTACCTTCCATCCTTCCACCTGAGCCTTCTACCTTCCATCCTTCCACCTGAGCCTTCTACCTTCCATCCCTCCACCTGAGCCTTCTACCTTCCATCCCTCCACCTGAGCCTTCTACCTTCCATCCTTCCACCTGAGCCTTCTACCTTCCATCCTTCCACCTGAGCCTTCTACCTTCCATCCTTCCACCTGAGCCTTCTACCTTCCATCCTTCCACCTGAGCCTTCTACCTTCCATCCCTCCACCTGAGCCTTCTACCTTCCATCCCTCCACCCGAGCCTTCTACCTTCCATCCCTCCACCTGAGGCTTCTACCTTCCATCACTCCACCTGAGCCTTCTACCTTCCATCCCTCCACCTGAGCCTTCTACCTTCCATCACTCCACCTGAGCCTTCTACCTTCCATCCTCCACCTGAGCCTTCTACCTTCCATCCTCCACCTGAGCCTTCTACCTTCCATCCCTCCACCTGAGCCTTCTACCTTCCATCCCTCCACCTGAGCCTTCTACCTTCCATCCCTCCACCTGAGGCTTCTACCTTCCATCACTCCACCTGAGCCTTCTACCTTCCATCACTCCACCTGAGCCTTCTACCTTCCATCACTCCACCTGAGCCTTCTACCTTCCATCACTCCACCTGAGCCTTCTACCTTCCATCCCTCCACCTGAGCCTTCTACCTTCCATCCCTCCACCTGAGCCTTCTACCTTCCATCCCTCCACCTGAGCCTTCTACCTTCCATCACTCCACCTGAGCCTTCTACCTTCCATCACTCCACCTGAGCCTTCTACCTTCCATCCCTCCACCTGAGCCTTCTACCTTCCATCCCTCCACCTGAGCTTTCTACCTTCCATCACTCCACCTGAGCCTTCTACCTTCCATCCTTCCACCTGAGCCTTCTACCTTCCATCCTTCCACCTGAGCTTTCTACCTTCCATCACTCCACCTGAGCTTTCTACCTTCCATCCCTCCACCTGAGCCTTCTACCTTCCATCCCTCCACCTGAGCCTTCTACCTTCCATCCCTCCACCTGAGCTTTCTACCTTCCATCACTCCACCTGAGCCTTCTACCTTTCATCCTTCCACCTGAGCCTTCTACCTTCCATCCTTCCACCTGAGCTTTCTACCTTCCATCACTCCACCTGAGCTTTCTACCTTCCATCCCTCCACCTGAGCCTTCTACCTTCCATCCCTCCACCTGAGCCTTATACCTTCCATCCCTCCACCTGAGCCTTCTACCTTCCATCCCTCCACCTGAGCCTTCTACCTTCCATCACTCCACCGGAGCCTTCTACCTTCCACCCTTCCACCTGAGCCTTCTACCTTCCATCCCTCCACCTGAGCCTTATACCTTCCATCCCTCCACCTGAGCCTTCTACCTTCCATCCCTCCACCTGAGCCTTCTACCTTCCATCCTTCCACCTGAGCCTTCTACCTTTCATCCCTCCACATGAGCCTTCTACCTTCCATACCCCCACCTGAGCCTTTTACCCTTCATCCTTCCACCTGAGCCTTCTACCTTCCATCCCTCCACCTGAGCCTTCTACCTTCCATCCTTCCACCTGAGCCTTCTACCTTCCATCCTTCCACATGAGCCTTCTACCTTTCATCCCTCCACGTGAGCCTTCTACCTTCCATCCCCCCACCTGAACCTTCTACCTTCCACCTATCCACCTGAGCCTTCTACCTTCCATTCTTCCACCTGAGCCTTCTACCTTCCATCCCTCCACCTGAGCCTTCTACCTTCCATCCCTCCACCTGAGCCTTCTATCTTCCATCATTCCACCTGAGCCTTCTACCTTCCATCCTTCCACCTGAGCCTTCTACCTTCCATCCTTCCACCTTTTATGTGCTGCTGGACCAATTACTGTTACTGGAACACTCATCCACCACTTAATAAGTCTCTTCTATTAATACCACTCTATCTATCTATCTATCTATCTATCTATCTATCTATCTATCTATCTATCTATCTATCTCATGTAAAATAGCTGTACATGATTAAATAAGGTTTGTCTATGATTGTCATTTAGCTGATTTCTTCTATCTATCTGGGAGATTTACTAAAACTGGGGGGTGTAACATCTGGTGCAGCTCTGCATAGAAACCAATCAGCTTCCAGTTTATTTTTATTTTTATCAAAGCTTAATTGAACAAGCTGAAGTTAGAAGCTGATTGGTTACCATGCACAGCTGCATCAGATTCTGAGTGCTCTAGTTTTAGTAAATCTCTATCTATCTATCTATCTATCTATCTATCTATCTATCTATCTATCATCTTTTGATCCCTATCAAATCAGCCTATCAACCTATCCTGTAAAATATCTGCACACAATTATATGCAGTTTGTCTCTGAGCGTCATTAAGCTGCATCTTTCTATCTATCTATCTATCTATCTATCTATCTATCTATCTATCTATCTATCATTTGAAAATCTATTATCTATCTATCTTGCTTGTATCTATCTGCTATATTTCTGATCTTTCTATCTACCTGCTATCTAACTATATTTTGATCTCTAACAAATCTATCTATCTATCTATCTATCTATCTATCTATCTATCTATCTATCTATCTATCTATCTATCCTCTATCAATCTATCTATCTATCTCTCTATCTATCTATCTATCTATCTGTCCATTATATATCTATCTACCTTTCTATATATCTATTTTGATCTCTATTGAACCTCTAATCTATTAGGCTGCTCTTAAATTAATTAGTAACTTATATAAAAAAACATTAATTATACTGAAAATTACCCAGAGGGAAGAAATTGAGCTCAACTGATTTAATATCCCTATACACCAGGCTATCTATGTATCTTTCTATGTATGTATGTATGTATGTATGTATCTATCTATCTATCTATCTATCTATCTATCTATCTATCTATCTATCTATCTATCTGTCTATCCTGTAAACTAGCTGCAGGCGATTATACGTGGCGTGGCATTCCTCTTCTCTCTTCCCGTGGGGCTCCATCATTCCCTCTTGTTGAAGTTTCATTCATATAATAGGTCTGTTTGGTAATGGCTGAGAGACACAACCAGGTTAATCCAGATGGGAAAAGAGAAATCTCTGCTGATTGGGATGACTCTGGGGGGGTGACATGTAGGGACTTGCTGGCACCGTTGGAGGGGGAAAGTGTGGGATCATTGTGTGGAATGAGCTTCAACTGAAAGTTTTTATTGTTTAAAAACGACATCTCATTATAACGTATCTAAGAGAAGCATGAGGTGACTGAGGCCCTTTGGCAATTGGGGAACTACAGTACTCAGCATGCCCTTTCAGCCTTTGGTTGATACAGCATGCTGGGACTTGTAGTCCCCCATCATTTGTGGGGCTGTGGGTTGCACAACCCTGACCTCTAGTGGTAATAGATGGGACATTTTCTATAGACTGTTACTTTTGTGTTAAATATTACATTGTGCATCATATGTAATGGCAAAATGATAGTCTATTATTATTATAATTATTATTGTTTTATCTTAATATAATATTAGGTATAATTTTAATCTTTTGTGAAACAACTGGCCATTTGGAAAAAAACAGATATCTTCCATCCAATAATCTTGGCATTTTTTTTAACAATGTCCTTTTAGAACAATCCTTACTTAGAATAGTCACCAAATTAGTTTCAGTCCTCCCTTATCCTGTACAATTATTTAAAAGAACAGGATCATTCCTAGATATTGGTTTACAGTTGAATGGGCCTATACAGTCATTGTCATTTTATCATCTGTGCAACATCGATTCCCAGCATGCTTTGCTGTAAAATGGTGGGATTTGTGGTTCTGCAACAGCCAGGCACCCCCCCCAGTGTAGAATCACATTAAAAGGGCTGATGTTTATTTTCTACAATAATCTTTTTTGAAAAAAAATGATATAAAACAGTGCATGAAAACTGCAAATCTTCAGCTGGAAATCTGCTGTCTCTGGTGTAACCCAATCCGATCGCTATCAGATCTGTTCCAAACTTTGCTGGTGTAGGTCACTGGTCTATCCGCAGGGAGCTTTACTCAATTGCCAGTGAAGCCTGTCTGTTATGTATTGCTGATAGAGTAATGTGATCTCTAATATACATTTCATGGAGCTAAAATTGAGATTCACCCATAATATTGGGTCACTGGAAACATTCCGGGGTGAGGCTACATTTAGAATTGTTTACAATTTGTTGCGACCCACAATGTGAGCGCTAATGTCATGGTGAGAATATGCCACACTGCTCAAAAAGTGCCCATAGTTCATATCAATGGGTCAGGTTTTTATTTATTATTTATTGGGGGATAAATAATATTTATATTTTCAGAAGACCTTTTCATAAACATTTTTCCAAAGAGGAAACAAACTGATAAAAAAAAAACTTTGATTCGATAATAATAATAATAATAATAATAGTAATAATTATCATAGTGGTATTAGAACGTAAACACGTATCGCTAACTCTGCAATACATGTGACATCTCTCTTTTTTCTGCCTCTTTCTATCTTTCTTTCTATCTCATTTTCTTTACTTTCTTTTTCTGTCGTTTTCTTTCTCTTTCTTCTTTGCCTTTCTTTCTTCCTCTTTTGGTCTCTCTTTCCTTCTGATGCTCTCTTTCTTTTTTCCTTCCTCTCTCCTTATGTTTTCTATCTATCTACCTATCTATCTCTCTTTTTCTCTCTCTCTCTTCTTTCTTTTTCTCTCTCTTTCTTTTCTCTCTCTTTCTTTCTTATTCTTTTTCTCTCTCTTTCTTTTCTTTGTCTCTCACATTCTTCTCTTTCTCTCTTTTTTCTCTCTCTCTTTCTTTCTGACTCTCTCTTTCTTTTCTGCCTTCTTCTCTCTCTCTATTTTCTTTCTTTCTTTCTCTCTTTTTATCTTTTCTCCCTCTTTCTCTCTCTTTCTTATTCTCCTTTCTTTCTTTCTTTCTTTTTTTCTCTCTCTCTCTTTCTTTTCTGCCTTTCACCTTCACTCTCTCTATTTCTATCTATCTTTCTCTCTTTCTTTCTGCTGTCTCTCGCTTTCTTTTTTGCCTGGCTATCTCTTTGTCTCTCTTTTTCCTTTCTTTTTTGTCTCTCTGAATTTATTTCTCTGTCTCTCCCGCCCCCTCTCTTTATGTGTTTATCTTTGTCTGTCTGTCTGTCTCTATATGTTATTTTTATATATATATATATATATATATATATATATATATATATATATATATATATATATATATATATACTGTGTGTGTGTAGATATATATATATATATATATATATATATATATATATATATATATATATATATATATATAGGGGGTCCCCGACTTACGAACGCCCGACCTACGAACATCCCCTACTTACGAACCGGGCGCTGCGGGGACCCTCCGCCATTTTCTGCCGTGCTCCGGCCATTCTGCGCATGTGCGGCCATACGGAGCCTCGGAAAATGCCGGAAAACTTTGTCCGTAATTTGCCGCGCATGCGCAGAACGGCATTAGACGGAACATCGGAAATGTCCGTAATTGTCCGTAATTGTCGGTCTGCGCATGCGCGGCCGACTTACGAACAATTCCAACATAAGAACAGGCGGGCAGTCCCTAACGAGTTCGTAAATCGGGGACCCCCTGTGTATATATATATATATATATATATATATAATGTTCTTCAAAAAGTTTCCGTACTTTTCTTAACTCTATTACATACAAAAAAGTGCGTAAACTTTTTAAAGACCATATATATTCTCTCTCTCTCTGCCTTTCTTCCTGGCTGTCTCTTGGTGTATAATCTGCATAGCTTTCTTTCTGTTACATTGATGATGAACTCTGATCTTCATGGCCTCCTAAGGGCCTGTTCACACTGTAATGCAGTGCGCTGCGTCTCCGTGCATTGAGGCACGTTGCATTAGGCAGCCTCTTAAAAATAATTGTGCTGTGAATGTGCCCACGAAAATTTCCTTTTTCTTTTTTTCCTTAACAGCAATGAATCGCCGCGAGAATACTCATCTGTGCGTTGTCTTTTATCTCAGGTGTGTCTCAGTGCACTGTAGATGTGTTGGTGTGCAATTAACTTTACATGGCAATGCACTGCAACCCACATCTACACACACACACCTCCCAACTTTTTGAGATGGGAACGAGGGACACCTACTAGCAAAAGTATGTAGACATAGGACACACCCCCTCTAAAAGGAGAATTATACGGCTCTTTTTTTCCCACTTCTATTCCTTTATACTGAGTTTTGAAATTTGCAAATGTAGCAATTTAGAAATTGGATCAAAGGTTTAGCGCTGGGATAAGTAGTGCATTTTCTATACAACTATATAGATCATATCAAAATGAGGGACAAATGAGGAGGAAAGAGGGACTTTCTTCCAAATCAGGGACAGTCCCGCAAAATCAGGGACAGTCCCGCAAAATCAGGGAAAGTTGGGAACTGTTTTCAGTGGATTACTATACATTGTAGTAATTTGCATCTATAACAAATTTTTTTTTTTTGTTTACAAACTTTTTTATTAAACTGGTGGGACACCCTGAAAACAAAAACTTGAAAAAATGTTAGTAACAATTTAAAATGAAAAAAAAAAAAGAATTTTTTTTTTTTTTACTTACCAGAAATGGCTGTTGCTAGGCAGATCGTCCTAATCTGCCTCCTCCAGCGCCGCGTGATCTTCTCTCCTTCCGTCTTCTAGTGAATGGTTCCCCATTCACAAATAAGACTTGCGCATGCGCAGTAGTCAGCGCGCCGACTCGCGCATGCACAGTAGTCTGCGCGCCGACTCGCACATGCGCAGTAGGAAACAGGAAGCTGTTTCCCTTACTGAGGATGGCGGCGCTGGATCCGGTTCGCCGAGGGACATCTCGGCCTCCAAGAACGGCATTGCGGGCCCCCCTGGAGGGTAAGTGTACTTATTAAAAGTCAGCAGCGACTTTTTTTTTAGCTGCTGACTTTTAAAAAAAAAAAAATTTCAGGTAAAACACCGCTTTAAGTACAAAAGGTTGTACAAAACCGACATGGCATAAGTGATATAAAAATTACAGAGGGTCAGATATACACATGGACAATATAACATACATATGTAGTAGTAATAAATTTTGTTATAAGGAAAAAATAAAGACAGGTATTATGATCTTTGTAACAGAGATTTATACACGTCCTTAATCTACAAGTTATGGAAGGGTATGTTGTTGTAACACATTTATAATACACAATATTACACACATGATTGTGTGAACGAGCCCCAACCATGCAAATTTTGTCCAATACCAGGTAGAGGCACATTGATAAGTAAACTCTGTGAATCCGGCCATGCACTTTAGTCTGATTTAGAAATGTACAGACATCTTAATGTGCGTTGGCCGGTGAAGTTAACTTGGATGAGGTTGAATGAAACAGAGATTGGACAAATGAAAAACTTTTATTGAGTTTTAAACCTTCCGAAGAGCTGGCCTGAAAGGCTTTTAAAAGTCGATCCAGCGTTCCAGTTCAAATATTCCCATCATATTAGCATCCAAAAAATGTATGAGATTGTAAAGTGAGTGGCCAGCTTAGGAGAACGAAGCCTCAGTCACGTGTCTGCCTGTTAGGAAAAAAATAAATATATTTCTTGCTGTGCTGGATACACATTATATCATTTTTTGTTGTTCGATTTCTTTAAGATTTACCTTCAACTATATAGTGCAAGGGCCTGCCTGATTGCATGCAAATTGAGAGTGTTTAGGTATGACCTCATGTTATATGGTTTTGGTAAATCTAAAGGAAAATTGTATATAAATTGTATAGTGTGTAGCCAGGGGGCCTTGTCTGCAAGACACGATCACTCTGATCTGTCTGTCTGTCTATCTATCTATCTATCTATCTATCTATCTATCTATCTGTGTTATATTTCTAGAACATACTTGTGAATTACCTGTCTGTTTATACACAACTGTATGTGGAGTAGACCGGTACACAACAATGATCCACTAAGAGAACCGCTAATTAGTAAATTAGTAACTTTTAACATATTGGATAGAGTAAAGGAGTTTTTTGGCCATCTGTGTCCCACTGGGGAGATTTCCCTTCATCTCCTGTCCCATAGTCAAACAGGAAGTGGAAGGAAATCCCTCCAAAGTGAGGAAATCCCTGGTTGTCACCATAACTAGTGTGCACAGTGGAAGATTTTCCCTCTATCCCTGTTCTGGTGACAACCCAAAATTTGAGATTTTCTTTTACTTTCACTTTCACTTTCAGGGATAACAGTAAACAGGACAAATAGAGAGGGTTGTTGTGCCTAAAAGGGGCACAGACAGCAATAAAAACCTGACAGGTGTTCTAATCCCTCTTCACTCTATCCAAAACTAAAAAAAGATTTGCCCTTTGTTATATATTAATATATCTATTCACTTTGATATCTAGTATCTATCTATCTATCTATCTATCTATCTATCTATCTATCTATCTATATCTATCTACCTACCTATCTATCTACCTATCTATATAGCTATCTTTCTAGCTATTTATCGAATATAGTGGTACCCAACACTGATCTTATAGAACAGGTAATTAGTAACTTATATAAGAAAACATTAATTATACTGAAAATTACCCCAGAGGGAAGAAATGGAGCTCAATTGATTTAATATTCCAATACACCAGGCTATCTATCTATCTATCTATCAATCTCTTTTTTTTATCTCTCTCTCGCTCTCTCTCTCTATGTTTATCTGTCTGTCTATCTATTTATCTGTCTCTCCCTCTATTTCTTTCTCTCTCTATGTCTATCTATCTATCTATCTATCTATCTATCTATCTATCTTTTTTATCTCTCTGTCTCTATGTTTATCTATCTATCTATCTATACCCCTCTTTTTTATCTCTATCTCACTCTCTATATCTATCTATCTATCTATCTATCTATCTATCTATCTATCTATCTATCTATCTATCTATCTATCTATCTATCTATCTGTGTTTCTCTCTGTCTGTCTGTCTGTCTGTCTGTCTGTCTGTCTGTCTATATCTCTCTGTCTCTATGTTTATCTATCTGTCTGTCTTTCTCTCTGTCTGTCTATATCTCTCTGTCTCTATGTTTATCTATCTATCTGTCTTTCTCTCTGTCTGTCTGTCTGTCTATATCTCTATGGCTCTATGTTTATCTATCTATCTGTCTTTCTGTCTGTCTGTCTGTCTATATCTCTCTGTCTCTATGTTTATCTATCTATCTTTTTTATCTGTCTGTCTATCTGTCTGTCTGTCTAACTATCTGTCTGTCTATCTATCTATCTATCTATCTATCTATCTATCTATCTATCTATCTATCTATCTATCTATCTATCTACTATCTCTCTTTTTTATCTCTCTGTTTCTATGTTTATCTATTTATCTTTCTCTCCCTCTCTCTCTCTGTCTGTCTGTCTGTCTGTCTATTTATCCCCCTCTTTTTTTATCTCTCTCTCTCTCTCTATGTTTATCTATCCGGCTATCTATTTATCTATCTCTCCCTCTATTTCTTTCTCTCTCTATGTCTATCTATCTATCTATCTATCTATCTACTATCTCTCTTTTTTATCTCTCTGTCTCTATGTTTATCTATTTATCTTTTTCTCCCTCTCTCTCTCTGTCTGTCTGTCTATCTATCCCCCTCTTTTTTTCTCTCTCTCTCTCTCTATGTTTATCTATCTGTCTATCTATTTATCTATCTCTCACTCTATTTCTTTCTCTCTCTATGTCTGTCTATCTATCTGTCTATCTATCTATATTTCTATTTATCTCTACAATATAATTTAATTATTCATATACTGTGTATAAAGGCCAAATATTTGAAATATAGAACCATGATCGTTATTATTAAAATAAATAATATAATATAATCATTATAATAATGATCACAGTCTTCATCATTATATAATTTAGTCATTTCAACTTAAATATATAATAATAAATTCATTTAGGATGTAAGGTTGGACACATGAAGTTTTTCGGCTGTAGAATGATGATTATATATATGATTATATATATGATTTTTATGTGTATATGATTATATATATGATTATTATGTGTATATGATTATATATATGATTATTATGTGTATATGATTATATATATGATTATTATGTGTATATGATTATATATATGATTATTATGTGTAGTTTTTTTCTGTACTCGTTCTTTCTTTCTTCTCGCCTTCCAATGTTTTCTCTCACAATTGAAGGAGGTGTCCTCGGTGTTCAGGCTGGAAAACTATTTTAAAATGCCCTGGAAGCGTTGAAAATGATTAACTAATTACACGCAGGGACTGCTGAAGTTTGGCCTCATTAGCAGTCCGGTGGTGGTCCGGCACATATGACCGTTCCCAGCGCTCGGGTTTAATTAGTGATTTTTGGAGGAGAGTTTTTTACGCCGCCTTCTTAAATTTAGAAGGAACTGTTGTTATTATTAAATGAAAAATTTGGTGTAGAATCGAAAAACATTGCGTCAGCTAAGCGACGAAGGAGAGAATTGGTATGATTACAATGTCAGTGAAGCCGCTGATGGTTTGGACGGCTGAGCTTTTTAATGCTCAAGCAAAGGTCAATACTCGGCTGTAGGTTTGATTGGTAGAAAATGTATATAAAATGCCTATATACAAGGAAAAGGGCTCAGGATAAGATAATTGGGGCCCGTCCGTGGCGTACCGAGCCGTAATCGGCGGGGTGAAGAGACTTGACATTAAACAGCACATAAAGCAGATAAAATATTGCTGACATTTATTGTGTATATTTTTCCATAGTAATAGAATTCCCGGCAGGATTCTAAGGGATGGCGCACAACAGATTATTAATATTACAGTCTTGTGGCGTGCTGGACGTCTGCAAAAAGTTTATTTTTCTTATTGCTAAATCCCTCTTAGTTTACAGTCTCTTCCCATTCATCTGCCCTCCCTCTTCTTGGGGCTCTTTTGTTAATACTTAACTTTTTTTTTTTTGTAAAAGAAATTTATATTGGCTCAATAAGACTTCATTGTGCAGCGAGAAGGATTGGAATATCTAGCAATGCAGAGAATGATCTGAGTTTAATACTAAAAGTGACACTAAACAATGTCCTTATTCTTTAACCACTTGCCCTCCGGAAGATTTACCCCCCTTTCCTGGTCAGGCCATTTTTTTTGCGGCACTGCGGTACTTTAACCTCCTTGGCTGGTTTTCCTGAGTGTGTCTCTGGGGTTCAATTTCAGTACCATTAGCGGTAACCCCGAGCCCGCAGGTTACTTACCTTGTCCCCAGGATCCTGCGATGTCCCCCCGCTGTGTCTGCTGGCTCTGTCCTCCGCCTGACGCCTCTGTGTGCCGGGCTCCGTTTCCCTGCGAGTGTCGCAACGCACGGGGCGGAGCCAGCAGCAAATTTAAAAAATAGAAAAATTTATAACACATGCAGTACACTGTAATCTTACAGATTACATTACTGTGTGAAATCATTTCACATCCCTTTTGTCCCTTGTGCTTTGCCCAGTGCCCTGCATGCAGTTTTGTATTATATATACTGTTCTTTCTGCCTGGAAACTTGAGAGGTCCATAGCAACCAAAAAGTGTCCCTTTACATCAAAAGTGGTTTTAAGCCCCATACACACGGTCGGATTTTCCGACGGAAAATGTCCTATCGGACAATGTTGTCGGAAATTCCGACCGTGTGTAGGCTCCATCGGACATTTTCCATCGGATTTTCCGACAGACAAAGTTTTATCTCCTGCTCTCAAATTTTCCGACAACAAAGTCCTATCGGACTTTTTCCGATCGTGTGTAGCGAATTCCGACGGACAAAGTGCCACGCATGCTCAGATCACATTACAAGACCAAAGCTATTGGCTACTAGCCTCTACGTAGTTCCGTCGTAGGCAACAAATGTCACCACGTTCAGGATGATCGGATTTTCCGACAACTTTGTCCGACCGTGTGTATGCAACACCAGTGTCGGACAAAATCCGTTGGAAAAAATCTGATGGATTTTGTGGTCGGATTCTCCGACCGTGTGTACGGGGCATTAGACCAGCTAGAAAACAGTGATAGTAAATTAGAACACTTGTAGAATGGAGCGACAGTGAATCGTGGGGAAATTAATTTTATTATTATTATATTATTTTTTTTTTTATAATTATTAATAGTTATTTATTATATTATAATTTATGATTTTGTGTTTCAAACTTCATCATACCCGGCATGTCTACTAGACTCTTGTTTGGACAGATTTAGGTGAGTTATTGCTAAGAATTACAGGCCTACAATATAAAACGCCAAATTTCTATGCAAAACAATTGTACCGCTTTGGGATGCAAAAATCAGACATAATCATTCCGCCAGGGTGGTTACCTGATAATTGCACGGTCGTGGGACGCTGTACCCAAATAAAATGTATGTTTCTCTTTTCCCACAAATAGAACTTTCTTTTGGTGGTATTTGATCACCTCTGTGTTTCTTATTTTTTGTGCTATAAACAAAAAAAAACTGACAATTTTGGAAAAAAAAAACAATATTTTTTTACTTTCTGCCAGGGTGGGTTTGATTTAAATCACAAGTTTGATTTAAAGCGGAGTTCCACACAAAAATGGAACTTGCGCTTTTCCGGTTCCTCCCCCCCCCCCCCCTCCGGTGTCACATTTGGCACCTTTCAGGGGGAGCAGATACCTGTCTAATACAGGTATTTTCCTCCCACTTCTGGGCATAGATACCCGAGCTTCCCGATTCCCTTACCGATGATGGCGGCGGCAGCACCCGATAGCTGAGGGACAGAACGGCTTTGGGTGAGGACATCGCGGGCGCCCTGGACAGGTAAGTGTCCATATTTTAAAAGTCAGCAGCTGCAGTATTTGTAGCTGCTGACTTTAAAAAAAAAAAAAATGGCGGAACTCCGCTTTCAATCATAATTTTTAAAGATCAACTCTCATCTCTGTCCTGCAGCGGCTCCTCCTTTGACCCGCTGTTGACTCACCGACCGTCCCATTTACTTTAATGGGACGGCTGGTGATGCGGCAGTGACACAACAAGGGGAGGGACGTGGCGGCAGCAGGTGAGTGGATGCACGCTAACAGGCGCTGTCATGATGGTTCTTAAATGACAGGTGCTCTTTAAATGTAAGGACTCATTCTTGCTGGTAGTTAGAATCTTTAATATTTGCAAACAAAATGAAGGTTTCCTATTTAGAATAATAAGCTGTCAGGTTAGTAAAACAGCGACATCAGAACCAATTCAATAATACAGTTTGGGATAATGGGATAAAGGAATATTCCTGAACTTTGGATTATCTCATGGTTACTGTGAAATTGTGTGAATGCATAAATGCAGTGCATGTTGTCTCAGCTTGCAGAGCTTGGACTCATTGAATGAGTTTACAGAAAATGTAAATAATGCAGAATATACAGCCTCATGCTACAAAACTAAGCTCCGGTTCATGCTGAATAAACTAAATTATTAATGTACCGTATATACTCGAGTATAAGCCGAGTTTTTCAGCACATTTTTTTGTGCTGAAAGTGCCCGCCTCGGATTATACTCGAGTCAAGCACTTTTCTGCAGCAAAAAATGACATTTTCCGACCCAACTTTGGGGCCCCGTATATCGGGGCCACTTGGTGCTAGGAACTCCAAATTTGGTGTGCAAACCAAGTAGAACCAACATTACAACATATAGTCAGTCAACTGTGTCCATCTGTCATTTTGGGACCCTTTGGGTCCAGAGACCCCAAATGTTGGCTGCAGATAGGGGGCATCTAGGAACCCTTAACTACCAAGTTTGAAGTTCAGGGGACCTATGGCTGCAAATAGGCACAGTGAGACATGCAAATGGGCACAGTGAGGCTGCAAATGGGCATTGTTGACCCTCTTTTCCACTTACAGTAGCTGCACATTTCTTACCCCCTAGGCTTATACTCGAGTCAATAAGTTTTACCAGTTTTTTGTGGTAAAATTAGGTGCCTCTGCTTATATTCGGGTCGGCTTATACTCGAGTATATACGGTATCTTGAATGGAAAACTATCTTTAGATAGATTTTTATTCTAAAAGCATTTTATTAAAATAAATTTGATAAAAAAAAAAAAAAAAAATCGATTTAAATAAATAAAAAAAATAAAAAAAAAACAGATTTAAATAAAAAAATTAGATTTTATTTTTTTTTAAATCATTGAATTATATCCACCATGCTTTCTGCTATAAAAGATATCCAATGAAAAAATGTAAAAAATTACATTTCTTCATCAATTTGGGCCTATATGTATTCTGCTACATATTTTTGTTAAAAAAAATCCCAATAAGCGTATATTGATTGGTTTGCGTAAACGTTATAGTGTTTACAAACTATGGGATATAATAAGAAAGTAATTATACACACTTGGTGCCTTATCTGAATTAAATTAGCCTCAGAACCTGTGTAATGCCCCGTACACACGGTCGGAAATTCCGACCACAAAATCCGTCTTATTTTTTCAGACGGATTTTGTCCGACACTGGTGTTGCATACACACGGTCGGACAAAGTTGTCGGAAAATCCGATCATTCTGACCGTGGTGACGTTCGTTGCGTACGACGTAACTACTTTTGCTTTTAACATTTGATTTTGGAGTAAATGGACTTTTCTAAACGAAAACCACATTCACTGTTAGAAGTTTGTTCGTTTGAGAAAAATTCTCCACCCTGCTCCTTCTAATTTACTCAACGTTATGGTTGTAAGCGAACATTGATATGGCCCTACTGATTAGAAAATGTAAAAATCTTGAACTAAATTCTAATATTGTCTGGCCTGATTTACTATAAAACAGCAGAGGCAGGCTCTACATTTCCTGCACCATTTCCTTGCAGCATATTGTTTCTTCTAAAATTAGGGGTTCGTTTAATGTAAACCAGTACTATAGAAAGATTCCACAATGTTATAAAGCCATTGCACAACTGGCATCTGGTGTCTACTTGAGCTTTTGATAGCACAACCCAAATCCCCAGTCCAGCACTGTAGATAGGGTTGCCACCTGTCCATGATTCACCCGGATTTGGAATTGTGTGTCCAGGTTTTAGACCTCCAGAAACCCGGACACATTATTGAGAATGGACTGCGGCTCCCCAAGTAACTGAGTACCACTACCGCCAAGTATATAGGTGTTTGCACAGGCCCCACCCCCAAACATGGACAGGAGGAGAAAGAGGGTTTGATCTCCTTCTGTTCCTCCTGCCCTTACCCCTCTGTCTGCCCACTCACACTACAAACCCTAGTATTCTGTGTTCAAGAACGGGATGCGTGGGCTGGACATTTGAAGCTCAGCAGCTGGCAGATACATTGTGGATGAAAGGTGTCAGTGCTTGCGCCTCCATCCTCGGGTGAGTGAGTGAGTGTACCATCCAATGTCTGATCCCCCTTCCTCCCTTCCAATGTCTGATCCCCCTACCTCCCTTCTCTCTCTTGCCTCTGAGCGAGTGTGTACACTAAGATAAGGGGGACTCTGGTGTAAGGGGGGCTTTGAGAACCCTGATTTAAGGTGAAATGCTGGGAACTCTAAAGAAAGTGGGAGCTTTGGTGAGCAGAGTTCTTCTTTATACCAGAGTCCACAACGTTCCCCCTTAAAACAAATTGGCGTGCATCGCTAAAGTGTTCGGGTTTGGCTTGAAGAAAAGGTGGCAACCCTAACTGTAGATCCCTGGAATCTCTGACTTTCTGAAAGTCGTTGTTTGCATAGGACTAAGCACACCACTCATCCCCCATGTGACAGTGCTTGAGCTTTGGGATTGGCCACTGAAGCACAACATTGGAGTCTATATGTGCTCCCTTATTCCTAGAAGCAACAGGTTTTTGACAGTGGTGGAATAGATGGGTGGGGTTTGGTGCCAGGGTTGGCATTATAGCTTTTGTTACTAGCACATTTTCAGATGAGGAACAATGGAAAACAGGGTTTACGGTGAAGCCTTCTTTGTAAAAAGCAGATTTAGTGAACTAACACTTGTGTTTTCTGAAAGCCGCTGCCTAGAATTCTTCTATGCTAGTTAGAGGTTGTGTATGACTGATGGAAGCACAGAGCATGACAGCAAGCTAATCTATCATATATGTCATGAAAGGTGCTGTCGTCACAATCCAAACAGGGCATCGATGGCTGCCGTCAGCTGATCCTTTTCAGTCTTTCCAGTTTGACTCTCACTCATACATGCCATGTACAAGGTACCATGCCAGGTATTCAAGCCCCGTCTGGTGGAAATACTTTCATTACATGTGGATCTTTTTCCCTTTCTTTTAATACATTTACAGATATGATTTATAGTGCATGTTTATTTCTATTAGATAGATTTTAGTTTTTTTGCTGCCTTTGACCCTGTTAAAAAAAAAAAAATCATCTCATTTCCTGTTTCTGTGACAGCATAACGGGAGCAATAGGCTCTAAACCTACCTCTTCCCAACATGACGAGAGGGGAAAACTATCCAAGAGGGTCAAAAAACTTGACAAGGGTTTCTATACCCCTAAACCACTCTGTCCCAAAATTTTGGAGAGACTTCAGCTTTATTGGTGTTCTAGACCCTGTTAGAAGAATTTCATCTCACTTCCTGTTCCTGTGACAGCATGATGGGAGTGGTAGGCTCCAAACCCACCTCTTCCCAACAGTACGGGAGAGGAAATCTTTACTAGAGGGTCAAAGACCTTGGCAGAGGTTCTATACCCCTAACCCAAAATCCCCAAAAAGTTTTGACTGGTTTTGCTTCAATAAAGATGGTGCACAAAACAATGAGGGTGCTTAAAACAACAGTGATTGGCCAGAAAGACCTAACATAGCAGGTTGCTAATTCCTCCAAGAATAAATGGCTTGGGGGGGTCAAACATAGACCTAATTTTTATGGTCATCTTTTTTCCAGTTGCCTTTAGAGGGCTAAGGACAAGGGGACCCTTCACTGTGATGATTGCACCCCTCGCTTTGTGTGTAAATTGTCACCTGCATGACAGTGTTATTCGGAGTCCCAGCATCCAAGTGATTTGGCTAAGCGTAGCAAGATGACCTTCTTGGGCCACTTGGGAAGAAGAGGAATTGTCTTGGGTCGCCCATAAAATACACTAACAATAAGGATAGCTGATCAGCAGAAAAAGTCGGGCAGATCACAAGTTAAAGATCACTGATATAGATAATCCGACGGACTTTGCAGCTGAGGTCCGCCGGACTTTCAAGCGAACGGACTTGGCCACACACGATCACTGCAAAAGTCCGCCGGATTCGAACGTGATGACATAGAATAAGGAAGTTCATAGCCAGTAGCCAATAGCTGTCCTAGCGTCGGTTTTAGTCCGTCGGACTAGCACACAGACGACCGGACTCGAGTCTGGCGGACAATTTTGAAGCCAGTCTTATTTCTAGGTCCACCGGACTTTAGGGAAGAAAAAGTCCGCTGGAGCCCACACACGATCGAATTTTCCCGACGGACTCTAAGTCCGCCGGAAAGTCCGATCGTGTGTACGCGGCATAAGGGTATTAGTTCATTGATTGAACATGGTATATATTAGATTTATAAGGGTGTACCATTCCAAAGTGTAGCAAGTTTATAGTGCACAGCCCCGTGTGATCTGCCAATCTCATTAATATACTATTTTTATACAATGGCTTTTCCTTGCAGTCTGCAGTGATTTTTTTGCTTTTTTTTTTAGCACGTAATCCTCTGCATCAGTTCAGTAAGTAACAAGGTAAGGGATCCCTTACTATTTACATTTAGCTCAATTTAAACTTAAATTCCCACTCCCCTCTTGTTGGGTTAGTTATTTTATTGAGATGCTGTTATAATGCATGGGCAGGATCTTCACATTTCAGCATAGAGTTTGTCCTATTGTTTATGGTCCTTTTCACTATAATAATCACATAACCTTTGCTCTTGTGGTTTCTACGTCAGTGAAATCACTCAGCTGTACACTCCGCACATAGCTGGGGGTACTGTATTATATATTTAAACCATTGTGGTTTGCAAGGCCATTCTTTTACGTTAGCATGCTTTTTAGGCTTACAATTGTTAAAGTAAAGAGAGCCGAGGAGTGCAGATGTCTGATTTATAGGTAGCTGGGCTTTGTACAACTCATCTACTGAAAAGTTTACCAAAATCAATTGACCGTTGTTCAGTTACAAAATCTGTTCACAGCAAAAAAAAAAAAAGGAAAGGTTTCTTAAATGTTTTCTTTAAAGTGAACCTGTGCTTTGCCCATGCACCTGCACATACTCAGCTTACATTTACTCCTATACCACTCTGTTTGGATGAAGGAAGTGAAGTTAGGAAACACTGTGTAAACTCCAAGTCATGGCTCGAAACTTACGCAGGGCTAAGTACTCTCCCCAACCCTCATATCTTAGAGCTGGACGCCTTCAATGGACAGTCATGAAACCCTGACATGGACCTTGTATGGACAATTGTGAAGCTGTGAAATGGTTCTTGGATGAACAAACATGAAGCCCTGAACAGTCATGAAGCTGTGACATGGACCTTGGATGGCCAATCATGAAGCTGTGACATGGACCTTGTATGGACAAACATGAAGCCCTGAACAGTCATGAAGCTGTGACATGGACCTTGGATGGCCAATCATGAAGCTGTGACATGGACCTTGTATGGACAATTGTGAAGCTGTGACATGGACCTTGGATGGCCAATCATGAAGCTGTGACATGGACCTTGTATGGACAATTGTGAAGCTGTGACATGGACCTTGGATGGACAAACATGAAGCCCTGAACAGTCATGAAGCTGTGACATGGACCTTGGATGGCCAATCATGAAGCTGTGACATGGACCTTGAATGGACAAACATGAAGCCCTGAACAGTCATGAAGCTGTGACATGGACCTTGGATCGCCAATCACGAAGCTGTGACTTGAACCCTGTATGGACAATTGTGAAGCTGTGACATGGACCTTGAATGGACAAACATGAAGCCCTGAACAGTCATGAAGCTGTGACATGGACCTTGGATCGCCAATCATGAAGCTGTGACATGGACCTTGTATGGACAATTGTGAAGCTGTGACATGGACCTTGGATGGACAAACATGAAGCCCTGAACAGTCATGAAGCTGTGACATGGACCTTGGATGGCCAATCATGAAGCTGTCACATGGACCTTGAATGGACAAACATGAAGCCCTGAACAGTCATGAAGCTGTGACATGGACCTTGGATGGCCAATCATGAAGCCGTGACATGGACCTTGTATGGACAATTGTGAAGCTGTGACATGGACCTTGTATGGACAATTGTGAAGCTGTGACATGGACCTTGGATGGACAAACATGAAGCCCTGAACAGTCATGAAGCTGTGACATGGACCTTGGATGGCCAATCATGAAGCTGTCACATGGACCTTGAATGGACAAACATGAAGCCCTGAACAGTCATGAAGCTGTGACATGGACCTTGGATGGCCAATCATGAAGCCGTGACATGGACCTTGTATGGACAATTGTGAAGCTGTGACATGGACCTTGTATGGACAATTGTGAAGCTGTGACATGGACCTTGGATGGACAAACATGAAGCCCTGAACAGTCATGAAGCTGTGACATGGACCTTGGATGGCCAATCATGAAGCTGTCACATGGACCTTGAATGGACAAACATGGAGCCCTGAACAGTCATGAAGCTGTCACATGGACCTTGGATGGCCAATCATGAAGCTGTCACATGGACCTTGGATGGACAAACGTGAAGCCCTGAACAGTCATGGAGCTGTGACGTGGACCTTGGATGGCCAGTCATGAAGCTGTGACATGGACCTTGGATGGACAATCATCAAGCTCTGACACGGATCTTAGATAGCCAATCATGAAGCTCTGACATGGTCCTTGGATGGACAATCGTGAAGATCTGACATGAACCTTGTATGAACAATCATGAAGCTGTGACATAGACCTTGGGTGGCCATTCATGAAGCCCTGACATGGACCTTGTATGGACAATCATGAAGCTGTGACCATGGATGAACAGTAGGGTGAACGTAGGGTGAATGGTTCTGCCCGAGCATAAGTTCAGGCCGAACTTTGGTTGTTCGGACTATCGGCAAACAACGAACATTATGTGCTGTTCGTGGCAAATTCGAAAGCCATGGAACCATATTAAAGTCTATGGGACACTAACATGAAAAAACAAAAGTGCTCATTTTAAAGGCTTATATGCTGAAGCGGTTAATGGCATCCCAGTCTAATGGCCCGTACACACGATCCGAAAATCGGACGAAAAATACAGATTTCGAGGTGATCGTATGATAATCAGATTTTTAGTACTGAGCTTTCAAGAGCCGATCGCGGTAATTCATCCGATATTATTCGATCGGACAAGCACGAACATTTTCCTCGTACCATACCAGATTGAGCGATTTTTGTTTAGTCAGTACAATTGTCATCCGAAAATACAATACAAATACATTACAACACATGACATCACTTCCGATTTTTTTCCCAGTTGTACGAGAATTTTCGTGACTTTAATAACCTATTAAATTTCTACTTGCGACTATTAAGCGAAAAAAGTCAGACGATCTGTAGTCCAATTTTCGGATCGTGTGTATGGGCCATTAGTCCGTAGGGTTCAATATTGTGTTGGCTGACCCTTTTCAGCTATAACAGCTTCAACTCTTCTGGGAAGGCTGTCCACAAGGTTTAGGACTTTGTCTATGGGAATAGTTGACTGTTCTTCCAGAAGCGCATTGTGAGGTCAGGCACTGATGTTGGACGAGAAGGCCTGGCTCGCAGTCTCCGCTCCAATTCTTCCCAAAGGTGTTCTATCGGGTTGAAGTCAGGACTCTTCCACCCCAAACTCGCTCATCCATGTCTTTATGGACCTTGCTTTGTGCACTGGTGCACAGTCATGTTGGAACAGGAAGGGGCTATCACCAAACTGTTGCCACAAAATTGGGAGAATGAAATTGTCTAAAATGTCTTGGTATGCCGACGCCTTAAGAGTTCCCTTCACTGGAACTAAGGGACCAAGCCCAATGCCTGAAAAACAACCCCACACCATAATCCCCCCTCCATCAAATGATTTGGACCAGTGCACAAAGCAAGGCCCATAAAGACATGGATGAGCGAGTTTGGGGTGGAGGAACTTGACTGGCCTGCACAGAGTACTGAACTCAACCCCATAGAACACCTTTGGGTTGTTTTTGCCCTCTAAGCAAACTCTGGAGTTCTGTTTAGAGGTGTGCAGACCACTCACTAATGGTCAAGGATCTGATGTTCTCACATAGTCTCCCCACTCATTACTTTGATGAGCAAATAAGGTACACTTGTGCTCTGAGGTTCCCTTTTCTTTTATACGGAGAAGGGACAGATTGTCCGTCCATCTCAGAAACTTTCCCAGATGTCCAAAAAATGTGTTAGTGTGATATCAGCTTTCTGGTCCGTATTTTCATAGATGTCGTCTGTGGTATGTAAAGAGATCCCACCTTTCAGCAGTGTGACAGTAAAGATGACGGAGCGTTTCACAGCGTTCTATAAGTAGCTGAGGACTGTCACCTGTACTTCAGCACTCACTTCATGGAATACTCTGTTATGACATTGTATACCGATCGTATTCTTCCTCCGCTCAGCCGGATTAGAGAGCGGGCATGGCCGGCCTGCAGACTTGTCATAAGTATGGAAATGGAATCGCTAAGTCCTTTTGTCTAAATTTTATTTATTTTTTTGTTTTTTTGTTTCATAAGTCAGATTTTTTTATGCAGTTTTTAGAAGAATAAAATAACTTTGATACTATATCAGTAAATCGAACCATTCTCAGATTAGCTGAACTAGCAATTACACACAATGCAGTTCCATTCAGTGACCTACAGACACATTCCAAGGTAAATTATAATCAGGAGGTTGAAGTATAACTAAAGCCCCATTCACACTTGTGCGACTTGTCATGCGACTTTGGACTCCAAAGTCGCATGACAAGTCACACCCCATGTTTCCCTATGAGTACCGTTCCTATCTGTGCGATTTTAAGTCGCAGCGACTTCAAAGTAGTTCCTGCACTACTTTGGTCCGATTTTCTTGCGATTCGAGGCCCATAGACCTCAACAGCGGAGCTGTTGCAGCTTTTTTTTTTTCTTTTTTGGCTTGTCGGGCCGCGTGAGATTGATCTACATCACGGGTAAACCCTCAAAAGTCGCAAGAAGGTCCCACCTGCAATATATAGATTTTTTATGTTTTAGCAATAGCGTTTATTAGCGTTTTATTGCGTTTTTTCCACATTTTTTTTTAAGAATTATTATTTTTTCAATGGATCAAAAACGTTAAAAAAAATGCTGGTGAGCCATTTTTTTTGAGCGTTTATCAAAGTTTATCAGCGTTTATGCGCGTTTAATGTTTTTAGGCATTTTTTCCTGGTCAGAAAAACAGATCCTGGACACGATTTTAGGGGGTTCAGACAACAGCCCATAAACTCCACTGCTGATAAACACTCAAAACCGCCCATGTGTGTGCATGGACACTAAAGGCCCGTACACACGATCATACTTTTTGACAACAAACATGCAAATTAGCTGTTTTGGACCAACATCCGACCGTGTGTACGCTCCATCGGACCAACTTTTTCAGTTTTCATCTGACTTTTGTTGGCTGTGCGAACGGACAAACTTTCTGCCAACAAAAGTCCGATGAAGCAAAGTCCGACCGTGTCTACACAAAACCAACGGACTTTTGTACAAAGTACAAACACGCATGCTCAGAACCAATGAAAAAGATCAGACAACAATACAGAAGTTGACCAAAGGTGGCGCTGGAGTATTTGAACGTCCTCCTTTGAAGTGTCGCCAGTACGTAGAAACGTCACTACGTTCATGTTTGTTGCCTAAAAAGTCAGATCGTGTGTATGCAATACCAACTTGGGGCCAACGCCCTTTGTACAAAAATCCACGGGAAAGTTGGTACAAAGTCCGATCGTGTGTATGAGGCTATAGGATAACATAAGTGGATGGAGCCTTATGCCGCGTACACATGGTCGGAATTCTCGTCGGAAAAAGCTCTGATGGTTTTCCCGTCGGAATTTCGCTCAAACTGTCTTGCCTACACACGGTCACACCAAATTCCGACGGTCAATAACACCACGACATACAACGCGTTCGACAGCACTATTAAAGGGAAGTTTAATGCTTCTGAGCATGCGTCGAATTGTTTCCGAGCATGCGTCGGAATTTTGCGTGTCGGAATTGCATACACACGATCGGAAAATCCGGTAGAAAGGTTTTCCGTCGGAAAAATTAAGAACAGGTTCTCAATCCAAAGTCCGTCGGAAATTCCGACAGAAGAAGACCGATGGGCATACACACGGTCGTAAAATCCGATGAAAAGCTCCCATCGGACTGTTTCCATCGGAAATTCCGACCGTGTTTTTAGGATTGGCGATTTCTTAAAGAGACAGCGCACCATTTTATTTATGTTATAGCTATACACTTACCAGTGCATGAGTACACTTTAAGGGTGGTTGCAGCAGTTCCATTTATTGATATCACACATTTATATTTTACACACTCATCCAAAACACCTGTAGCAGTGCTCAAGTTTACCTTAAAGTGTTACTAAACCCACAACAGTGAAATCAGTCTGTATATGCAGTAAAACATGCTTGTTGAACTCACTGTGAAAGCTAAGGGGTTAATCCTCTGCATTGTGTAAAAAAAGGCTGTTTGACCGTGTCTCTGATCCTCTCCTTCTTTCACTGTCCCCAATCCATCTGCTGATAGTAAAGAGCCTTGGGGGCACTCTGCACATGCTCAGTTTGGTGTGTATTGCTAGAGAGTTTTTTTCTGTTTGTTTTTTGGGAGAGAGCTTGTGATCAGCACAGGGCCAATCAGCACCAGGGCTGGTTCAAGGGGTGGGCAGAAGGGGGGGATGCCCTGGGCGGGACAATTTATTGGAGGAAGGGGGCACAGTAGAGGCCGCGCTACAGGCCGCCTGTCCTGGTGCGGCTTTGATCCTGTGGCTGCATCACTCCCCTCCCACCTCCTCCTCTTGTTTGGAGGAGCGCTGTGTGTCAGGGAACTGGATCTGTGTGTGTGTTTGGCGGCACCGTAACAAGGTCCTGCCCCCCTAGACCGGCTTGTGTGATAGCAGATTGAATCAGTGTGTTCCGCCTATCACACGAGCCAGTCTAAGGGGGCGGGACCTTGTTATTGCACCGCTGAACACACACACAGATCCAGCTATGTGACACACAGCGCTGCAGGAGATGTCCACTGTATGATCCAGGGCAGGCTGTGGTGAGTCTGCATTCATAGGCAAAGTGAGGCGCGATTATGGGCACAGAGAGACTGCATTGATGGGCACAGTGAGGCGGCATTGATGGGCACAGTGAGGCGGCATTGGTGGGCACAGGGAGGCTGCGATTATGGGCACAGAGATGTTGCGATTATGGGCACAGAGAGGCGGCATTGATGGGTACAGAGAGGCTGCGATTATGGGCAAAGAGAGGTGGCATTGATGGGCACAGTGAGGCGGCATTGATGGGCACAGTGAGGCTGTGATTATGGGCACATACACACGATCGGAATTCTCGTCGGAAAAAGCTATGATGGTTTTTCCGATGGAATTCTGCTCAAGTTTGCCTTGCATACACACGGTCACACAAAAGTTTGCTGAACTTTCGAGTGTCAAGAACGCAGTGATGTAGAACACTACGACGAGCCGAGAAAATTAAGTTCAATGCTTCGGAGCATGCGTCAAAATTGTTTCAGAGCATGCGTAGGAATTTTGCGCATCGGAATTGCTACAGACGATCGGAATTTCTGATCGGAACTTTTTCCGACCGAAAAATTGAGAACCTGCTCTCAATCTTTTGCTGGCAGAAAATCGGCCAGCAAAAGTCGGATGGAACCATACACACGGTCGCATTTTCCGTCGAAAAGCTCTCATCTGTCTTTTGCTGGCGGAAATTGCAACCGTGTGTAAGCGGCATTAGTGACACTTTTTGGGGACTAGTGACAGCGATACAGTGATCAGTGCTGAAAAAAAGAAATGCACCGTCACTGTATAAATGACACTGGCAGGGAAGGGGTTAACATCAGGAGCGATCAAAGGGTTAAGTGTGCTCCTAGGGAGTGCTTTCTAACTGTAGGGGGAGTGAATGCACTGGAGGAAAACAGAGATCCGTGTTTCTGCTTAGCAGAAACACAAGATCTCCACTTTCCTCTGATACATAGGCAGACCGTCGTTCTGCCTCTCCTCGGAACGATCATTGCGTCCGCCGGACCCGCTGATTGGCTCACGCTGTGATTGGACACAGTGGGAGCGGGGGTTACAGCGGCTCGCACCCCAGGTCTCGTGCACGAATTGACGTACAGGTAGGTGATTCTGCGCAGCCGGGCCGCCTTGCTGCAGTACATATGTGGTGGGCGGTCCGGAAGTGGTTAAAGAGCGCACCAAAAATGCACCTCCCCATTGAAATAGAAACATAGAGTGGCAGCAGAAAAAGACAGAGTAGTCCATCGAGTCTGCCCATTTTTTTGGGGGAGGAGGGGTTGTGTTTTTGATTTTTTTTTTTTCCTTACCTTTTTTGTCTGAGTATAAATCTATGTTTGGCCCAAGCATGTTTGAAGCCATTTACTGTTGAAATGAATGGAAAATGCATCAAAAATGTGTGGTTGCGTTTTTGGTGCACCTTTTGAGTCACATGTCCATGTTTCACAGCTGCACGTTTGGAGCCAGGAAACCCGAAAAACGCACCAAAAACACATCAATAACGCATATGCCATTTTACTGTGTTCTTTCAATGGAGCCACGTAAAAGGGCCCTTAGGTGTGAATGGAGCCTTAAAGGGGCATCAAGGATGGGCATGAAGGAGGCGGAGCTTAGGAACAACATTGCCCAGTAGGCTTTGCCCCACATGCTGGGACTTGTAGTTCTTAAACCGCAGCAGATGTACCGGGCTGATCGTAGGAGGTCTTTCAGCTCTCATAGCATCCGATATTCATTGAAAGAAGCTGAAAGTGGTAAAACAGGAAGCATGAAATTGTGTTTTTTATGGCATTTTGGGAAACACATGGAAATCATTCTTATTATGGGAAGGAAGGTTCCGCTATGGTTTGTGAGCTGCGGGGCGACTGGTCATTTCACCGCTTACTGAAAGAGCGCTAATAATCCTTCGAAAAGTTGTTCTTGGTGAATAGAGCGCGACCACTAACTGACTTTATCCTCCAGACTGGGGGGGGGGGGGGGGGGGGGGGGGGGGGGGGGGGGAGGGGGGGGGGGGGGGGGGGGGGGGGGGGGGGGGGGGACGTCACATCTCATAGGGAAATGTGTTTGCTTTAGTGCATAGACTGTTAGCTCACATGTCATTCTGTGAATGGGACGTCTGCGGCAGTGTTACAGAAATCCATTTATTATTTGTTGCTGATATGAGGTGAGCCCCTACACAGGCAGATCAGGGCCATCGTAGTAGCATCATGGGCCCCTGGGCAAAGTAATGCACTGGGACCCCTACCAGCTTGCCCCAATTTACACACCTACTCTACAAAATTAGCATAACTAGCTGTAGGAATTTAACCACTTGAGATTTGCGCTATAGCCGAATGACGGCTACAGCGCGGACCTGCATTGCCGGGACTACGTCTATTGACGTAGTCCCGTGCACGAGCGGCCTGTGCGCCCCCCCCTGCGCGACCCCTTACCATGTGATCAGCTGTCGGCCAATGACAGCTGATCATGTGATGTCAACACAGCCGTTAATCGGCTATTTTTTCTCCTCGCGCTAACAGCGCGACGAGAAAAAAAACAAAGCCGATCACCGGCTGCAGTGATTGGGACATCAGTCCCAATCACTGCAAGCTGCCGCCAGCTCCTCAGTGCCCACCTGTGCCCCCTACAAGTGCCACCTAGCAGTAGGCAACAGTGCCACCTACCAGTGCCCACCAGCGCCACCCATCAGTGCCCACAGTGCCACCTGTCAGTGCCCACAGTGCCACCTGTCGGTGCCCACAGTGCCATCTGTCAGTGCCCACAGTGCCACCTATGAGTGCCCACAATCAGTGTCTGAAGAACAGTGCTGCACATCAGTGCCACCTATCAGTGCCCATCAGTCACCTACCAGTGCCCATCAGTGACCATCAGTGCCACCTATCAGTGCCATCTATCAGTGCCACCCATCCGTGCCACCCATCAGGCCCATCAGTGCCATCTTATCAGTGGCCATTAGTGCCACCTTATCTGTGCCCATCAGTAGCGACTTATCTGTGCCGCCTTAACTGTGCCTACCAGTGCCGCCTCATCAGCGCATATCAATGAAGCAGAAAAATTACCTGTTTGCAAAATTTTATAACAAACTATTAAACATGATTTTTTTTTTTTTCAAAATTTTCCATCTTTTTTGTTTGTTTAGCAAAAAATAAAAAACCCAGCTGTGATTAAATACCACCAAAAGAAAGCTCTATTTGTGGGGAAAAAAAATTATAAAAATGTAATTTGGGTACAGTGTTGTATGACCGCGCAATTGTCATTCAAATTGCTTCAGCGCTGAAAGCTGAAAATTGGTCTGAGCAGGAGGGGGGTTTAAGTGCCCAGTAAGCACGTGGTTAACATATATTTATTGGTACTTCCAATAAAATCTATTTTAAACACTAATGCCGCGTACACATGGTCGGAATTCTCGTCGGAAAAAGCTCTGATGGTTTTCCCATCGGAATTCCGACGGAATTTCGCTCAAACTGTCTTCCCTACACACGGTCACACCAAATTCCGACGGTCAGTAACACAGCGGCATTAAACACATTCGACAGCACTATAGAAGGGAAGTTTAATGCTTCTGAGCATGCGTCGAATTGTTTCCGAGCATGCGTCGGAATCTTGCGTGTCGGAATTGCATACACACGATCGCAAAATCTGATAGATCCCGGCCCCCCACCCTATGTGAATGAGTATGAGGTACATCGTACCCCTACCCCAGGAGTCTCAAACTGGTGGCCCTCCAGCTGTTGCAGAACTACAAGTTCCATCATGCCTCTGCCTATGGCATTTATGCTTGCAATGGTCAGCCTTGCAATGCCTCATGGGAATTGTAGTGCTGCAACAGCTGGAGGGCCGCCAGTTTGAGACCCCTGCCCTACCCATTCACCTGAGGGAAAAAGTGTCAATAAAAAAAAACACACTACACAGGTTTTTTAAATAGTTTCAGACTTCGGGGGTCTTCTCGCCGGGCTCCTCAGCTATATTCTGCTCTTTTACTAGCGGAGGAGCCCGGCTTTCTCCTTCGCCGTCCGCCGGAAAAGTCAGTTCGTGTGTGGGCGCGTGTGGGCAAGTCCGCTCGTTCGTAAAGTCCAGCGGACCTCCGCTGGAAAGTCCGGCGGATTGTCTGATCGTGTGTACGCAGCATAAGGCTCGGGAGGAAAATGCTAGATGATGCTGGACGACCTCCAGGCAGGCAGGCTCTGACTTGCTGCAGCTTCTAATGCACACTATGAAAAGCTCACAGTGTGCATTAAAATCATAATAAGTCATTTCAGTGCAGGAGAGGAGCCTGTACAACTGTGCATTACTGATGGGAAGGCTGGAGGTTAGCTCCGGTGCAGATTTTGTTCGCTAATATCTGGCGGTTAGTGTGCGGCGTCCAGAGAGCTCCGTTGGGCTGCATTTAGTAACGGGTAACTTTATCGATAATGTTTTAGCTGGCACAGAATCTCCTGAGCCAGGGCTGAGCCAGGAGCACGGTAACCTGATCAATATTATAGAACGCCTGGAGCGGCCTTATTTGGAGGCCTCCAGCAGATGGGAAAGTCATCCCCTGCTATCAGTGGCAGGAAGCAGGCCGAGGCGAAGTGTGAGGACACGGGAATCTCAAACATATACAGAAGATAGATTGGAGTGTTGGCTCGCTGCGGAAAGGAAGTTTTAAAACATTGGAAGCCCTGAAATATTTGGTGGGCATGCCTGGAATATGCGCTCTGTGCCACGTGTGCCTGATCTGCTAATGGTCATCATTGTCATCGTCATCAGAGCTTTCTGAGTTGTAAACCTCCCACATGAAATATGAACAAAGCATATCCCTCTATAGTGTGTATTTGTCTCAATTAAGAACATTAGGTGTCATTTCTGTCTGCTGCCACATTCTTCTGCTATCTTTATGAATTGCTTCTGACAAGTTTTCCTGACACCAAGACGTAAAAGGTGACAGGGGAGGGAGCTCCAGCACACAGCCTGTGATTGACAGGCATTTTTCTGTGACTCCCGGAATGTAGACCCTTTATCCAACACTAATAAAAAGTTTAATCTTTAGTTATACTTGAACTCTTCACCTGGATACACTAAGTAGTTGCAATGATATGTACAGTTTTACTAACATATGTCAGAGTTGCAAAACTGTTCAGATGTTAAGATTTGTCTTTCCCTCCGCCAGAAAGGGGTTAACAAAAAAAAAAGTTTCAAATTATTATTAGCTGTTATAATAAAACGCAATTTTTTTCAGAGGGTTTTGGCCATTTAACAACTTATAATAAAAAATAAATTATATATATATATATATATAATATATATATATATATATATATATATATATACAGTATCTCACAAAAGTTAGTACACCCCTCGCATTTCTGTAAATATATTATTCTATCTTTTCATGTGACAACACTGAAGAAATGACACTTTGCTACAATGTAAAGTAGTGAGTGTACAGCTTGTATAACAGTGTAAATTTGCTGTCCCCTCAAAATAACTCAACACACAGCCATTAATGTCGAAACCGCTGGCAACAAAAGTGAGTACACCCCTAAGTGAAAATGTCCAAAGTGTCAATATTTTGTGTGGCCACCATTATTTTCCAGCACTTCCTTAACCCTCTTGGGCATGAAGTTCACCAGAGCTTCACAGGTTGCCACTGGAGTCCTCTTCCCCTCCTCCATGATGACATCACAGAGCTAGTGGATGTTAGAGACCTTGCGCTCCTCCACCTTCCATTTGAGGATGCCCCACAGATGCTCAATAGGGTTTAGGTCTGGAGACATGCTTGGCCAGTCCATCACCTTTACCCTCAGCTTCTTTAGCAAGGCAGTGGTCATCTTGGAGGTGTGTTCTGGGCCGTTAACATGTTGGAATACTGCCCTGCGGCCCAGTCTCCAAAAGGAGGTGATCATTCTCTGCTTCAGTATGTCACAGTACATGTTGGCATTCATGGTTCCCTCAATGATCTGTAGCTCCCCAGTGCTGGCAGCACTCATGCAGCCCCAGACCATGACACTCTCACCACCATGCTTGACTGTAGGCAAGACACACTTGTCTTTGTACTCCTCACCTGGTTGCCGCCACACACGCTTCACACCATCTGAACCAAACAAGTTTATCTTGGTCTCATCAGACCACAGGACATGGTTCCAGTAATCCATGTCTGCTTTTCTTCAGCAAACTGTTTGCAGGCTTTCTTGTGCATCATCTTTAGAAGAGGCTTCCTTCTGGGACGACAGCCATGCGGACCAATTTGATGCAGTGTGTGGTGTATGGTCTGAGCAGTGACAGGCTGACCCCCCCACCCCTTCAACCTCTGCAGCAATGCTGGCAGCACTCATACGTCTATTTCCCAAAGACAACCTCTGGATATGACGCTGAACATGTGTACACAACTTCTTTGGTCCACCATGGCGAGGCCTGTTCTGAGTGGAACCTGTCCTGTTATACCGCTGTATGGTCTTGGCCACCGTGCTGCAGCTCAGTTTCGGGGTCTTAGCAATCTTCTTATAGCCTAGGTCACTGATGGCGAACCTGGGCACTCCAGATGTTTTGGAACTACATTTCCCATGATGCTCATGCACTCTGCAGTGTAGTTGAGCATCATGGGAAATGTAGTTCCAAAATATCTGGGGTGCCAAGGTTCTCTATCACTGGCCTAGGTCATCTTTTTGTAGAACAACAATTCTTTTTTTCAGATCCTCAGAGAGTTCTTTGCCACTTCCAGTGACCAGTATGGCCCCTTTCACACTGGGGCGGGGAGCCGCGGTGACGGTAAAGCAGCGCTGCTTTACCGTCGTTTTAACCGCAGTATTCGGCCGCTCGCGGTGCGGTCTTACCCCCCGCGAGCGGCCGAAAAAGGGTTAAAGCCCCCCCCCGGAGCCCCGCGTAGCGGCGCTTTGCGGCGGTATTGCCGCGGTTTTACCGCGGTTTCCCATTCAAATCAATGGGAAGGATCGGTATAGGAGCGGTGAATACACCGCTCCTATACCGCTCCAAAGATGCTGCTAGCAGGACTTTTTTTGCCGTCCTGCTAGCGCACCGCTCCAGTGTATAAGCCCGCCGGCTTTCACACTGGAGTGAATGGGGCGGATTTTTTCAGGCGGTGAACAGGCGCTATTTTTAGCGCTGTACCGCCTGAAAAACGCCCCAGTGTGAAAGGGGCCTATGAGAGAGTGAGAGCGATAACACCAAATTTAACACACCTGCTCCCCATTCCACCTGAGACCCTGTAACACTAACGAGTCACATGACACAGAGGAGAGAAAATGGCTAATTGGGCCCAATTTGGACATTTTCACTTAGGGGTGTACTCACTTTAGTTGCCAGCTGTTTAGACATTAATGGCTGTGTGTTGAGTTATTTTGAGGGGACACCAAATGTACACTGTTATACAATCTGTACACTCACTACTTTACATTGTAGCAAAGTGTAATTTCCTCAGTGTTGTCACATGAAAGGATATAATAAAATATTTACAAAAATGTGAGGGGTGTACTCACTTTTGTAAGATACTGTGTGTATGTGTATATATATATACACTAATGTTGCGTAGCAGCCCAGTGTCCATCACCCATGAAGCGTTTTCCTCCGGAGGGCTGTAGTGTCGGAGATCTCACGTTGTTGGAGGGATGTCTATAAGACAAGTCCAATAATTTCTGCAGCCTAACACATAATTTATGACCACGCTTCTCCAGCAAATATTAAATGATGAAAGTCTATAGAATCTCCTATTTATACAGGGAGGGGTGGGAGGGCTCTAGGCACTGCCTTGAGGAAGGGAGATGGCTGGGAGATATCCATTGTTTTGCATTGATCAGCAGCACTGAGATACTTTGTTCATTAATACGATTGTATTTCGATCGATCAGATAATGAGATTACATGATGGAAACAAGTACCAGAAGTACCATGCGATCCGGTTGCTCTGCATACTTGCATGCACTACTTTAGCCCTGTGTAGCCTGATTCAGCCCATTAAATTGCATAGGAATGGGGAGCGTATTCCTGTGTGATTCCTGGTGTGAACCAGCCCCATAATTGGACATTGTGATTGGTCTATGATTGTACACCATGGCTGTGCTATGATTTCAGTTGATTTGCAACTTTTCTTGAATAGTGGTAAGTAGTTGGTTGGTTGATTGATTAATTGATAGATGTTGATTTACCCTAGGTTCATATCTATGCGGCTGCGGTTGATGCGATTTTCATTTTTGTTTTTGATCGTTTTTTTTTTTCTCTTTAAAGTGTTACTAAACCCAGGACCCTGCATTCACTATATCTGGTCTCCCACAGTACATAGGACATGGAAATACAATTATTTTAGTAAATGTAAACTGCTAAATACCTTTTCTCATCAGCAGTATATAGCAGTCTTGTGACTTCTATCAGTGTCTGGTTAAAGCTTGTAGGAGGAGTTTTCATCCTGCACTGAGCTGTCCTATAAGGATGCAGGACTCCTGACCCTCTGTCTGGACAGTGCTAATTTGCCCTGTGCTGATCTCATGCACTCTCCTAAGAAGAAAAAAAACTAGCAATACACACCAAACTGAGCATGTGCAGAGTGACTCCAGTAACTCGGTCTTATACGGACCTGTTTTGGAGTCAGTGGAAGAAGGGGAGGATCAGAGAAAAGCCTTTTTACACAATGCAGAGGATTAACCCCTTAGGTTGCACAGTGGGTATAACAAGCATGTATTGCTGAATATACACACTGATTTCACTTTAACCACTTCAGCCCAGACCAATTTGCAGCTAAAGGACCAGGCCCCTTTTTGCAATTCGGCACTGCGTCGCTTTAACTAACAATTGCGCGGTCATGCGACGTGGCTCCAAAACAAAATTGGCGTCCTTTTTTTCCCACAAATAGAGCTTTCTTTTGGTGGTATTTGATCGCCCCTGCGGTTTTTATTTTTTGCGCTATAAACAAAAATAGAGCGACAATTTTGAAAAAAATGCAATATTTTTTACTTTTTGCTATAATAAATATCCCCAAAAAATATATAAAAAAACATTTTTTTTCCTCAGTTTAGGCCGATACGTATTCTTCTACATATTTTTGGTAAAAAAAATCGCAATTAGCGATTATTGATTAGTTTGCGCAAAAGTTATAGCGTTTACAAAATAGGGGATAGTTTTATAGCATTTTTATTAATATTTTTTTTTTTATTAGTAATGGCGGCGATCAGCGATTTTTATTGTGACTGCGACATTTTGGCGGACACATCGGACATTTTTGACACATTTTTGGGACATTTGTCATTTATACAGCAATCAGTGCTATTTAAATAGCACTGATTCCTATGTAAATGACAGTTGTAGTTAGGGGGTTAACCACTAGGGGGCGGGGAGGAGTCAGTGTGACGTGTTGTGTTTTTTTTACAGTAGGGGGGCGTGGCTGTACGTGTGACGTCATTGATCGGCGTTCCCGATGACAGGGAACCGCCGATCACTGACAGTCAGTGTAGGAAGCGCGGGGAGAGGTTTGTTTACATAGACCTCTCCCCGTTCTTCCGCTCCGTAACCCGATCGCGGGATACCAGCGGCGATCGGGTCCGCTGGTCCCGCGGCCGGGGTCACGGAGCTCCCGACCGGGTCGCGAGCGCGCCGCTAGCGGCGCGCGCGCGACCCACGGGCAGGCACATGCACGATCACGTACAGGTACGTGATTCTGCCTGCCCGAGCCATTCTGCTGACGTATATATGCAGTGGCCGGTCGGGAAGCGGTTAACAAACTGTATATAGCTGGTTGTTAAGGAGCGGACCAGGAAGTCGGCCGCTGTGTCCATAATAACCAATGAGTCATCAGCTGTTAGCGGGATTCCCTGCTGAGAGCTGAATGTGAAAAAAGATAATTACCTTTATTACTGCTATTACCTTTTGTACCACCACCCCCTCCCTTTAGAATGTAAGCTCTATGAGCAGGGCCCTCCTGTACCTTTTGTATTGAACTGTACTGTAATTGTGTTGTCCCCCTATACATTGTAAAGCGCTGCGTAAACTGTTGGCGCTATATAAATCATGTATAATAATAATAATTGCCGGCAATAAAAAGAAATGGGGGAAAAAATGACCTGGGCCCTGGTATGAATTTTGAGGGGAACTCCACACCAATTTTTTTAAAAAATGGCCTGGGCCCCCCCCCCCAAAAAAAACATGCAAGGCTCTTATCTGATCATGCAGCCCAGCAGATCAGTAAAAGGAGGGGACAAGAGACCCCCCCTTCCTGAATCATACCAGGCCACATGCCCTCAACATGGGGGGGAGTGCTTTGTTGCATGTTGATGGTGACAAGAGGATGGGGGCAAGGGCCTCTTCCTTACAACCCTGGCCAGTGGTTGTGGGGGTCTGTGGGTGGGGGACATATTGGACTCTGGAAGCCCCCTTACCAAGGGGGCCCCCAGATCCCAGCCCCCTCCCAATGTGAATGGTACCCCTACGTTCACCAAAAAAAAAAGTGTAAAAAATAACAGTAGGCAGTTTTGATGAGTTCATTATTTAAAAAACAAAAATAAAAAACAGTGTCCCCCAATGTAGATCTATCGTCAGTCATGATGCCACTGACCCGGAAAAAAATGATCCACTCCTGTCGAAGGCTCCCGCCGTCTGCCAGCTCTAAAATAACTAAGGGGGTGGGGGGATGTCACCTAGTAGTCCCACCCCCTTGTAACTTCGTCGACCAGGGGCATGCTAGGCCGAATATATCACAAGGGGGTATGGCTATCTGGGCTTTTTAAAGGGGTCTTCCAGATTTCGATAAGCCCCTCACCCACAAACCCTCACATTCACCAGCCAGGGTTGTGGGAAAGAGGCCATTTTCCCCATGGAGCCCCCCTGCCTCGAAGCACCTCCCCCTGTTGAGGGCTTGTGGCCTGGTAAGAAGAGGGGCGCTCGGTCGTCCCCTCTCTTTCCTGACCTGCCAGGCTGCATGCTCAGATATGGGTCTGGTATGGATTTGGGGGGGGGGGGGGGGGGGAACCCCACGTCATTTAAAAGAAAAAAATGTATTGCCAGCTACTCTTTTTTTTTTACATTCCAGCGGTTCCTGTGCGTTTCCTGCATTACCTCAGTGTGAACCAAGCCTCAGTGCGTTTTGTGAAAAACTCACCTTCCATTATAGTCAATGGAAGTGTACCAAAAACGCACAACGCATTTTTAATTGCGTTCTTTAAGCCGCATTTTTCCCAGGTGACCAGAGAGGAAAACGCATTTAACGCACATTATGCGGTGCGTTGAATTTTAACGCAGTGCATTAAAAGTCACTAAGCAATGAAGTTAGGCTGCGTTCACCTTGAATACCCAATCGCGTGCTAGTGAATTTAAATTTAAAAAAATGTGAATTTAACTTGCGCATGATTGGACGATTGAGGGGCACATAGCCTCTCCTTATTCACTGGCGACCACGTCTTGCAGAGTGAACGCATTGACTTGTTGCCCCAGAGTTGCTCTTTAAATATGGACACCCCCTTCAAGCTCCCATTCTGCAGGGTTGGTTGTACAAGATGTTTGCAAGCGATTACAAAACAGCAGCGGTATGGCAGCTGCGAGCTGGCACACAAAGCGGCGCTCTGCTTATTTTGGCTGACTCCGGCGACCTTTGGCTTTTCCTAGTAGTACTTGGATGGAGCAGTAATCAGGATTTCTGACAAGATAGATTCAGAGGGAGGAATGCACATCCCTGAGTATTCACACAGATAGAGGGGGGGGGGGGGGGCACTGCCGACTGGTGAGCATTGCCCATACTTCCTGCGAGATATGTCAGGATGAGGACCATTCATCATTAGGCAGGAGACAGATGGGCTGTCAGGCAGCCAAGATTACTCTTACGAGCAGGGGGAAGGTTTGCCAGCGCCAGAAAATAAAATTGAATTGTCAGCTCTGAGGGCCAGGCTTCTGCAGGTTTTAAAGGTGTAGTAACCCTGTTTTTATTTAGAGCAAAGTATATACTGTATACAGTTTTGGAGCCCCCCTCCCTGCCATGAACGTACATATTAAAGAGTATCTTCTAAACCAAAAAATGGAATAAATTGCAGCCAATAAGTCCTGGGAATGCTGCACCTCCTGTCCTAGGGTGACAACGCTCACTGACTGCACTGTATCTATGGAGAAGCCGTGTTGTCACCCTAGGCTGCTCTGCTGATTTGGACTGCAAACACCTCCCCCTCTCATTATCTGCATTGCATGGGGAGGAGGTGCCTTGTAGTTCACAGACGTTCCTGGTTGATCCAGGATGTAGTGTCTGCATTTGTTTCCTTTTTCAGGCTTTTTTTTTTTCCACCTCAGAATCCTGCCAGTAAAATGCTTACTTGGCAAGGGTGACAACGCTCACTCACTGCACTATATCTATGGAGGAGCAGTGTTGTCACCCTAGACTGCTTTACAGACACATTTTACACTCTGTCGTCTTTTCTAAGTATATTGATGTTCCTTTAACTACTTCAATACCCGGCACTTTCACCCCCTTCCCGCCCAGGTCATTTTTCAGCTTTAATCGATGTCGCACTTTGAATGACAATTACGCGGTCATGCAACACTGTACCCAAATGAATTTTTAATAATTTCGTTCACATAAATAGAGCTTTCCTTGGTGGTATTTAATCAAAGCTGTTTTTTTTTATTTTTTGCCAAAAAAATAAAAAATAAAAAAAAATTTTAACAAAAAAATATTTTTTTTTCTTAGTTTCTGTCAGAAAATGTTGTAAATAAGTAATTTTTCTCCTTGACTGATGTGCACTGATGGGAACTGATGAGGCGGCACTGATGGGCAGTGACGAGGCAGCACTGAAGAGCACCGATGGGGTGGCACTGATGAGGAGGCATTAATATGCAACACTGATGGGCACTGATAGGTGGCACTGATATGCAGCAGTGATTAGCACTGAGAGGTGGCAGTGATGGGTACTGATAGGCGGCACTGATGGGCACTGATAGGTAGCACTTATGGGCACTGATGAGGCCGCACTGGTGGGCACTGATGAGGCCGCACTGATGGGCACTGATGAGGCAGCACTGAAGGGCACTGAAGAGCACTGATGGGGTGGCAGTGATGAGGAAGCACTAATATGCAACACTGATGGGCACTGATAGGTGGCACTGATATGCAGCAGTGATGAGCACTAATAGGTGGCACTGATAGGTGGCACTGATGGGTGGCACTGATAGGCAGGCATTGATGGGCACTGAAAGGCAGCACTGATTGGCATAACTGATGGGCACAGACTGGTGTCACTGGTGGGCACAGAGTGTCATCACAAATGGGCACTGCTGGGGCTGCATTTTAATCAGTGCCCTGATTATCTTTTCACGTCTTCCCTGTGGGGAGATGCCGTTGATCGGCTCTGCTCACCTCACCCGCTGTCAGTGTGAGGCGAGGAGAGCCGATAAACAGAACTTCCTTATTTACATGTGATCGACTGTGATTGGACACAGCTGATCACATGGGCAAAGAGCCGCAGCTCTTTGCTGAGATCAGGGTCGTGCCGCGTCACAGGAACATGGCACGCCTGCGATCGCCTGGCCGCAATCACAGCTAATCTGGGTGCCGTCATATGACGTCGTCCCAGAAACAAGAGCCGGCCCACACGCTCCGCCGTCATTTGACGGTGGGCGGGTGGCAAGTGGTTAAAAAGGGTTAGTTCAGCTTTACCAAAAAAATGCCTATGCAGATAAGGGGTGCCTGTAGATAAAAACAGTGCAGCTCTGACTAAAGTTGGATAATGTCCTTGCTATAGGTAGGCCATTTATGTACATCATGAAGCCTGACTGGAATACTCCTAGGACGTTGCTAAAAAAAAAAGTGAGGCCTAGTCATTACTGTTTCCCTCCACTCACAGAAGTAAGCTCTCAAACGCTGAGCTCAGAGCTACTGCATCAGAAGAGAAATAGAGCATGTGAGGGGGTTTGAATCAGAAAAAAGCTCACTCCTGTGATGGTGGAGGGTGGGCAGTTACGACAAGGCCTCATTTAGCAATGTCCTGGGAGTATAGGTGTAGGCCATTTATGTACCTCATGAAGCCTGACTGGAATTCTCCCAGGACGTTACTAAGTCAGGCTTCATGAGGTACATAAATGGCACCAATAGCAAGGGCATTATTCAACTTTAGTCAGAGCTGCACAGTTTGTTTTAATCTACAAACGCCCCTTATCTGCATAGCCAGTTTTTGTGGTAAAGCCGGTGAACTAACCCTTTAACTCCGTGCCCCCGGAGCACAGTCCACGCTCTGTACTGAGGCAAGCAAATCGCTTTAAACAGCCTGAACCGGCAGTTACAAGTCATTTACTCATCTGCTGCCAAAACATCCACCAGCTCCGTTAGAGAGAGGAGAACACGATGAAACAGTCTGTCATCGCGGGCCTAACTAAGATGGCTGCCAGCTCTCTGCACATCTGATACCACAGACCTGCAATGTTCAACAGTTAGGGAACCTCAAAAAAAAAAAAGTAAAAACACTTTCCATCCCGCGTTTAGGTTCTGGACTAAAATCTGACAAATCAGGTCATTTAGCGACTTCACCAGGTATGAGCGGTCAGGTTTGCTTTGTGACTCGCCTTTACCCTTGGTTCACACCAATGCGTCTTTTAGGCCCCATTCACACCTGAGCGTTTTGTAGCTTGAAGCCTGAAGCTCCAAAACGCTGGAGGGGAAAAAAATCAATTATTGTCTATGGAGATGGTTCACGTCTCCACTCCAAAACGCCTGAAGCCAGAAGCTCCAAAACGCCTGAAGCTCAAACAAGTTCTGGGACTTTTTTTTTTTTTTGGCAGATTTGGGCGGTTTTCTGCTTTTTACATCGGTAACCCTTTGACCTGCACAAAATCAAGGCAAAAACGTGGTAAAAAACGTGTGAATTTCTGCCTGAAAAAGCTACGCTCAGGTGTGAATGGGGCTCTAGTGCGTTTTGCAGAAACGCACTACAGCCCATTTAGCATGGTTTCCTATGGATCTTAGTTCACATCTGTGCGTTTTTGGAAAGGGACTTTTTTCCCAGAAGCAGATTGCATTTTGCATGTAATAGACTTCAATAGGCCTGCACCAAAAACGCAAGTGTTATGTTTTTGATGCATTTTTTATGTGTTTTTTTGGCTAATAGGAAAGTAAGACCGTTCTGTTAATGTAGTGTGACTTTGATGCTACTTAAAGCGGAGTTCCACCCAAAAATTGAGCTGTTCGGATTCCTCCACCCCTCCGGTGTCACATTTGGCTCCTTTCAGGGGGGAGCAGATACCTGTCCAATACAGGTATTTTGCTCCCACTTCTGGGCATAGATACCCGAGCCACCCGCGGGTATCTATGCCATTTCCGGCGCCTTCTCGCCCCCCCCCCCCCCCACGCTGTCTTCTGGGAGACACACAGGTCCCAGAAGAAAGCAGGGATCAGTGGAATTGTGCAGTGCGAGTCGCGCATGTGCAGTAGAGAACCAGGAAGTGAAGCTAAAAGGCTTCACTTCCTGATTCCCTTACCCAAGATGGTGGCAGCACCCGAGAGCCGAGGGAAAGATCAGCTTCGGGTGCCGACATCGCGGGCGCCCTGGACAGGTAAGTGTCCTTATTTTAAAAGTCAGCAGCTGCACCGCAACAGTGTGAATCCAGCCTTGATGATAATTGGTGGAGCTTTTTCAGCAGATGATACGGTTGCTGTATATTTATTTTATTTTAACACACTTGTAAAGTACTGAGATGTCCACTTTAACTGCATTGTCCGCCATGTTTCATGGCTGGGTTAGAATTCTGACTCCATGCAGCTCTTTAGAAGAGTCAGAGAATGAAAAAATATGCCCAAAAAAAAAAGAAAAAATGCAGATTTTCCACTGCCGATTATTAGGCAAGAGCAGAATAAATTTAAAACGTGAAAGCGACTTGATTATCAGGCGGTGCTGCTCCCCCCCCCCCCCCCCCCGGTACTGCCATGCGTCCTCCTCCTCCTGTTGTGACAGCTTCATTTTAATTGCCGTTCCGCAAGTGATCCGTTTACTCTGTTTACGTTGCAGGTACCTTGCAAAACTGTCGTCGGTGGGCAGCATTTCAGAAGAGGAGACTTGTGAGAAGCTGAAGGGATTAATTCAGCGCCAGGTGCAGATGTGTAAGAGGAATCTGGAAGTCATGGACTCCGTCAGGCGGGGGGCTCAGTTGGCCATTGAGGAATGTCAGTATCAGTTCAGGAATCGGCGGTGGAACTGCTCCACGCTGGACACGCTGCCCGTATTCGGGAAGGTGGTGACGCAAGGTAACACAACAGCCCAGATGTTATTCGCACATGCCTGTTAAAGGGTTCCTCCACCCGAAACTGATATTCCGGAGTTTGGAGGATGCATGAAAGTTAATGTGTATGTGAACTCTAACGATGAATGTCTCTTATTTGGTCTGTTAAGGCAGAACTCCAGCCAAAAGCAACAAGATTAAAAAAGAATAGTAAATTAAAAGATAAAAGAACAAAACCAGCTTTTGTTGCAATATTCACCTTCAATCCAGAGATTTCCTCTGCAGTACTTTTTTCTATCACTAGATGTCCTTAGGCTTATGGCCAGCATCATTCAATTCACTTCCTTTGAGCCCAGCTCATCCTAGACCAGGGGTCCCCAACCCGGTATCTGTCCATGTCCTGTTAGGAGGCAGACCATGCAGGAATTCACAACATGGGAACGGAGAGCTGCCAGAGCGCTTTACCACTCCAGCAGCTATCCCTTGCCAGCTGCTGTAGGGGGCAGTGTGGTGAATGATTCAGTGCATTGCACTGCTCCCTTTTTTTCAATCCAGAGATTTCCTCTGCAGTACTTTTTTCTGTCACTAGATGTCCTTAGGCTTATGGCCAGCATCATTAAATTCACTTCCTTTGAGCCCAGCTCATCCTAGACCAGGGGTCCCTAACCGGTCCATGGCCTGTTAGGAGGCGGACTGCGCAGAAATTCACAACGTGAGAACAGAGAGCTGCCGTAGAGCTTTACCACTCTGGCAGCTATCCATTGCCAGCTGCAGTAGGGGGCAGTGTAGTGCACGATTCAGCGCATCACACTGCTCCCTTTTTTTCAATCCAGAGATTTCCTCTGCAGTCCTTTTTTCTACCACTAGATGTCCTTAGGCTTATGGCCAGCATCATTCAATTCACTTCCTTTGAGCCCAGCTAATCCTAGACCAGGGGTCCTCAACCAGTCTTTTGCCCGTTAGGAGCCGGACTGTGCAGGAATTCACAACATGGGAACAGAGAGCTGCCAGAGCAGCTGCGATAGGGGCAGTGTGTTGCATGATTTAGCGCATCACACGGCTCCTTTTTTTTTGTACAAACTTAATTTGAAGTGTACAAAATGTACACTTCATTCTTGGTAATGTACAGCAGCGTGATGCGCTGCTGTACACTGCCATGCAATTCAACACGGTGTGCTGCAATAAAGCACAGCATGTCTGCATTTTATCGCACCAAGCTGCAGCGCAGCTAAATTTGAATAGGACACATAGGAAACAATAGTTGGTGACAGGTGTTTTACAATGCAGTATGTCTGTCACTGCACACTGTGAATTATTATTATTATTATTATTATTATTATACACGATTCATATAGCGCCAACAATTTACGCAGCACTTTACAATGTATAGGGGGGACAGCACAATTACAATACAGTTTAATACAGAAGGGACAGGAGGGCCCGGCCCGTAGAGCTTACATTCTAAAGAGAGGGGGTGGTGGTACAAAAGGTAATAGATGCAGGGAATGATTTGATGGGGAATTAGCCCCAGCTACACCCCACGCCCTCGGATTGTGGAAAAATTGTCTTCCACGTAACCGCTCCCTGGTGCCAAAAATGTCGGGGACCGATGCCCTAGACCTCCCCCCAGATTTTACAGTGAATCAAGAAGCTCATCACTTTGTCACTTCTCTCTCCTCCTATCAGCATGCTTCTTGTCAGCCCATGAACTGATTGGCTCCTTGTGCTGCAGTTCCACTTTAAACAGCATTCGCGCAAGTTTTGTAAGTGTTCAAAGATGCGCAAAAAAAGCGCGATGCGCTTTGCCATCCATTGCTAATGTTATTTTTACTGCATGTTTTGCTGCATTTAAGGTGCCTTTAAGAATGTATGGCGTGACAAGCTGTTTTCATGATTTGTAAATGAAAATCAAGTGATTTTCTTCACATGTTCTAGAAACTCTATACAGCGTTAAGACGGCTTTCACACCAAGCCGCCTATAGCATCGGCGGTAAAACGCAGCTATTTTTAGTGGCGTTTTACGGTCGGATTTGGGGCGCATTTTGGCCGCTAGCGGGGTGCTTTTACCCCCCCGCTAGCGGCCGAGAAAGGGTTAAAACCGCCCGCAATACGCTGCAATAGCGGCATTTTGCCGGCGGTATTACAGCGCTGCCCCATTGATTTCAACACACCGCTCCTTCACCGCTCCAAAGAAGCTGCTGGCAGGACTTTTCCTGACATCCTGCCAGCGCACTGCTGCAGTCAGGGCCGGTGCTACCACTAGGCAAACTAGGCAGCCGCCTAGGGCGCACTGCTGCCTAGGGGCGCTCGGCCACTGGTTTCCCTCCGCGTCTGCATGCTCTGCAGGCTGCAAAATGCAACTAAGTCTGACCGGGAGTGTAATTAGAGGCGCAGCACTGGAGCCAGCGCTAGAGGAAGCAGAGCCGATGCTTTCTGTATAGCGCCGCCTTCTGTCACATGGACAGTGTAAAGGGGGTGGAGCCAATGGTGGTGAAAAAAGTAGGTTTTGCCTAGGGTGTCAAAAACCCTTGCACCACCCCTGGCTGCAGTGTGAAAGCCCGTGGCCACTGCAGACAATGGAAAAGCAGTTGAGGGCGGATTGCAGGCGCTATTTCTAACGCTATAGCGCCTGCAAAACGCCCTCCGTGTGAAAGGGGTCTTAAGCTAAACACACCAATTTTTGTATCATATGGAGAATCCTTCTGTGAATCATTTGGATTTGTGATGGCAGCGGCCATTAAACAGGACAGGGGATTCCAAACCTGATGAATGAATGAATGAATAACTTGTATAGCGCTACAATGCGAACTGAATCGCCTCAAGGCGCTGTATATACATTAGCTATGGGTAGAGTTGGCCTTTAAATGACCAAAGCTGTTGTTTTTTCATTCACTGATATGTGTGACATTTCATATTCAGAATTTTTTGAAACTTGCAACAGATTTTCCTATGTAAAAAATAATGAACAAATCCGTTTGATGTGGAGTTGAGCAAGGTTAGATCTTATCTTTAAAATCTTGGATCTTAGAGACTTCAGCATATTTCCGCAGCCCAGTTTCCCTTTTCATCGATCCCAAGTGTCACCGACTGTTTTCCATATATCCCTATAAATACTAGAGGACAAATAATACGTTTTATGTCCAGCGCCCTCTAGTGGATTTGCTGCGCAGTAAATGTATAATGCATCTACAATTCTACATCACCAGCAGTACTATATGGGCTGAGCTGCTTGTTGTACATAAAGATCTGCTTGTCATGGTATAAGATGATCGACAGAGACTCAAATGCTGCTTTACTGCATGCAAAAAGAGAGTAATTTTTCTGTGGAGTTCCTCCTAAACGTGTAGCACCGTTTCTATAATGACGGCAACTGGCTGAATGAGGGATACGTTTTCCCAGGGCCATATTGACAGATCAAGTTACTCCCAGGGGTCTCAAACTGGCGGCACTCCAGCTGTTGCGGAACTACAAGTCCCATAATGCCTCTGCCTATGGGAGTCATGCTTGTAACTGTCAGCCTTGCAATGCCTCATGGGACTTGTAGTTCTGCAACAGCTGGAGGGCCACCAGTTTGAGACCCCTGCTAGACATATGAGGACTTATTTGCTTTGCTACAAATCTCATTACTTTTGTCAGCAACCCGAAACTGAAATAAAAACATGACGGTGCAGCTAGAGACAGTACACAGTGGGGTTGATTTATTAAAGGCAAATAGACTGTGCACTTTGCAAAGTGCAGGTGTAATCTGCAAGAGCAGTTGCTCCAGAGCTTAGTAAATAGGGCAAAGCTTCACTTTGCAAAGAATACCCAATCACGTGCAAGGAAAATTTAAAAAAAAACAGCATTTTTGCTTGCACATGATTGGATGATAGAAGTCATCAGAGCTTCTGCTCATTTACTAAGCTTTGGAGCAACTGCAAAGTGCACAACCTATTTGCCTTTAGTAAATCAACCCCGGTGTGCGTTATTTGCAGCGCAGACCTCAGACTACACAGTCAGGAGCCTACTGAGGAAGAAAATGGGTATTCTTGGTAAATGAACTGCAGAGAAGAGTGGGCCAACTCAATATTGAACCCTATGGACTAAGACTGGGATGCCATTAAAGTTCATGTGTGTGTAAAGGCAGGTGTCCCAAAACTCTTGGTAATATATATGTATATGTATATATATATAAATCGAAAAAGAAAGCGGCACTCACGGGTCTTGAGAGGTGAACGCACGATGGCAGTTTAATTCAAAGTTTTGACTAAGCACAAGCTTGTCTTCCTGAGGAAGGCGAGCTTGTGCCTCATCGAAACGTTGAATTAAACCGCCATTGTGCGTTCACCTCTCAAGACTCGTGAGTGTCGTTTTTTTTTATTGATTTATATGCACTACAGTCTTTTGCTGTGCACCCGGGCCCAATTTTTATCCCTGATTTGTGTGCGGTGACAACCATTGGGTATTATATACATATATATATATATATATATATATATATATATATATATATATATATATTGAGCTTGAGCTACTGAGCTTCGTAAGGAATTACAACATGAGGTAAAGAGAAACTTGAAAATATGTGCATATAAAATATTATCTTTCAATATTTCATATTATTTATCTAACTATAAAAAAGTAAATATTAGTAATATTTATAATTTATTAATACAATATTTTTATCGAGTATAAGCTGACTCGAATATAAGCCGAGGCACCTAATTTTACCACAAAAAACTGGGATAACTTATTGACTCGAGTATAAGCCTAGGGTGAGAAATGAGCAGCTACTGTAAGTGGAAAAGAGGGTCAATAATGCCCATTTGCATGCCTCACTATGCCCATTTGCAGCCATAGGTCCCACAAACCTCAAAGTTGATAGTTAAGGGTTCCTAGATGCCCCCTAGCTGCAGCCAAAATTTGGGGTCTATGGACCCAAAGGGTCCCGAAATGACATTGCTGCAGATGGACACAGTTGACCGACGTATCTCGGGGCCACTTAGTGCTAGGAACCCCAAATTTGGTTTGCAAACCCAGTGGAACCAGCACTACAATATATCCAAAGGGGTTCCTATCACCAACTGGATCCGAGATATGGGGCCCCAAAGTCGGTTCAGAAAATGTCAAGCACTTTTCTGCAGCAGAGAATTACATTTTCCGAAATGACATTGCTGCAGATGGACACAGTTGACCGACTTTGGAACCCCGTATCTCGGGTCCACTTGGTGCTAGGAACCCCATCGGATATGTTGTAGGGCTATTTCCACTGGGTTTACACACCAAATTTGGGGTTCCTAGCACCAAGTGGCCCCGAGATATGGGGCCCCAAAGTCGGTTCGGAAAATTTCATTCTCTGCAGCAGAAAAATGCTTGACTCCAGTAAAAGCCGAGGGGGGCATTTTCAGCACAAAAAAATGTGCTGAAAAACTCGGCTTATACTCGAGTATATACGGTATTATCATCTCATCTCGTTATTTAAAAAAAATTTACTATCTAAAAATGATATATTTGATATAAAATATTTATATAATGCGCATATATTTTTTTCTTAATATAACATATATATATATATATATATATATATATATATATATATATAAAACACATCGGTTTAAGATTGTAAAACAAAATAAAACTGACCCAAAACATTATTATTATTATTATTATACAGGATTTATATAGCGCCAGTAGTTTGCCAACGCTAGGGCAAACAGTACAGTTATAATACATGTGAGGAAACCCATTCCAACCAATGATTTAATGGAAGTGGATTCTGCTTGGTTACTGTGGCTCCTGTAGCAGCTTATGCAATAATCCACGAAAAAACAGCTTCTGCTCCATTTTTAATGGTGTAGGAGTAGGCAAAGAAGACAGACTGTAATATTAAACAAGGAAAATATGACAAGAAAAACAAACATATGCTTCATCTCAGCAAAATGTTTGTTTCCCTACAAGCACTCTGCGTTGACAAGTGTGTCCCTTTAAACTTGGCCCCCTTCCCAGTAATGTAGTTTGGAAGCTACTGCAATAGGAGCTCGAGCTGAGCCAATGATTCCCATCCTGCTACACTCGGCTGAGCTGAACATACAGTGCAACGGCCTGAACACACTACAGGGAATCCAAAGTCTTCTTAAAGTGTAACTCCACTTTTCCTGAAGAAAAAAAAAAATCAGTAATTTCAGCTCATATGTATACATTGTCATTTGAACTTTACAGAAGAGGTTACAGTGCTTTGCTAACCAGCGGCTCTTCCTTGTAGCTCGCATGAGACAGAAGTTAGGATTTCTCCTTTATTTATTGAAGGGAATGTATTCTTATATATCATTCTTTTCTTTCAAAGGTTTTTTATTAGAACAAAATACAGAGTACAACAAGAAGTAGTCAAAAACGGTGAATAAACATCATTCACGTTGCATACAAAGTATAATTATTACAAAACATCAGAGAAAAAGTAATATAAGTGCTATCATTGGTTGCTGACTTATATATCATTCTTATAGATACACATTAGAAATAAAACATTGTTATGTCTATAATTTTATTAGACTGCATCAATGTTTTTAAAAGTTGTTTCTATGTATAGTTTGTAACTTTTTATGTTCATGGGGGTAGCCTTCTTCATTTCACAATGCAAGCCTATAAGACCACTGACTCATTGAGGTTGAGCGAAATCCTCTAGATCTATTTTAGAAGATCTCCTGGATCTATTTGGCTTCCGCGTTTCGAGGGGTATCCCCTCTTCATCAGAGCCGAACCCTCTGATGAAGAGGGGATACCCCTCGAAACATGTAGGCCAAATAGATTCTAGGTGGCGTCTTCCTGAGATGAGGAGCATGTGCAGTGGATCGAGCAATATTGTCTTTGATACACTTTTGATGAGCTTTGTGAATCGCAGTTGCTTGTGATTATACATCTATTATGTTTTTATTAATAAATGGTTTATTAGGGTAATGCGCAAGGCTGGTGTGCCGTCTTTTTTGGTTTTGTATTATCGTGATATCGGGGCGTCTCCAGTCCTGAGAAGGCAGCAAAGAGTAGACCTGTGCGGTTCGATAGTTTTGTTTTTCTTTTCGTTTTTATTCCTTATTTACATAAATGTTTTTAGTTTAAATTTGTTTTATTCGTTTAATTTGTTTTCGGAATTCGGTTTGTTTATTCGTTTTCGAAACGATTCGTAAAGTTTTCGAATCAATTTTGAATAGTTTTCGAATTGGAAATGTTTTTAAATTCGAATAGTTTTCCAATTTCCAAAATAAATAATAATAGAAAATAAAGGAATAGAATAGAATTTTTTGTATTCTATTCCTTTATTTTCTATTTTTTTCTAGCCAATCACTGATCAGTGTATTCTAACGGCTGGGAAATCTCCTCAATGTCAGGCTACAGAGGCTCAGCGAGAGGATCCCCTATCCATCTTGAGTGTGTGGATGTGGAAATCAAGTCATTTTTATTTTTTCGTTCAACCCACTAGTTGAACGAAAAAAATTGACTCATGTGTGGGCTGCTTTACATGCTTTCAGGCACTGGAAGCTTGAGGGGCATAACCCCCCATATAGCAGTGTACACCCATTCATTGCAATGGGAGGCTGTACACTGCACCTTTTAGCTCTTTTATTATTATTATTATACAGGATTTATATAGCGCCAACAGTTTGCGCAGTGCTTAACAAAATAAAGGCAGACATTACAATTACATTACAATTTGGTACAAGAGGAATCAGAGGGCCCTGCTCGTTAGAGCTTACAATCTAAAAAGGAAGGGTCAATTGATACAAGAGATAATAGCTGGTGGGGATGAGGTGATGGAGGAAGTAAAGCAGTGTTAGTTACAAGTAGGATATGCTTCTTTAAAGAGAAGGGTTTTCAGGGATCGTCTAAAGATGGATAGATTAGGGGACAGTCGGACAGATTGGGGTAGAGAGTTCCAAAGGATGGGAGAAGCTCTGGAGAAATCCTGGAGGCGAGCATGGGAGGAGGTGATAAGGGAGCTAGAGAGCAGGAGGTCTTGGGAGGACCGAAGAGAGCAGCTTATGCCAGTTATTTGTGGTCCATGACCGCTGTACCCTCTCCTGTCGCCATGTGCAGGAAACCTACAATTTTGATTTCTCATCACTTTCTGCACTTGATATAATGACCTCCAGTAAAGTCACTTCTTCTGTTATGCTCCCTACATTATAAAATAAGAGCCCCTCATAATCGTTGTGGGAGATATGCAGAGCCAAGAAATCAGGAGAAGACATCTCACCTTCCGAGTTCCCAAGTCGGTATCTTTACAGCATCTACCTTTATTGTGGTGTTTACTGGTCCTTTAAGGATTTTTTATTTTATTTTAGATGGCAGGTGGCTTCGTCTGTCAAACTAGACTATTCAAAAAAAGCCCCCTTGTAATGGTTGTGAGAGATATCCAGACCCAGGAACTCAGGAGAAGACATTTCACCTTCCGAGATCCCAATTCGGCTCTTTACAGCATCTACCCAACATTCTTTATTGTGGTGTTTACTGGTCCTTTAAGGGTTTTTTATTTTATTTTAGATGACAGGTGGCTTCGGCTGTCAAACTAGACTATTCAAAAAAAGCCCCCTTGTAATGGTTGTGGGAGATATCCAGACCCAGAAACTCAGGAGAAGACATCTCACCTTCCGAGGTCCCAATTCGGCTCTTTACAGCATCTACCCAAAAACATTTATTGTGGTGTTTACTGGTCCTTTAAGGGTTTTTATTTTATTTTAGATGACAGGTGGCTTCGGCTGTCAAACTAGACTATTCAAAAAAAGCCCCCTTGTAATGGTTGTGGGAGATATCCAGACCCAGAAACTCAGGAGAAGACATCTCACCTTCCAAGGTCCCAAGTCAGCATCTTTACAGCATCTACCCAAAAATCTTTATTGTGGTGTTTACTGGTCCTTTAAGGGTTTTTTATTTTATTTTAGATGACTGGTGGCTTCACCTGTCAAACTAGACTATTCAAAAAAGCCCCCTTGTAATGGTTGTGGGAAATATGCAGACCCAGGAGGAACTCAAGAGAAGACATCTCACCTTCCGAGGTCCCAAGTCAGCATCTTTACAGCATCTACCCAAAAATCTTTATTGTGGTGTTTACTGTTCCTTTAAGGGTTTTTTATTTTATTTTAGATGACTGGTGGCTTCGTCTGTCAAACTAGACTATTCAAAAAAGCCCCCCTGTAATGGTTGTGGGAAATATGCAGACCCAGGAACTCAGGAGCAGACATCTCACCTTCTGAGGTCCCAAGTCAGCATCTACCAAAAAATTTGGGGGGTGTTTTCTGGTCCTTTAAGGGTTTTTTTTTTTTAAGTAACCAAAACTGGCCCTCAGGTGTCTGGTTCTTACAAGAAGATCTTTAATAAGGTAAATGCTTAGGACTGGAGGATACGGAGTGGGCTGAGGTCTGGAAATTGGATGCAAGGGGAAGGAAAGGTTATCAGTACAGATTAAGGGATTTGTGTGAGGATCAGGGTCATATTGTGTCTTTATTACTACTGTAACAAATGGCCTGAAAGTCAATACTTACAAGTACCCCCATGATTAACTCAAGATCCAACTCTCCAGGGATGCTGTCCAGACCCTTCATAAACATGAGACCTGGGTGACACATGGAAAGACAGCAACACTTTGTCCACAGAAAATATGGTTCCGTTATGCTACACTTGGCATTTTAATTTGCTTAGTAGCATGGGATTAATACATGGCCTTGTGGAAAACAATTTACTGTAGGCGAGGATATAGTGAGTGAAGGGTTAGTCTCTTACTGCTAAACAATTAATTTTTTTTTAATACTTTAGTAAAAAACCTACTAAGATTTTGCATTGCTTGTAATTATTGCATAGAACAAAAGGACCTTATTTATCAAAGTGTCTGAAAAATTCAACGTACTGGCTGTTCAGTTGGTGTCTGCAGTTACAGTGCAGTGCAGACCAGATGAATGTAAACAGTGCAGTGTTTACACTGGACTGGGCTCTTAAAGCACAGAGGTTAGGGGGCTATCAATGCAAATGCAAGGGAAGTTAAAGCGACACAGTGCCGTATCGCAAAAGATGGCCTGGTCATTAAGGGGGAAAATCTTCCGGTCCTTAAGTGGTTAAAGTAGTTGTGAAGGCCCAAGGTTCAACCTTCTGTGTTCAGCAGCATCCCCCAGCCCCCCTAAACTTGCCTGAGCCCTCTCCCAATCCAGCGATCTGCACAAGAGCATCGGCTCTTTTGGGTCTCTCGTATTGGGTGACACAGCAGTGGGAACCATTGGCACCCACTACTGTCAATCACAGGCGCTGAGCCAATGAGGAGAGTGCGGAGCTCAGCCCCGCTCTGTGTGTGAATAGACACAGAATAGTGTGTGAACAGAAACAGAGAGCAGCGGCTCAGGAGCGACCCTGCTCGAGTGCCCCCATAGCAAGCAGCTTGCTATGGGGGCAGGAGCCAGGAGAGTGGACGGGGAACCCGAGAGGAGGAGTATCGGGGCTGCTCTGTGCAAATCCATTGCACAGAGCAGGTAAGTATAACATGTTTGGTATTTTAAAAAAAAACAAGCTTTTATTATCACTTTAATGTAACTTACTTATAGGTAAGTTTTTTTTGTTTTTTTTTAAGTTTTTGTGTTTTTTTTTTATCCCAGAGACAAAACAGAATATAAGTATATAGACAGTTGTTACTAAAACAGATTACCTGCATCTAAATCTCCCTTTCCTCTGAAGCCCAATCCACATTGCGATTGCGCTTCAGAGGCTACTGACAGGCGGTGAGAAAGCGATGTGATGCCTCCTCATCGCCTGTTTTAACCCCGACAAACAAGCCGCAACTGTGTGCCTTGCATGCGGTTACATGGCATTTGTGGCTCTTCCCCATTTGCTTCAGTGTGTAGCATTCGGCAGGCTTTGCTACAATTGCTACATGTCGGGTAAACTTTGCTGTGGGAGCAAAGCATTAAGCCTGCAACATGTAAACACCCCCGTCCGCTGCCTATTGCACCTTAAGTGGGTGCAGTCGGTGGCTGGCAAAAATGCACGGTGGAGCCCGCCAACCGCGTGTCTAAATGAAGATTTATTGGAAGCTTACCCCTCACCTCTTACTTCTGTGACAATGCCAATATATTTTATTTTTTTTTCATTACATTCTGAACTGGAGGCAATGGTCACCAGGACCAAAAGCATACAAACTGTCCCGAATTTGCCGGGACAGTCCCGCACCTTGAATATCTGTCCCTCTAATACTGTGTCCTGGGCCATGTCCGGGAATTGCAGCATCAACCTTATTGGACTTACTGCACTGTGCAGTAATTTAAAAAGAGATTGGGACTGTAAGTGGCCCCCCTGTTCTGGTTGGGACCAACCTGTAATGATTTTCTCACTAAAAGGGGCTGATAAAAAAACGTTTTAAATAATGGGCATTTTCAATGGTCTTTTTTCTGCCGTCAAATTTTTATGTTTCTATATATATATCAAGTTGATTAAATATACATTTTCATGCTTATGTAAAAAATAAAATAGTAAATAATATCAATCCCCTTAACCATGGGAAGAATTTTATTTATTTTTTTCTCTTTTTCTTTCTTTAATTCTTTTTTTTTTATAAAGCCCTTTTGAGTAGCTCTTCTTGATTTCCAAAGTCCCGAAGACCATTAGTCATGACAGGGTTAAGTAAAAAAAAAAAAAAAACAGAACATTTGTCTTTGGTTATCGAAACAAATATTTTGGTATTATTACTACAAATTTCAAAACCCGCTATTTCTGCCGTGTAATGAATAGGATTTTGACTAAAGAATCTTTTTCCAATTTATCAAACACGTCTTTAGATTTCTGGGGAGGAAAGTGGGCGCCAGACTCAATAAGAAAAGGTAAAAATGTCAGCTATTTACTAGCTATAAGTGTATTGGCCGGGGGTCAGTCATGTAAAGATTCCATTTTTTTTGTGATAAGCGGACCCAGGAGAATTTAGGCCCGATACCAATTTTTTTTTTTCCCAACCACATTGAAGTGATCAAGTGTTTTGTTTTTTTCCAGACACGCAAAGCTGCTTTGTATTAGGATACTGATAGATGTATCTTCATTTTTCGCATCGCCATTAATGAATACAAAATAGGATTTTCTGGGGAGTACCAAATATTACATGGGATATGGATATACATCAATGACACAGGATAACCAGGCAGGTTATTGCTAAGGGGACCAAAAAGCGTTCCACTTAAAGTACACCTGTGCCCAGACTATGCCCATTTACATATTCTTAGAGAGCAGTTCTGAAGGTACCGTATATACTCGAGTATAAGCCGGGTTTTTCAGCACATTTTATTGTGCTGAAAATGCCCCCCTCGGCTTATACTCGAGTCAAGCACTTTTCTGCTGCAAAAAATGATATTTTCTGAACCGATTTTCAGGGCTACGGGGCCACTTGGTGCTAGGAACCCCAGCTTTGGATATGTTGTAGTGCTAGTTCCACTGGGTTGGCACTAGCACTACAACATAGCCAAAGCTGGGGTTCCTAGCACCAAGTGGCCCCGAGATACGGGGCCCCAAATTCGGTTCGGAAAATGTCATTCTCTGCTGCAGAAAAGTGCTTGACATTTTCCGAACCGACTTTGAGGCCCTGTATCTCTTTGGAAATGTTGTAGTACTAGTTCCACTGGGTTCCTAGCACTAAGGCCGGCTTCACACTGGGGCGGTGCGGGCGGCGACGGTAAAGCAGCGCTATATTTAGCGCTGCTTTACCGTCGTTTTAGCCGCGGTATGCGGCCGCTAGCGGGGTGGTTTTAACCCCTGCTAGCGGACGAAAAAGGGTTAAAAACCCCCCGGAAAGTGCCGCTGTAGCCCCCGCGGTGTCCCATTGATTTCAGTGGGTAGTGTTGTGGAAATTATATTGTATAAAATGTATGTGGACATTTTATTCTAGGATGTATGTTTTTATAGATTGTCATCTGTCTCCCTGTGTCTGATTTAATCATGTGCAATTCCTTTTGTGAGTGCCCTACCCTTTTACTCCATGTCACTTCCTGTGATGTCATTTTGTATTGTGGGAGTGTCTGCTGTCGGAGGCAGGCACTTCCTGTTTGTGAAAGCTTTTGTGATAATAAAAAGGCCATGCTGGGGAGTGTGCCAGAAGGATGGCTGGCTGACCAGGCAAAGATGAGGCTGTAAGAATACTTGCTGTTGATGGCTGTTTACTGGGCAATGGGAATCCAGGGGCTTAGATGGAATGCTTGGCTGGTGAGGTTTGGATGCTGATGATGAGAGGATGACGTGAAGCTGCTGGTAATGTCTGTTTTTGGGAGCTGGGGATCCAGGGAGGCATACGATCAGAGGGCGCATTATATCATAAGATTGAAAGGCGCTTATTAGCGCAAGAGTGTGGCGAAATATCCACGACAGTAGGAGCGGTATAGGAGTGATGAATACACCGCTCCTTCACCGCTCCAAATATGCTGCTAGCAGGACTTTTTTTACCGTCCTGCTAGCGCACCGCTCCAGTGTGAAAGGACCGGATTTTTTCAGGAGCTACACAGGCGCTATTTTTAGCGCTGTAGCTCCTGAAAAACGCCCCAGTGTGAAAGGGGCCTTAGTGGCCCCGAGATAGGGGGCCCCAAATTCGGTCAACTGTGTCCATCTGCAGCAATTTCATTTCGGGACCCTTTGGGTCCAGAAACCCCAAATTTTGGCTGCAGCTAGGGGCATCTAGGAACCCTTAACTGCCGAGTTTGAAGTTCGGGGGACCTATGGCTGCAAATGGGCACAGTGAGGCTGCAAATGGGCACAGTGAGGCTGCAAATGGGCATTGTTGACCCTCTTTTCCACTTACAGTAGCTGCGCATTTCTCACCCTAGGCTTATACTCAATGAATACGTTTTCCCATTTTTTGTGGTAAAATTAGGTGCCTCGGCTTATATTTGGGTCGGCTTATACTCGAGTATATACGGGTAATCGTTAAGTCATAAGAATTATGGCACCTCCGCTCTCCCAGCTGATGATGGTTTTAATACTTATTTTGTCAAGGGGATCCTATAATAACTTACTTTTTCCACTGGTTTTGATTGTGATGACCAGACTAATTAGGCCGCTTTTCTTACTGGCCTGTAACAGGTCTTGTCACCTCCCCTTTCACCAATCACTGACAACATAGGAATACCCACACTGTGTAGAGATCTATAAAAGCCTTTCCATTTTCCAGGGTGGAAGAAAAGTGGATGGACCATCAGCTACTGTGGCCACAGTCAAGTAAAGCTCTGTTAGGTTATCCCTTTGACAAAACTAGCATTGCCTCTTTACATTAGTTGATCTCTGTAGCTGCAGGTACTGTGGAGTTGTTCATCCTCAAAAATCTTAACATACACTCTAAAATTGGGTATTATTCAAATGTGATGACCAGTCCCATAGGCTTCTTATCTTGCTGGCCTCTGATGGCTTATGTCACCTCCCCTCTCGCCAAACAAACCCCTCCCTCTCGCCAAACATTTGAAACAAAAACATTTTATTTACTTACCAGAAACCCCTGTTGCTAGGCAGTCTTCCTAATCTGCCCCTTTCCTATTCCGTGGCGCTGTTCTGTCACTTCCTCCTCTTCGGCAAGCTGGCCCTTTGAATTCTGGGACGTGTGTGTCCCAGAAAACAACGGAGTCATTCACAAAGCACCGCGCGACTCGCGCATGCGCAGTAGGAAACAGGCAGTGAAGCCGCAAGGCTCCACTGCCTGTTTCCCTTAGTTAGGATGGCGGCGCCGGCACCCGATCCGATGGACGGATCGGCCTCGGGGGATTGACATCGGGAGCTCGGTGGACAGGTTAGTGCCCTTATTAAAAGTCAGCAGCTACAGTGTTTGTAGTTGCTAACTTAAAAAAAAAAAAAGGCTGAAACACAGCTTTAAGTGGAAGCTTAATCTTCATTTAAAAAGGAGGCAGACATATATAAATAACTCTTTTATGTCTCACCATAGTTAATCTGTGTCATAACCGCTGTACAGCCTGGGACTCTGATACCGAGGGGGGCCTCTGGGGGGGGGGACTGTCTGAACAAAATGTACAGAGATACTTGAATGCATGTGCAGGTATTTTATGCACTTTATTTTCATAAGTTAAGTGGATTGGTAGAACAGTTCTCTGCAAACAGGTGCCATTTACACATGTGGACAGGGGATAGTAAAACAGGTGGTTGAGCCGTATTTTTAGCCTCCCCCCCCCCCCATGCCCTCCTACAAGCAGACATGGTGCCGCTCAGTTGGGTACACATTGTCATGCCAATTTTAACACTACATGTTGAGCTTGATAGACAGCACTAACTGTCAAACTTTACCATGTTAGTGAATGGGGCAGCGCAGCAACCTCGAGCCGAAGGCTTGGGCCTCTGTTGGGGTGCGGTTCTATAATGCAAAATTTGCTTTTGGCAAAAAAAATTGTTACTTTCCGAGTAGTGGTAGACACCATTGCAAATGTGAAAGGAGCCTTATACTTTAACCACTTGCCTACCGGGCACTTTCACCCCCTTCCTGCCCAGGCCAATTTACAGCTTTCAGCGCTGTCGCACTTGACAATGAATGACAATTGCGCGGTCATGCAACACTGTACTCGTATGCAATTTTCATCATTTTTTTTCACACTAATAGAGCTTTCTTTTGGTGGTATTTAATTGCCACTGGGATTTTTATTTTTTGCTAAACAAACGAAAAAAGACAGAAAACGTTGAAAAAATATATTTTTTTCATAGTTTGTTATGTTAGCGGTTTAACAGGACAGGTTCCACTCAGAACAGGCCTCGCCATGGTCGACCAAAGAAGTTGAGGTCATGTGCTCAGCGTCGTATCCAGAGGTTGTCTTTGGGAAATAGATGTATGATTGCTGCCAGCATTACTGCAGAGCTTGAAGGGGTGGAGGGTCAGCCTGTCAGTGCTCAGACCATACGCTGCACACTGCATCAAATTGGTCCGCATGGCTGTCATCTCAGAAGGAAGCCTCTTCTAAAGATGATGCACAAGAAAGCCTGCAAAATGTTTGCAGAAGACAAGCAGACTAAGGACATGGATTACGGGAACCATGTCCTGTAGTCTGATGAGACCAAGATAAACTTATTTGGTGTCAGATGGTGTGAAGCGTTTGTGGCAGCAACCAGGTGAGAAGTACAAAGACAAGTGTGTCTTGCCTACAGTCAAGCATGGTGGTGGGAGTGTCATGGTCTGGGGCTGCATGAGTGCTGCCAGCACTGGGGAGCTACAGATCATTGAGGGAATCATGAATGCCAACATGTACTGTGACACACTGAAGAAGAGCATGATCCCCTCCCTTCAGAGACTGGGCCGCAGGGCAGTATTCCAACATGATAACGACCCCAAACACACCTCCAAGATGACCACTGCCTTGCTAAAGAAGCTGAGGGTAAAGGTGATGGACTGGCCAAGCATGTCTCCAGACCTAAACCCTATTGAGCATCTGTGGGGCATCCTCAAACAGAGGGTGGAGGAGCGCAAGGTCTCTAACATCCACCAGCTCTGTGATGTCATCATGGAGGAGTGGAAGAGGACTCCAGTGGCAACCTGTGATGCTCTGGTGAACTCCATGCCCAAGAGGGTTAAGGCAGTGCTGGAAAATAATGGTGGGCACACAAAATATTGACACTTTAGGGCCCAATTTGGACATTTTCACTTAGGGGTGTACTGACTTTTGTTGCCAGCGGTTTAGACATTAATGGCTGTGTGTTGAGTTATGTTGAGGGGACAGAAAATTTACACTGTTATACAAGCTGTACACTCACTACTTCACATTGTAGAAAAGTGTCATTTCTTCAGTGTTGTCACATGAAAAGATAGAAGAAAAGATTTACAAAAATGTGAGGGGTGTACTCACTTTTGTGTGTGTTTCCCCGAAAGTAAGACCTAGCGTGATTGTCGGTGATGGCTGCAATATAAGCCCTACCCCCCAAATAAGCCCTAGTTAAAGTCCTTTTAGGGCTTATGTTCAGGGAAACAGGGTAGGGCTTATATTGCATATATATATATATATATATATATATATATATATATATAATTACATTTTTTTTTTTTTTTTAACTGTGTATTTTAGCTGTTTTGCTTTAGATAACGTGGCCTTGTTTTTCTAAAAAGTGCATTGCTGTGATATTCTGTAGCCAGTTTAGATGCTTTATATATATATGTATGTATGTATGTATGTATGTATATATATATATATATATATATATATATATATATATATATATATATATACATATAGTTCATTTTTTATTTTTTTATTTTTTTTTAACTGTGTATTTTAGCTGTTTTGCTTTAGATAACGTGGCCTTGTTTTTCTAAAAATTGCAGTGCTGTGATATTCTGTAGCCAGTTTAGATGCTTTATATATATATATATGTATATGTATGTATGTGTGTATATATATATATATATATATATATATATATATATATATATATAGTTCATTTTTATTTTTTTTAACTGTGTATTTTAGCTGTTTTGCTTTAGATAACGTGGCCTTGTTTTTCTAAAAATTGCATTGCTGTGATATTCTGTAGCCAGTTTAGATGCTTTATATATATATGTATGTATGTATGTATATATATATATATATATATATATATATATATATATATATATATATATAGTTCATTTTTTATTTTTTTTTATTTTTTTAACTGTGTATTTTAGCTGTTTTGCTTTAGATAACGTGGCCTTGTTTTTCTAAAAAATGCATTGCTGTGATATTCTGTGGCCAGTTTAGATGCTTTGTGGGGGTTTCTTTTAAGCAAGTAAGAAATGTGTAAAGAAATGTAGCGGCGGGCATTTGGAGTATCAGCGTAGAAGTCACACCAGAGCAGCTGAACAGATGTACCACTTTAACACTGCTATTTTGCAGATGAGACTTGAAACCTCAAGCCAGCATAGTTGCAGGACATTAAATATCCTCTGGTAAAAGTGTCCTGGACTGTTTCCGTTTCGGTTTTGCTGACTCACCGTACTCCAATGTTGACTGTTTTTTCAGTGGTTGCCTGAAGGTTCCAGTGGGCTTCAGAGCAATTTCTGGTGGAATGGTTATTTCCTCCCGGGGCCCGGCACTGTACGTCATTGTTTGACACATTTCACAGGGCAATCCATAACATTTCAACTCATCGGGGTCTCTAGGAGGATTAGACCACATTTGTCCTGTACTAACATTTTGGAATAGGGTTGTACGCAGTCATCTGCCACCCTGACGGAATGCTGCATCGCTCAGGAAATATATATGATATTGGAAGTCATTGAATTTAAAGTGAACCTGTCACCAGATTGTTTATTTCAACAAATATCTTTCCAAAATCAGTTTACTGAATCAGATCGGGCAGCTATTGCAATTGGTTGCCAGAGGTTACAGTGTATCATTACAGCTCACTGACTGGTTGCTAGAGGTTACACCACACATTATGGCTCACTGATTAGTTGCTAGAGGATACAGCACATGATTTCTGCTTGTTGATTGGTTGCTAGAGATTACTAGTCAACAAGCAGAAATCATGTGCTGTATCCTCTAGCAACTAATCAGTGAGCCATAATGTGTGGTGTAACCTCTAGCAACCAGTCAGTGAGCTGTAATGATACACTGTAACCTCTGGCAACCAATTGCAATAGCTGCCCGATCTGATTCAGTAAACTGATTTTGGAAAGATATTTGTTGAAATAAACAATCTGGTGACAGGTTCACTTTAAATTCAATGACTTCCAATATCATATATATTTCCTGAGCGATGCAGCATTCCGTCAGGGTGGCAGATGACTGCGTACAACCCTATTCCAAAATGTTAGTACAGGACAAATGTGGTCTAATCCTCCTAGAGACCCCGATGAGTTGAAATGTTATGGATTGCCCTGTGAAATGTGTCAAACAATGACCTCAGGGGGGCATAATATACATATCAATGCCGCCGGCCGCCCCTATTTACATATCAATGTCGCCGCTATTTACATATCAATGCCGGTAATTTACATGTAAACACAGGGTCTGCAGGTGAGTCATCCTTACGCAACAATAGGGCACTTCTCGAAATATATCGCAATCACAGTTACTCTATAGAATAGGGCAACTGTTTTTTTTTTAGACTGCGGCCTATCACATAAATAATTGAAAAAATAACATAATAAATAACAAAAGTTTATATTGTCCTCATTGGCGCTGGTACCTCCACATACATTTAACAATAGGGCAGAGCTGGGCAGCATTAGTAGCAGCACGTCACAATGAGATATTGGGACACAGCACAGGACTAAAACATCAAGGGACGAGGGAATTTAAACCAGGATAGTTGGCAAGTATGCGGCAGCTGCTTTGGGCCCCACAACAATGACAGGGCCCAGGGCAGCTGCCCCTTTTGCCCTGCCTAAAAAACGGCCCTGCAGCACACAGCCTGTGATTGACAGCCTCAGCTCTGTTCCTGTGTGAAGGGGGTTGTTCCCTTCTCTCCAATCAGCTCTCACTGAGCTCTGCAGAGTGTAACACTGAGCTCCAAAATGCTGGAGGAGAAAAAAAAAAATCAATCATTTTCTATGGAGATCACAACGTCACCTGAAGCCAAACGCCTGAAGCTCAAAAAAGTTCTGGAGCTTTTTTTATAGCTCAAATTGGGCTAATCTGCACATTTTTGGGCGTGTTTTTATACCTATAGAAATTAATGGAACATTTGTGTTTTTGCGTGATTTTCTTCTCAAAAGAAAATTTAAAAAAAATAATAATAATAATTGTAATAATATATAAATAAATGTAAAATATATACACACATAACTAAAAACCATCATAAATAAATAAATAAAATACATTTAGTAATATGTATATATAATAATTCATAATATAACTGGGTACCAACATTTATAGGTAAAGTTGATCCGGGGAAAATCCGATTGCCTCTTGGGGGATCAGGAAGGAAATTTTTCCCCTGCTTTAGCAAATTGGAGAATGCTCTGCTGGGGTTTTTTGCCTTCCTCTGGATCCACTGTGGGTATAGAATGGGGTATGATATTACTTTTTTTTTGTGGTTAAACTGGATGGACTTGTGTCTTTTTTCAACCTAACTAACTATGTAACTATGTAATAATAAATAAATAATTAACCCCCTTAAAAAAATATATTAAATAAGTTATTATTATTATTATTATTATTATTATTAATAATATTAATAAAATAATAATAAATAAACACCCAAACCTGACCAAAAAATATACATAATAATAATAATGTATTTTATTTTGTGTTAGAGTTAGTGTGTTTAGTTATTTATTATTATAATTTTTTTGAGGGTTATTTATTTATTATTACATAGTATTCATTTATTGTATTTGTTTATTTATGATTATTTTTAGTTATATGTGTATTTATTTTACATTTATTTATTCATTTATTATTATTAGTAGTAGTCGTAGTAGTATTAACACCCTAACCCTAACATAAATAATAAATGACCCCAACCCCTAATCCTAACCCTAACCTAACTTTAACTCTAACCCCTTAGGCTTCATGTACACATTGTTTAACCTCTCCTGAATGATTTAACTCGAAGGCTAAATACCAAGGTCCATTTAGCCGCATTTACATGCCATGTTTAGCCGCGTTTGCGTTTTTTTGGTTGTTTTTGATAAAATGAAAAACGCCTGTAAATGAAACGCTGCTAAACACGAGTTACCGCGTTTAGCTGCGTTTACAAGCATTTGGTGTTTTAAATGCCTCTGAACATCTGTCCTGAATGCATTTTTTTGCGTTCCAAAAAATTCTTCTAAACTTAACTGCCTAGAAAGGACTACAAACGACCCTGTGATAAGAAAACACAGAGGAGAGTTCAGGGGCAGCTGAAAAAAATGCCCAACTTCTCCTAAATGTCAGTTTACCAGCAGCAGTGTACATGAGGCCTTTCCCTAACAAAAAAAATAAAAAAAATAATAATAAATAAATAATAATAAACAAAGAAATAAAAGCTGATGGAAAAGCTTAAAAAGTTGAAAAACCTAGCAACAAATGATACAACAGATGATAATTTTCTCTATTGGCTTATAAAAAAAAACAGCAAAGCTTAAAAAACACGCAAAAAAAAAACCTAGAAAAGCGATCAGACGCTATGTTCAGGTGTGAATGCAGCCTTGTGCCCCGTACACACGGTCGGAAATTCCGACAGAAAATGTCCGATCGGACCATGTTGTCGGAAAATCCGCCCGTGTGTGGGCTCCATCGGACTTTTTCGGCCGGAATTTCCGACGGAAAAAATTAGAGATCCTGCTCTCAAATTTTCCGACAACAAAATCCGATCTGACTTTTTCCGATCGTGTGTAGAGAATTCCGACGGACAAAGTGCCATGCATGCTCACATCAAATTAAGAGACCAAAGCTATTGGCTACTAGCCTCAACGTAGTTCCATCGTACGCAACGAACGTCACCACGTTCAGAATGATCGGATTTTCCGACAACTTTGTCCGACCGTGTGTATGCAACACCAGTTTCGGACAAAATCCGTCGGAAAAAATCCGACCAATTTTGTGGTCGGAATTTCCAACCGTGTGTACGAGACATTAGTCTATGGTCCTCATTTGTATCTGCCAGTATTCCTCAGGGCCCACCGCAACATCATAAATACAAAAGAATATGCAAATCTTGGAGTGCAATAAATAAAATATAAATTGTACAGTAGCAGTTACAATAGTCACCCAAAATGGTCACATAGTAAAATAACCACGAAAAAAAAACTCTCCTGCGCTCTGGTGCCTAGTTCCTCAATGCGTAATGTAGTCAGCTTCATACAGTAATGCCTGACGTCTTGCAGCCCTCAGAATCAGAATAATGGGTATTCATACACTAAAGAAAAAAAAGGAGGGCGACCTTGTGCATTACCACTGATAAAGCTTTATTCAACACACAGACGTTTTAAAAAACGGGCTGTAAAGCTAGGAACAATGCCTGGAAAAAATCAGCGTTAAAAACGCAATTTTATTAGCTTTTTGCTGTGGCGTCAATGCGCGTTTGACGTCGTTTTTAAGCGATAAGGCTAAGGCACGTTTTTTTTAAAAGAACATCCCTCTGCTATTTTCCACTCTCAAATTACCCACATAAACATTTTTACAGCTTAAAAACGCTGACGCTAAAAAACGTCGGTATAGCGCTAATGCACGTTTTTGAGCTTTTTTCGGCGTCAGCGTCAAAACAGCTCCAACGCTGGAGCCTCTGAAGGCGCTGGTCCTTGGTTTTTTTTGGAGCTTAAAAACGACCATGCCTGTTACAGCTCAAAAACGCCATGGTGTGTATGAACCCATTGAATAACATGGAGTTGCCTTCTTAAGCAGCAAAACAAGCTCAAAAAAGCCACTGTTAAAACATCTGTGTGTATGAGGCCTTACTGTATATGCCTTCTATCAATACTCGTTTGTGAGTATAAGGCCTCATGCACACGGACGTTTTAAAAAACGGGCTGTAAAGCTAGGTCGGACACCTGGAAAAAGCAGCCTAAAAAAACTTGACTTTTACTGCGTTTTGCATTGGCGTTTTTGCGCGTTTTAGCACGTTTTTTAGCATCAGCGTTAATTAGCGTTTTTTAAAGAAAAACACATCTCTAATTTCCTATACTGGGATTACAGTGTCCAATCAACTTTTTGCAGCAAAAAAACGCTGCAGCTCAAAAACGCCGGTGCGAGTTTTTGCGCGTTTTTGCGCGATTCGCGTTTTTACAGCTCTAGCGCCGCGCAACAGGACGCACTGGTCCTGGGTTTTTTTTACAGCTTAAAAACGCCTATGCCATTTGCAGCTCAAAAACGCCTAGGTGGGCATGAAGCCATAGACTAACATGGACAGGCGTTTTTAAGCTGCAAAAAACGCTCAAAAACGCGGCTGCAAAAACGTCCGTGTGCATGAGGCCTAAAGCAAGTCCACTATTCTGAACATCGACAAGCCAGGACCCGACGTTGAGTGGATTGAACGATACCTTGAGATGGCTGACGCGTTTCAGGGGAGAACCCCTTTCCTCAGATTGCCAGTTTAGGCTCTGAGGAAAGGGGTTCTCCCCTGAAACGCGTCAGCCATCTCAAGGTATCGTTTGATCCACTCAACGTCAGGTCCCGGCTTGTCAATGTTCAGAATAGTGGACTTGCTTTACTGTATATGCCTTCTATCAATACTCGTTTGTGAGTATAAATTCAGCTGTTTTACATTCAAAATAAAGCTTTATCAGTGGTAATGCACAAGGTCGGTGCGCCCTTCTTCTTCTTTTCTTTTTTTTTTCACATAGTAAAAAAAAACACACTTTGCCAAATGTCAATGCTCAGGATATACAGTATGTAGTGTGGACGCATCTTTTTATACTATACATTCACTGGTAAGCACAAGCGTCTCTTATGCGGTTTATTTACCTCTATAAATACGATGAGGAAGAAGAGCGAGTGAAGTCCGATCCGGGGATGAGAATTCATCTAGATGTTTTAAGCTGTCCTTGCTGACCTCCTCCTGCCAATACTAGATCCCCGGCTGTCAGGCTGATCCGTTGGTTTTAACACTTTCAACTGTACCAGCAGTGTCTGTAAATTAGAACTTTTATTCAAGAAAATGAATTGTCCAAACCAACAAAAATAATAATAAATACAGTGGGGGGGACAATTATTTGATCCCCTGCAGATTTGTAAGTTTGCCCACTTACAAAGAAATGAAGGGTCTATAATTTTTATCATGGGTATATTTTAAATGATAGAGACAGAATATCAACCAAAATTCCAGGGAAAAAAAAACACATGATATAAAAGTTATAAATTGAGTTGCAGTTCAGTGAGTAAAATAAGTATTTGATCCCCAAGCAAAACATAACTTAGTAGTTGGTGGAGAAACCCTTGTTGGCGAGCACAGAGGGAAGACGTTTCTTGTAGTTGGTGACCAGGTTTGCTCCCATCTCAGGAGGGATTTTGGTTCACTCTTCTTTACAGACTTTCTCTAAATCCTTAAAGTGATTGTAAAGTCCTGTTTTTTTTTTTGCTAAAAATAACAAACATTTTACACTTACCTGCTTTGTGCAGTGGATTTGCACAGGGCAGCCCCGATCCTCCTCTTCTCATGTCCCTCTTCGGCTCTCCTGGTCCCTCCCTCCTGCTGAGTGCCCCCACAGCAAGCAGATTTTTATGGGGGGGGGGGGGGGGGCACCCAAGATGAGCTGTAGCTCTGTGTGTCCATTTAGACACGGAGCTGCTTCCTGGCCCGCCCCCTTTCTCTCCTCATTGGCTGACTGACTTTGATTGACAGCAGTGGGAACCAATAGCGCCGCACTGCTGTTTGAGCCAATGAGGAGGCGAGTTCCAGGCAGCCGAGACAATCCTACAACATTGCTGGATGGAAATGGGGCTCAGGTAAGTATTAAAGAATTGGTGGGGGGGGCTGCACACAGAAGGCTTTTTATCTTAAAGCGGTGTTCCACCCCAAAAAAATAATAATTAAAAGCCAGCAGCTAAACATACTGCAGCTGCTGGCTTTTAACAATAGGACACTTACCTGTCCTGGAGTCCAGCAATGTCGACACTGTAGCTTGATGTTTCCATCAGCTGTCAGGTGCTGCCACCGCCATTGCGGGTAAGGGTACCTGGCAGTGTAGCCTTACGGCTTCACGCGGGGAACCCTACTGTGCAGGGTCGGTGCAAGGATTTTTGACACCCTAGGCGAAACCTCATTTTGCCGCCCCCATTGGCTCCACCCCTTTTCCCTGCCCATGTAAACCCCACCTTTTTAATGAAGCACCCATCAAATGCAGCCCATCAGCACCTCCATCAAATGCAGCCTCACCAGCGCCCATCAAAGGTAGCCTCACCAGCGCCCATCAAAGATAGCCTCACCAGCGCCCATCAAAGGTAGCCTCACCAGCGCCCATCAAAGGTAGCCTCACCAGCGCCCATCAAAGGTAGCCTCACCAGCGCCCATCAAAGATAGCCTCACCAGCGCCCATCAAAGGTAGCCTCACCAGCGCCCATCAAAGGTAGCCTCACCAGCGCCCATCAAAGGTAGCCTCACCAGCGCCCATCAAAGGTAGCCTCACCAGCGCCCATCAAAGGTAGCCTCACCAGCGCCCATCAAAGGTAGCCTCACCAGCGCCCATCAAAGGTAGCCTCACCAGCGCCCATCAAAGGTAGCCTCACCAGCGCCCATCAAAGGTAGCCTCACCAGCGCCCATCAAAGGTAGCCTCACCAACACCCATCAAAGGTAGCCTCACCAGCGCCCATCAAAGGTAACCTCACCAGCGCCCATCAAATGCAGCCTCACCAGCGCCATCAATGAATGTTTGCTTGCTTCCATTCATTCGGGAGTTGGGACACAGACACAGTCCTCCGCCGCCACTGCTGCGCCTCTGACACTATCTGCAAACGGAGCGGATGCTGCCTGCTGATGCTGAGACTTAGTTGCTTGCTGCAGAGAGAAGAGAATAGGAAAACCAGTGGCCAAGCACCCTAGGCAGCAAGGCGCCCTAGGCGGCTGCCTAGTTTGCCTAGTGGTAGCACCGGCCCTGCTACTGTGCATGCCCGAGGCTCCGCTCCTATCCTCTCTCCTACTGGCCCGGCGACAGGGAGAGGAGAAGGGAGCCCCGCGGTGATGTCATGGGCCACGGCCCTGATTCCCGGAAGTGGGAACAGGATACCTGTCCCCCTTCCCCCCGAAAGGTGCCAATTGTGGCACCGGAGGGGGAGAGGAGACAAATGAGCGGAAGGTCCACTTTTGGGTGGAACTCCGCTTTAATGCAAGCCAATATAAAAAACACATTCAGGTACTTGCATCAGCTGTATGTAATAATACATCCTGTGATTTAATAAACGCATGTCCGCCTTAAACAGGCGTTTTAGGTTTTTAAAAAGAAATGAGCAAGCAGATGATGTTGAAAATGACAAATGTGTCCCAGCGGTCCAATCAGCCAGTTGACTTTGCTTTATGTAAAATGTGCAAAAGCGGAGTGATGGTATAAGGACCGCAGAGCTCTCCCATAGTTACAGCAGATGTGTTTGTATAAATAGAGGCTTTGAACAGAGCTTGTCATTGTGGGTCAGAAGGAGCTCCGTTTTGCTTTCCAAGTTGGCAAAGCGCGGAGTCAGTTTTGCGGTGAAATCTGCAGGGCAAATCCTAAGTCCTCGCCGTACCTCATTGTTTGACATGGGGGTTGTTTTCTCCTGGGGGGGGCTACGGGAGAAAAGAAGGGAAGAGATTTGTGGTAGGTGAGATTCCAGGCTGGAAATACCAGCAAGCCCTCGCATAGAAGTCGTCTCTTCTTCGGCAACCACAGTGCGAGAAGACCCACGCGAGCCTCTGCTGTTAACCTCAGCTGACTTGGAAGGGAATCAGTCCCCGCAATATAACTCAACCTCGGCCTTCAGCTTGGCAGGCTTCTTCTAATAGGTTGGGTTATTCGCAGGGTGGACCGGCCACCAGTCAGCGACGACCACCAAAGTAGTCCCACTTATGTAGGCAAGCTCTATTCATGGCCGAGGTGAGACGTCGTTCTGGGTTTCTCACTTACCAGAAGTTGATAAAACATTCTGTCTTCCTAAATAAACCCAAGGCAGGATACACGGTGTATTTGTTAATGCGGTTATTTCATGATCCCTGTGCAAGAAGAGAGATTCTGTGCTCCTGACTCCTATGCCGTGTATATTGCACTTGCTTATATGTGAGGAGTAAAGCTGAACTCTGGCCTTCCCTTCAGTCTTGCACAGTTGTATCGGCTCCTTATGCCCCGTACACACGGTCGGAAATTCCGACGGAAATGTCCGATTGGACCATGTTGCCAGAAAATCCGCCAGTGTGTGGGCTCCATCTGACTTTTTCCGGCAGAATTTCCTCTACGTAGTTCCGTAGTACACAACGAACGTTACTGCGTTCAGAACAATCTGATTTTCCGACAACTTTGTCCGACCGTGTGTATGCAACACAAAATCCGTTGGAAAAAATCTGTGTACGGGGGCTTATAGTTGGTGTTAGTGGAAGGAATAGTGCCCCATCATCGTTGTCAGTGGGAAGAATAGTGCCCCATCATTGGTGTCAATGGGAAAAATAGTACCCCATCATTGTCAGTGGAAAGAATAGTGCCCCATCATTGTTGTTAGTGGGAAGAATAGTGCCCCATCATTGTTGTCAGTTGGAAGAATAGTGCCCCGTCATTGTTGTCAGTGGGAAAAATAGTACCCCATCATTGTCAGTGGGAAGAATAGTGCCCCATCATTGTCAGTGGGAAGAATAGTGCCCCATCATTGTTGTCAGTGGGAAGAATAGTGCCCCATCATTGTCAGTGGAAAGAATAGTGCCCCATCATTGTTGTTAGTGGGAAGAATAGTGCCCCATCATTGTTGTCAGTTGGAAGAATAGTGCCCCGTCATTGTTGTCAGTGGGAAGAATAGTGCCCAATCATTGTTGTCAGTGGGAATAATAGTGCCCCATCGTTGTCAGTTAGAAGAATAGTGCCCCATCATTGGTGTCAATGGGAAAAATAGTACCCCATCATTGTCAGTGGGAAGAATAGTGCCCCATCATTGTCAGTGGGAAGAATAGTGCCCCATCATTGTTGTCAGTGGGAAGAATAGTGCCCCATCATTGTCAGTGGAAAGAATAGTGCCCCGTCATTGTTGTTAGTGGGAAGAATAGTGCCCCATCATTGATGTCAGTGAGAATAATGATGCCCCATTGTTGGTGTCAGCTGGAGGAATAGTGCCCTATCATTGGCATCAGTGGGAGGAATAGTGGACCATTGTTGGTGTCAGTGGAAAGAATTGTGCCCCATCATTGGTGTCTGTGAGAAGAATGATGCCCCATTGTTGGTGTCAGTGGATGAATTGTGCCCCAAGGGCCAGATAAAGCTAAGCAAAGGGCCACATGTGGCTCCCAGGCAGCAGCTTGGACACCAATGTCCTACATGACCAAGATGTCATGTGTGCCAAGTGTCACTGTGCCATCTGTGAATATAAGGACAACACATGAGTGTGACCCAGTGTGGTTGCATGTCTTGTTTGACTTTTATAATAGACAAATTGTAAAATCTTTGGAGTGCTTTTACAACTGCAGCCGACAATGATAGATGAAAAGAGCAAACATTGAAATTATAAGGAAAGCTTTTCTGTAGAGTAGACATAATAAATATTTGGAGAAGGATGCCACAAGGGTAAACTAGGACAGCTGTTAAAATGTTTTCTAATGCAAGAAGCTTTCATATCAGACGGGAATAAGGCTCAAGTTTAAAGGGAAATGGCCAAGCATTAAAAGCAGAGTCCTTCCGAGTTCTCACTGTAGAAAATATGTGACAATCATTTTATGTGATTTTTTTATAAGCTCATTGTGCCATATTTTTATAATCCTATTACAATGGTGCTCCCTCTGCTGGCCATTTGTAAAACAATGCAGTGAGCATCCTTGCTGGATGACTGCTGTGAGAATGTTACTTACCTGCAGAGCAGTGGTGGCAGTGGCGGCTGGTGCTCAAAATTTTTGGGGGGGGGCGCAAACAAACAGCCTCACTGTGCCATCAAACGCTGCCACTGTGCCCATTAAACGCTGCCACTGTGCCCATCAAACGCTGCCACTGTGCCCATCAAACGCTGCCACTGTGCCCATTAAATGCTGCCACTGTGCCCGTTAAACACTGCCACTGTGCCCATCAAACGCTGCCACTGTGCCCCAAGTGCTGCCACTGTGCCCATCAAACGCTGCCACTGTGCCCCAAGTGCTGCCACTGTGCCCCAAGTGCTGCCACTGTGCCCCAAGTTCTGCCACTGTGCCCCAAGTTCTGCCATTGTGCCCCAAGTTCTGCCATTGTGCCCCAAATTCTGCCACTGTTCCCCAAGTTCTGCCATTGTGCCCCAAGTGCTGCCATTGTGCCCCAAGTGCTGCCATTGTACCCCTTAAGTTCTGCCACTGTGCTCCAAATGCTGCCACTGTGCCCCTCAAGTGCTGCCACTGTGCCCCTCAAGTGCTGCCACTGTGCCCCCTGCCTGCCCTCTGCACTTACCTTGTCCCGGTGTGCAGCTGGTGACGGCGTCAGGTGACGAGCGGTGTCTCATCGTCGGATGTCTTCTTCTCCCGCGCTCCTCCTGTCTTCTGCTATGATTGGATGCCTAGCGTCCAATCACAGTGCCTGTGACTTCAGCCAATCAGGTGACAGGTAACAGACCTGGCAACCTGATTGGCTGAGAGGCGGGTCTGTGTTAGGGAAGCGATGTATTCGCTTCTCTAACACAATACTGTGTAAACAGCGAACGCACAGCAGTGCGCCCGCTGTTTACACTTAGGGAAGCCTATTAGAGCACACCGCTCTAATAAGGTCCCCTATTAGAGCTTACAGCTCTAATAGGGGCGCTTCCAGCAACACCCCCCCACTGTAATTCAGATGCCCGGCGCCCGATCAGGGGCCGGACACCTGAATAGGGGGCGGCAGCGGTGACAATAGATAGATTCATGCAATGCATGAATCTATCTATTGGTGATAGAGCGGTGCAGGAGAGGGGGGGCGGCGCTCCTGCGCCCTCTATGCACGCACCGCCACTGAGTGGTGGTGAATGATTACATTAGGAGAGGCCTCAAATACAGATCCTGTTTCTTCTAAAGACCCAATATGTGTCTTCCTTACAGATCTTGCTCACCAGTAAAGAGAAATACTAAGCTGCAGCTGACTGTTACTGGGTTGTGTTTACTGGCACTAGATGCCTATAAACCAGGGGTCTCCAAACTATGGCCCCGGGCCACATCTGCATACCTCCCAACATTTTGAGATGGGAATGAGGGACACCTACTAGTAAACGTATGTAGGCATAGGACACGCCCACTGCTACGCCCCTTAAAGGGGACATAACCAAAAAAAAAGTGCTTTTTTACCACTAATATTCCTTTATACTGGCTTTTAACCACTTACCCACTGGGCACTTAAACCCCCTTCCTAACCAGACCAATTTCCAGCTTTCGGTGCTCTCACACTTTGAATGACAATTACTCAGTCATACAACACTGTACCCAAATTAATTTTGTGTCCTTTTTTTCACACAAATAGAACTTTCTTTTGGTGGTATTTAATCACTGCTGGTTTTTTTATTTTTTGCGCTATAAATCAAAAAATACTGAAAATTCGGTAAAAAAAAAAAACCTTTGTTTCTATTAAAATTTATTGCAGAGTATTGGCAGAGTATTGGCAGAGTATTGCAGTGTTGCACAGTATTGGTAGAGCATTGCACAGTGGTGGCAGAGCATTGCACAGTGGTGGCAGAGTATTGCACAGTGGTGGCAGTGTAGCTGTCACTGACCAGCGCTGTGGGCACTACACATCCAGCCCACAGCGCTGGTCCCATCTCTCCCCCTTTCCGCTTCTCCCCTCTCTGTACCGATCGGCCGGCGTCATGGTTTGTGTAGATGTGATCGCTCCGTCATTTGACGGATCGATCACGTGGTAAACGGCCGATATCAGCGGCCGTTTACCGTGATCCGTGATGCGCCGGGTCCTCGGGACCCAGCGGTCATGGATGTTCCTGAGTGCGCGCCCCAGGGGGGCGTGCGGGAGCAAGTTTCTGGGAGGACGTCCTTAGGACGTCCACCCAGAATAAGCCGACCGCGCTGTAGCCGTCTTTCGGCTATGGCTGGTCGGCATGTGGTTAAAGAGGAAGTAAACTCTCCCACTCTGATGCTTCTTTTCATTTAGTCCATTAGAATAAGTAATTATAAAACTATAGCCACTGTAATCCAGACCAAATCGTATATTACTTACTGTTTAAAGAAACTTTAAAAAACTTGTTTCCAGGGGTTAGGCAGCGCCATCTTAAGTATCGTTGAGTCCACAGTGGAGTGTATTTCCGCCCTTACATTGAGCACTTCCTGTACTGTTAACCAAGCCTCCTTCTCAATCCAACGTTTCTATGGCAACCCTGCTTCCCTGCTCATAGCTGACTTGTTTTATTTCATAGTATTTACTTGTGCCGATTATCTAGTGTTTGCCCATGTCAGTCTTTTCAGCTTCAGCCGATAAGACTGCAGTAATGCTGACCGATGCCCTGGTTTACACTGCATGTGATGTCACATGGTCACATGGGGTGTAGGAGGAAGCTCTGAGTGATTCTGCATTCTCCTGGGATTTTCAGTGTTGTGCAGTAGGAAGTCCTGATAATAGATAGACAAGTACACAGAGTGTGCCGTAAATCAGGGGAGATCTGGGCATGCTCAGTGACGTCATTCTAAAGAACAAAAAGGATTACAGCAATACTAAGCAAGTAAGGAGATATCTCCAAGCAGTGTTCATTAGGGGTTTTTATGCTGATTTACATGGGACAAAGTTGTGGGGGAGAGTTTACAACCACTTTAAAATTGACAAATGCAGCAATTTATAAATCAGATGGAAGGTTTAGCACTGGGAAACACTTTTTTTGAAAGATAAAAAGTGAATTATATATACAACTATATAGATCAGACCAAAATGAGGGACAAATGAAGAGGGTCAGAGGGACATTGCTACAAATCAGGGGCAGCCCCTCGAAATCAGGGACAGTTGGGAGCTATGACATCTGGCCCACTACAAGATGTTATCCGGCCCCCGGCTAGGGTCAGTGGTGTATCCTCAATGTGCACTGATTGATGATTAATGTCAGCAGATGCTGTCTATGGGCGCTGCTTCTGATGTAAGGGGGGGGGACTCTGATTGAGATCCTGATTTAAAGGGGAACTCTGACGAGGTCCCTGCTTTAAGGGAGGAGTCTGATGGGGAACCCGATGTAAGGATGGGGGCTCTGATCTATGGGGACCTAAATGTAAGGGGAACCCTGATGGGGTTTTTTTTTTTTTCGTCTCACAAATATTTCTAAAATATACAATGTGGCGCTCGTACTGATGAGTTTAAATAAAGACACCTGCTCAACGCTGTATCCTGGCCTAGGCCAACAAGGCCCACGGCAGCACTTTGCAGGGGGGCAGCACGGAAAGAGTCCCCACCGGCTTGCGCTGTTAGTGTAGCGCCAGTCTTATGGGGTGGACTGGACTGAGAGGCAATTAGGCACTGATTCCGGTATGCGGGCGGCCGGCAATCCGCTAACTGCGCCGCTTCTAATTTTGGCTGTCTTATCATCCTGGACCACAAACCTTCCTCACTTTGCTATATGTTTTCTGCTGTACCATTGGCATGGTTATATCTTCTTAGTCCTCTCCATAAAATTATCAGAAATTTGTGCTTAAAGTAGAGGCAACACTTTTTTTTTTTCATTTTGGAAAGAGTAAGGGAGGGTTATAGCCCCTGGCAGTTTATTTTTTACCATCCCTGTCCCATTCCCTTCACTTCCTGCCCCATAGCCAAACAGGAAGTGAGAGGAAATCTATGCAAATGAAGGGAATCCATTGCCCCCCACCCTCAGAACTAGTGTCCCCACTCAAAAATTTCAGGGCGGGTCTTAAACAGCTAGGGGTGTGGCCTTGACAGGAAGGGGTGGGTCATATTTAAATTAGGGGTGCACGAGTTTAGTCAGGCCTAGGGCAGCACAAAACCTAAATACACCACTGCACCTGCTATAAACCAAAAGACTTTCATCCTGTACCAAGTATACTAAAACCAATTCATAGCTCCCATCTGACTTTTTTGTGGGGTGGTCACACGTTTTGACCACACCTTTGCTATTTCTTTTTTTTTTTTTGTGTGTCTTAATAAATGCACTATTCAAAACCCAGTTCCAGTTTTTAAATGAGAGCAATAAAAAAAATGTACCTGCCTTGAATGTCAAATATGCTAGGTATGCCACATATTTCTACATCTACAACTGATGACACTAATGTACCATGTTCTGTAGGTATAATCATTCTTAGAAGTGTTTCCCTGAGACCTGAAAATTACTGTTTGCTCTATCTGCTTATAAAGTATTAGCTGGAGTTTGGCTTCAATTTGTTAGTGTATTTAAATATGCAAGTACATCTAATGGCGCGTACAAGCGTCCGGACTCGCCGATGGACTAAGCTCCATCTGCATTTCCAACGGAAAGATTTAGAACATGCTCTATATCTAAGTCCGTGGGAAAATGCCGGCAGAAAAAGTCCGATTGGGGCATACACGCGGTCGGAATGTCCGATGAAAAGCTCCCATCAGACTTTTTCTGCCAGACTCACAGACTGAGCCCAGACTGACAATGCTGCTGTAAAAAAAGGTGCCCCCTGTGCTCCTTCATCCAGAGTGGGGGGCACTCTAATACAGGAAGTGTGTAACTGGCCAGATCACCAGGTGAAAACAGAGGGAAAAAGCCAAAGTAAAGAAAACGAATGCAGCCACCACACCTAATGATTGGTAAGCTGCAATATATTACATTTTTGGTTTTAGGTTTAATATGGCTTTAAGTTTCTTTGTATACATTGATCCCCATAGAGAATTCATGTACTCTTATGGTTGTGCTGTCATACCAGATTTCACCAGTTGGTGTCACCCTAGCTGAATTCGGCACATACATTTGTCAATCACACAAGAGCTTTAGAAACAAAGACTTATGTAAAAGAAGTCTTCTGAACATACTCTTAATTTTGTGTTGCAGGCACCAGAGAAGCAGCTTTCGTGTACGCAATTTCATCAGCGGGGGTCGCCTTCGCAGTCACCAGGGCGTGCAGCAGTGGAGATCTAGAAAAATGTGGCTGCGATCGGACGGTACATGGTGTGAGTCCTCAAGGTCTGTAGAAAGCATTTTTAATTTGTTACCACGAAACCTTTATATTATTTATTACATGAAGCGCAGAAACCTACTTATATCATAACTGTACAGCTCAAAAAATGAAAGGATAAGTCCACCAGATCGTGACATTTTTGTTATAGGTAGAGCCTGGTGGCCTGTGTCAGCTGCTGGCTTCTTATATGCCTTGGATGCTTCAACAGAGCAGGTACCTTATGGGAGATTCAGTGCCTGCCTGTTCCCCAAGTCTGTTTTTTCTAATCAGATGCTACATCCCCTTAGCTGTTCAGGCATTTACATTTAGATACTACATCCCCTTAGCTGTTCAGGCGTTAAATTTTGATCAGGGGCGGACTGACCATTCGGCCACTCGGGCACTTCCCGAGGGCCCCGGGCCACTAGGGGGCCCCATCAGGGTTGCCAGCCTCAGTAAAACCAGGGACAGTATGTAAAAATCTGAGTTTTTTTTACATCTGTTTCTGAAATGTCCCTTACCGACATCCTTTTGGTCTAAAAATCCTGAGATTATAGCTGCCCCACCTCTCCAGTACCTTCTCAGCCAATAGAAACATGTCTGTGTATACTGTGTGTACATGTCTGTGTATACTGTGTGATTGTATACTGTGTGGCCCCATAATCTCTGATTGCCTGGGGGCCCCATAATCTCCTATTGCCCGGAGGCCCCATGAGTTGTCAGTCCGCTCCTGATTTCGATACTACATCCCAGTGGCGGTCCATCCATATGGGGCGCAGGGACGCCAATCCCCTAATCCATGCGCCCGGCCCCTAATCTACATGCCAGACGCATGGATTGCAAAGGTTTTTTTTTTTCCGAAGCACATTATTAAAGCCGGAGGCTCTATTTGGCTTCAAAAAGGGTGGACTCGGGGCACAGAGCATTGCGCCCCGAGCCCACCCACTTGTGTGACAATAGCAAATTAATATTCACTATTGTCTTCCTGATCCTCCTCCCGGCCTCAGGAATGGGGTCCTGAGACCCAATTAGCCGAGAGGAGAAGCATAGGCTTCCATTCTCCTTCCTCCCATCCGGCTTGCTACACGTCATCCAGGTGTGCCTGACACTTCGGCTCAGCTCCCCTGGTCTTTGGTCCCACGTCTTCCCGCACTCCGTGGGCATCACATCTCCTCAGATGTCCTTCACTTCATGGTTAAGTGCAGGGCTGACAGACAAGCGAGCAACAGGGTGGGGGGGGGGGGGGCTTGGTGGGATTACTGACGGACTGGGGTAGGCGGACGGCGCTGCCTCCCCCCTAAAATGGAGCGCCAGCCGTCACTGCTACATCCCCTTGTGGCATTTAAATTTCTATACTACATTCCTTTATTAATTACACAGGTTCTGTGGCTGATTAAGGTAGTAATTAAACTCACTTGGTGCGTTATCTGGATTAAATTAGCCTCAGAACCTGTGTAATTTATATGTGTTCGGGTTTAAAGGGATGAGGTGGCAACCCTAACTACACCCCTTAGTTGTTGTGGCATTTAAATTTTGATACTACATCCCAGTGGTGGCCCATCCATACATGGCACAGGGGCGCCACCCCTTAATCCATGCGCCCGGCCCCTAGTATACATGCAGGGCGCCGGATACATGGGTTCCAATGTTTTTATTTTTTTTTTAATCATGTGATTAGAGCCGGAGGCTCTGATTGGCTTAGAAAAGGGTGGACTCGGGGCATAGTGCACTGCACCCCGAGCCCACCCACTTGTGTGACAATAGCAAATTAATATTCGCTGTTGTCTCCTCCCGGCGAATCAGGAAGGGGGTCCTGAGACCTGATTGGCCGAGAGGAGTAGCACGGGCTTCCATTCTCCTCCCTCACATCCGGCTTGGTTCTGCATGTCATCCAGGCGTGCCTGACACTTCGGCTTGGCTCGGCTCCCCTGGTCTTCGGACCCAAGTTAAACGTCTTCCCGCATTCCGCGGGCATCACATCTCCGTGGATAGGACTGTGTCCTTCTCTTCAAGGGTAAGTGCGAGCGACGGGGGGGGGGGGAATTGACCCATAAGTGGGGTGCAGGCGGTTTGTTTAACACCACCCCGCCCCCCCCCCCCAAAATGGCACCAGCCACCACTGCTACATACCCTTAGCTTTTGTGCCATTTAAATTTCAATACTACATCCCCTTATGCCCCGTACACACGGTCAGATTTTCAGACGGAAAATGTCCGATCGGACCATGTTGTCGGAAATTCCGACCGTGTGTAGGCTCCATCGGACTTTTCCGTCGGAATTTCCGACGGAAAAAGTTTGAGATCCTGCTCTCAAAATTTTCCGACAACAAAGTCCTATCGGACTTTTTCCGATCGTGTGTAGCGAATTCCGACGGACAAAGTGCCACGCATGCTCAGATCACATTACAAGACCAAAGCTATTGGCTACTAGCCTCTACGTAGTCCCGTCGTACGCAACGAACGTCACCACGTTCAGAATGATCGGATTTTCCGACAACTTTGTCCAACCGTGTGTATGCAACACCAGTGTCGGACAAAATCCGTTGGAAAAAATCCGACGGATTTTGTGGTCGGAATTTCCGACCGTGTGTACAGGGCATTAGCTGTTGTGGCATTTGAATTTCTTTTTATTTTCCTTGAATAAGCAATTATTGGGTTTGGCTAGGAAAGCCCTGCTTTGTTTTGGTTTAATAGAAGATCCACCGTGGGCAGTGCTAATAATTATCTAACTCATTCATTACTCTACAATTTATTAACTAAGAGACCCTGGGGTAATTACGGTCAGGAAGTTGCATAATAGCATTGAGAGAAGCAGCCAGGTGGAGGTTGGAGCCAGCAGTCTGTGACAGACCTCAATGTGAGTAAAGCATAGTGTACGGTAGTAGTACTGAGCGGATCCCAGCAATCATCCAGCCATTATTTTATTTTGAACTTGGCACTCATCACATCCAGAATGCCAAAGCTGGAAGACAATATTTTTAAAGGTTTATTCCGCATCCAAAATTCTAAATTAAACTTTGTGATGCATAGAGAGAAGGTCTGCTGAGCAGTTCAGTTTTTTTAAGAGGTGGCTGTATTGCCTTAGTTCTCTGCCTTCATTTTGTCTATAATGTGGTGATCCTGGAACACATCTGCTGGTGGTGATGGAACACCTTCTTTACTGTCTCTCTCACACAGAATCTAAAATAATGGCAGCACTAAAATGTTTCTCACAACCACCAACCGGATTTAAGAACATCATACTCAAAGAGGCGCTGAGAACTTTTATGCCCCGTACACACGGTCGGAAAATCCGACCACAAAATCCATCGTATTTTTTCCGACGGATTTTGTCCGACACTGGTGTTGCATACACACGGTCGGACAAAGTTGTCGGAAAATCCGATCATTCTGAACGTGGTGACTTTTGTTGCCTACAAGGGGACTACGTAGAGGCTAGTAGCCAATACCTTTGGTCTTCTAATGTGATCTGAGCATGCGTGGCACTTTGTCTGTCGGAATTCGCTACACACGATCGGAAAAAGTCCGATAGGACTTTGTTGTCGGAAAATTTGAGAGCAGGATCTCAAACTTTGTCCGTCGGAAAATCCGACGGAAAAAGTCCAGTGGAGCCTACACAGGGTCGGAATTTCCGACAACATTGTCCGATAGGGGCATAAGACTTGCATAAGACATAAGACTTGCACGTGAAGTCAGATGAAGAAATTTTTTTAACAAGATCAATAGCTCTGGCAAGGCAGATTCCACATATCAAGGCTTCCCTCAATGGGCACCCAACAGCAGCTTAACCACCTGAGCGCCGGAAGATTTTACCCCCTTCCTGACCAGGGCATTTTTTGCTATTTAGCACTGCGCTACTTTAACTGGCAATTGCGCGGTCATGCAACACTGTAGCCATATGAAATTTATATAATTTTTTTCACACAAATAGAATGCGTTTTTTATTTTTTATTATATAAATGAAAATCTTTGCAAAAAAACTGTTTTCTATTTTCTGTTATATAACATATCAGATAAAAAAAATAATTTAGGCCAAAATGTATTCTGCTACATGTCTTTGGTAAAAAAAAAAAAAATGAATGAATGTTGTATGTATTTGTCACACTGGAAAGATCTCTGATATTTTCCCCTCATAATCCTTTAGGGTTCCAGTGGTCTGGTTGTTCCGATAACATTGCATATGGAGTAGCTTTCTCACAGTCTTTTGTTGATGTACGAGAGCGGGGTAAAGGAGCATCATCCAGTCGCGCTCTCATGAATCTCCACAACAACGAGGCAGGAAGAAAGGTAAGCAGTTCTCTTTTTGCTATCAGCATTTCTGTCATAAAAAGTAAAGTCTATGTCCTGCCAAAACGATTTTTGGGGGGTTTTGGAAAAAGTTGGGAATAGTTAGACCCTCTGTCATGTTTTTACTGCTATCCAGAGATTAAAGAGATACAGTATCTTTTTACTTTCTGACCCCTTGACAAAGGCTTCATTAGACAGGAAGGCAGGGCATGATAGAGGGAAGCTTAGACTTCTCAGACTTCACTGGTTGTTTGCTTATTCCATGGCTGTCAAGTCTCTTGTTAAGCTTTGGAGCCGCCACATATTTTAAAGCTTTTTTCCAGTCTTCCAAAAGCTGTAGCAGGTATCCTGAAAAGCTGTGTATTCCCTGCACTTGCGATATGATGAACACAACACGTGCAGCATGCTGAGTTCACCTACTAAAATCCTCTGGTTTTGGCCCTTTGCTTGCCTTTATCTGGCCCTTGGGGCACTATTCCACCAACTGACACCAATGATGGGGCACCATTCCTCCTGCTGACATAATCAATGGGATACTATTCTCCCAATTGATACCAACGATGGGGTACTATTCCTCCCAATAAAACCAATGATCTGATGCCTGGGCATTTTTTACTCTCATTGGCCACAGTCCGGCCCTCCTAAATAAAGCCTGAATATCAATAAACTGGCCCTTTGCTTAGAAAGTTTTGAGACTCTCGCTTTAAAGCATACCTAACTTCAAAGCTCAGGTCCCCTTTAAAGCGGAAGTAAACCCATCGATTTAACAGTCTAAAAAAAAAAAGGCATTGCGTGAATGCTAACTGCACATTGGCTGTGCTCTCAACCAAACAGTCAAACCATCCAATGGCTGGTGTCATAACGGATCACATGTGCAGCACTGTGGCAGTTGAAGATTAAACAGAGGCAAAGATGGCAGCTTCCTTGGCTGAAAACGATAGGAGGGTTTACTTCCACTTTAAGAAACACAAATTTTATGTGAAGTAAGTGACTAAGACCAAGTTATCACCTAAAATGCTATTTCTTTTTTAATAGGCCATTCTCAACAACATGCGAGTGGAATGTAAGTGTCATGGAGTCTCCGGATCCTGCGAGGTAAAGACCTGCTGGAAAGCCATGCCTCCGTTTCGTAAAGTTGGTAATGTCTTGAAGGAGAAATTTGACGGAGCTACTGAAGCGGAGCAGAAAAAGATTGGCACGACCAAAGTCTTAGTTCCTAAAAATTCTCAGTTCAAGCCACACACAGATGAAGACCTGGTATATCTAGACTCCAGCCCAGACTTTTGTGACCACGACTTAAAGAACGGAGTTTTGGGAACAACAGGTCGGCAGTGCAACAAGACTTCCAAGGCCATTGATGGTTGTGAGCTTATGTGCTGCGGCCGAGGCTTTCACACGGAAGAAGTGGAAATAGTAGAAAGATGCAGCTGTAAGTTCCATTGGTGCTGCTTTGTCAAATGTAAACAGTGCCACAAAGTGGTGGAAATGCACACATGTCGGTGATCTCCACAAATCAGCCACCAAAATGGACAACATGGACCTCATCGAACCATTCCTTCCACCACAATTGGTGAAGCTCCATAGACTGCAAAGAAATTAAGGAGGGACAATAGAATTTTTTTTTTTTTTAAGAATGAATATTTAAAGTCCCTAAATCTCACTGATGTATATTTGTGTCCTTTTTCTTATTTATTGCCGACAAACATTGAAATTGTGATTCGTCGCTTCCCATCAACACGTGGTGGATTTTATTTTGCGTTGCTGCTTCTACAGTGATGGAGACCGAGACGTGCCCAAAGAAAAAAAAAACTGCTGAAGGAATGGAACTCCTAAAATATTCAAAACAAAAAAGAATAAAAATTTTAAAAACTTATATAGGATGACCACTATCCATTTCGCTATTCCAGTGACATTTGACTAACTTCCACCAGATGACCAAAATAACTAATGGAAACTTCATTATATTTTTAAATAAAAACAAAAAATGTTAGCATAGGTATTTTATATCTGTATCAATGTATATAAGTATGTGTGTATATATATATATATATATATATATATATATATATATATATATATATATATTCATGTTTTGTATTATGAATATTTCTGTACAAAAAAAAAAAAAGATTTTTAAGACGAGTATAAGGTTGAGATGCAGGTTTTTACTATATTCTCTCATTCCTTAAAGCCATCCCATGGCTGTTAGCTTTTTCTTCACATGTTCTATGTTCTTCCTGCTGAACCTTGACCGACAAAGGTAATTAGGTGTTGACTTAGCATTGAACTTAAAACTGGACAGAGCAGAATAACCTCTTCTTGCTGTTTTTTCTACAGTATTATATTCTTTTTTTAAAGTGTAAATTCCCAGGGTCCAAAAATAATTAAAATTAGTACATTTTTGTTAGTTGGACAATACTTTCATCCCAGTACAGTATATGCATACAGAACCTGCCAAAGTAAAGTCAATGGGTCAAGGAAAATGAATCAGATCAGAAACTGCCTTTAATTTTCTTATGGGCCGTTTCATTAGATATTAAATTAAAGTGGAGGGCCACCCTAAAAAAAAAAAAAAAAAGAGCATTAATATCCTTTAAAAAATAAAACATTTGAAAAAAAAAATGTTTTTTTACCTTATCCGAAATCCCTGTTGCTAGACAGTCTTCCTAATCTGCCTTCTTCCTACTCCGCGGTGATCTTCGTTGATCTTCGGTCTTCTGTCCTCCTCCGCGTTGTCTTCTGGGTAACGGGGCGCGATGTGTTCTGGGAACTGTGTGTTCCCTAACACAGCACGTCCCATTTACAGTAGGAAACGGGCAGTGAAGCCGTAAGGCTCCACTGCCTGTTTCCCTTAGTGAGGGATGGCGGCGCTGGGACCGGAGCGCCGAGGGACATGTCGGCCTCGGCAGCCGACATCGCGGGCGCCCTGGGAGGGTAAGTGTACTTATTAAAAGTCAGCAGCTACTTTTTTTTTAGCTGCTGACCCTTAAAAAAAATAAAGTTTCAGCTGAAAGACCCCTTTAATGACAGGTGAAGGTGCATATTGTGCATGTTGTCTCAGGATAAAATGTGTGAGTAAATCTCCCCATTGGGGTCACAGACAAAGATTCTAAGTCCAGCCTCCTACCCATTCTACCCAAAACTAAAAAAAGGAAGGTGTTCCCTTTTTCTTGTAACAGTCTGGCTTGTGTGTAAAACATGAAGTTAAAATTCGACCGAAATTTAGATTAGACAGTCACCTCTTACAGAAAATAATACTGTATGTTGACTGGATTTAATGGTGATATTATTTATGGGGTGTAGATAATTCCAAGGTCTGCAGGCATCTCTATGATCCTGAAATACTGCAATGGTAGATGCAGTCAACAATATATGCATCAATATTCGACCACATTTGTTATCACCTGTGTAAATTGGCTTGGGGTACAGTCAGATCTGGCCATACATGTTTTTCCAAGCTAATTTAAAGGTCTGATCACCTAAAGTGACCCAATTACTGTACGAAAAACTTAGATCACTGCTCAAAGCACAGCAAAACTTCCCCCTGCAGTCCAAAGCACAGATCAGGTGCTGACCTTCAAACAAGCTCATCCGGGCTAGCAGAAACAAATCAGAAAACAAAAGGTGGAAATGCTGCACACCAAAACCCCAACCACTATATAGAGAGGTGAAGATATGGCTTCAGCTCCTGGCTATGCTCCTCTGACATGTTTCTTATGGTTCTCAGCAGGAGGAATGGTGCCCATCATTGGTATACCTCTCTATATAATGGTTGGGGTCCCGGGTGCTGCGTTTCCACCTTCTGTTTTCCCATCTGTTTCTGATCACCTAATGTTTGGTCCTCTTTGCTGAATCTTAGATTTACATATCGCCCATAACCAGTCAGTCTTTGATGAGTACTGGAAATGTATGGATTACAAAGGGCAACAAAGCTAATAAAGGGTCTGGAGGATATTAGTTATGAGGAAAGGTTGCGAGCACTGAACTTATTCTCTCTGGAGAAGAGACGCTTGAGAGGGGATATGATTTCAGTTTACAAATACCGCACTGGTGACCCCACAATGGGGATAAAACTTTTTCGTGAAAGGGAGTTTAACAAGACACGTGGCCACTCATTGAAATTAGAAGAAAGGAAGTTTTACCTTAAACTACGAAGAGGGTTCTTTACTGTAAGAGCGGCATGGCTGTGGAATTCCCTGCCACAGGCGGGGGTCTCAGCGGGGAGCATCGATGGTTTCAAAAAACTATTAGATAAGCACCTGAACGACCGCAACATACAGGGATATACAATGTAATACTGACATATAATCACACACATAGGTTGGACTTGATGGACTTGTGTCTTTTTTCAACCTCACCTACTATGTAACTATACTCTATAATACTATAATAACTCAACGACCCCTAAAGTCATTGCTTCACCACCAACCTCTTATGCTAATACCAGAACCATACATTTCTAAAGGAATTCTATGGCAAATCAATCACATCGTTGCATTAAAATATAACTAAAGGCAAAACTTTTTTTTCAGTGCAGAGGGATTAGAATGCTTGTCAGCTTTTGTTGCTGTCTGTGTCCCCGTTAAGGAGATTCACCCTCTCTATTTGTCCATTATCATTGAAAGTAAAAGAGAATCCCAAATTTTGGGTTGTCCCCTGAAAAGTAAAAGAGGGTAAATCTTGCAATGGGGACACTAGTTCTGGTGACCTGGGGGGATTTCCTATCACTTCCTGTTTAGCTATGGGGCAGGAAGTGAAGGGAAATCTCCCCAATGGGACACAGATGGTGAAAAATTATTTGACAGGGGTTTTAAGGCTTCCTTGCTCTATCCAAAATGAATACATTTGCTTTTAGATCTACTTTAATTATTTAATTAGAAGACCATAACATAAGGTTGGAGCTGGGTTCTATATAGAGAGATCTGTTCTCCGGGTTCCCTAGGTGTTTTTCCAAGCTGATGTGTGATACCAAAGTCATGCCAAAACTGAGTTATAAATTTGGGTGGTCATAAACTTTAACATATTGTGTACCTTTATGCATAGAGAATCCCAAGGAGGGACCTGAACCTTGTTCCTCAGGTCAACTGAGCATTTGTAAAGTTGATCCTTCAGTAAGAATAAGAATTACCTTTACTTTAACACATCTCAGCTTTTATATTTATGATTCATCTAACTTTTTATCCCCTTCCTCTTATGCATCCAGAATAACCCAGCCAGAAACGATAGACTCCAGGCTGTTTAATGACACACAAGACTGTCCAGTACCAGGATTAAGTAGGCTTTGCTTCTGCAGCCCAAGTAACCTGATCCGCTAGTATCTCAAGCATGTTTAAGGAATCACTGGGTTACATTTGATTTATGGCCAACAATTTGTTCTGGATTCATTCTGTCTACACACAACATACAACATTTAGACACTCTTCTTATTGTAAAAGTCCCATTTGCCCATTAAGCAAAGATAGTTTATTTCTTTCTGCCATGGGTTTTGTAGGCCAGCCAGAATTTATGTGACCACAGAGATTGGGAATTATGTTGAATGTTCAGATGCATAAATTGTAAACCTCGGAAAAACATTATGGAGGTGATTTGAATGCGTTAGGTAGCTTCTAGTATAGGATAGAGAGGAAAGTCATTTAAAATAGAAGGCCAACAGGCAACGTATGGTATGTCAGCCATTGTGTCTGTTATGGTTGTGGATTGTCAGGTGTCTACTGAACTCAATAATGTGTTGACCTGTCAGAATGTTGGATGAAGCGCAGTCTTGCCAAAATGTGGTTTGGATACATTTACTATTTAAAGCGGAAGTAAACCCATCGATTTAACAGTTTAAAAAAAAAGGCATGCCGGGAATGCTAACTGCACATTGGCAGTGTTCTCAACCAAACAGTCAAACCATCCAATGGCTGGTGTCATAACGGATCACATGTGCAGCACCGTGGCAGTTGAAGATTAAACAGAGGCAAAGATGGCAGCTTCCTTGGCTGAAAACAATAGGGGGGTTTACTTCCACTTTAACCCAGAAAGTCACTCTTTTGTGATTACATTTATGTTAACTTTCTGGCAATTTATTAAAGAACTCTAGTTAGCCATGAAAATATATTGATGGTGAGAGTCAGTGAGTTTGGATAGTTAAAGATAGGCAATTTTATTTAAATCAATGAGTAATTTAAGGGTCTGACATTCTTTACTCTTAAAACCTGTCTGATGCACCATAATTCTCATTCCATTTTCTCTACAGAAAGGGGGGGTTCACACAGGTCCAACTGCGGTTTGCAGTCCGGTGTCCTGTGCGTTTGTGTTCATCTGTTCAGGTGCAATCCAGGTGCAAATTTTTCCCTGAATTCGCACTGGAACTGGACCCAAAAACGCACAGGACCCTTTTCAAATTCGCACCTGGACATGTCCCGGACATGTGTGAACCGGCTCTATTGAAAGCTGGTCACACTCACATGTTATGCGAATTGGATGCAGTGTAAAACGCATTAAATTCGCATATATGTGAACCTAGCCTGGGTCATCAACAGAAAATCTCTGTGTAATCTCTGTGTAAAATACTGAGCATTTAATTGACTTATCTTTGGTGTTAAAGGATCAATCCTTCCAAAACTGATACATTTAGTTATAGGTAGAGCCTGGTGCACTTAAGCAGCCTACCAGTGGGTTAAACAAAAACAAATAAAAAATACTTAATTCCACCATCCACATACTCGATGGGAGACTTCTGTACCATCAGAATACACTGATTAGTGCTGGTTGTACAGAAGTCGATTGGTAGATTGACTTCTATACAACCAGCCTTCCTATAAATAGATTGAAATTCAACAGTTCCCTGCTGAACCGACCACTTTTTGATCCATATATGAATCAGACCTATTTCAACTAAGTCTTGAATATTCCAACAAGCCCTCTTGCCATAATGACTGACCTGTTCCTGTCCACCAGAAAGCTTTGGATGTTCTCACCCTCATTTGTGCATTCCAGCTCCTCCTGTTACATTCTATATAAAAACTAAATTTACAGGGGGACAGTGGGCATATCTCATAATGGCCCTAGAAGGTTTGCAGACCTAGGAGGTCAGGAGTAGAGATCTCACCAATATTCCAGAGTCCAGGAGACATGAGAAATTGACAGGTGTCGTACCAAAACTAAACTATTAAATATGTGTTTGGTTCCTGAGAAGTGTTCACCATAAAGCTGAGCCTCATGTTCCTGCATCATAGGAGATAAAAACAAAGATGCTTACCTATTTGCATAGTTATTCAGAGGGCAGATTAATTATTCATGATGTATGGCTAAAATATTTAGGAAAAATACGGCAAAATAGTCAATATAATCCTGTACCTTTTTTCTCTAGGGGTAGACACCTACTTGTAGCTAAAGACAGATGTAACGGGGTGTTGGGTCGTCTGACTGGTTCATGGTGAATCATTGTTATCCCAAATATAATGCTCATTTGCCAGTATCATACCCCTGATCTGCATGGCTACTTAAAGTGGTACTAAACGCAAATGTTTTTTTTCACCCTAAAGTTATTCTGAAGACTCAAGGTTATTTAACTACCTGTGTGCAGCACCCCCCCCCCCCCAAAAAAAAAACTTACCTGAGCCCCATCTAGACCCAGCCCTATGCACAAGAGTCTTGGCTCTCTGGGGACTCTTCATCTGGCCACAGTTTTACTTTAGCGCACCCTATACTAGCAGCCCTAGAGTATTGTACAGTGTTTTGGTACTATTTGGAGATACCCTTTTTTAGCTAACCTAAATTAATAAAGATACAAGCTTTTGTGTTTCCTTAGATCCCTTCCATATGCTTTATACAAGGAAACATACGAATGAGCACTCAGCTTCGTTTTCTACCCATACATGCACATTCTTGTGTTTTTCACCGCCACATGTTGTGGCCATCATGAGGGGTTCCATTTTTTTTTTTATAGATAATGTAACAGGAGGAGCTGGAATGTACAAAGGTGGACAGGAAAGAGTTGGTAAATATGGCAAGAGGGCTTATTGTTGGAGTTGTTAAGACATATATGAAGTCAGAGTCTGACTAAGCGCACCAGGCTTTAGCTATAAGTAATATATCATTTTTTGAAAGACTGACCTTTTAACACCAAAGATATGCAGTCCCCTGTTATATAAATGAATGCTCTTATTTTAAGCTGCTGATTGCATTGCCCTACCCCAGGGTTTCTCAACCAGGGTTCCATGGAACCTTAGGGTTCCTCCAAAGGTTGCTAAGGCTTCGTTGAGTAATGAGCAATTTCTGCCTCTCAGATAAGTTTCCAGTGACACAAGTGTCTTCCCAATGTCCACAAGTGTAATGCCCCGTACACACGGTCGGAATTTCCAGCCGTGTGTACGGGGCATTAGAAGCATTTCTCCACCTGACCATCACACTAATGTATCATGAGTTGTAGATAATGTTATTTTAGCAGGGTTCCCTGAGACCAGAAAGTTTTTTCATGGGTTCCTCTGTGTTGAAAAGGTTGAGAAAGACTGCCCTACCCTTTCCACCCTGCAGATGGCAGGAAGTGCTGAGAGTTGGATGTGCAGTTCGGATACTCACAAATGAGCACTTGTCTTTGTTGCCCACCCACATATGCATACTCTGCTCTCACAGGCCAAGCTATGAAAGAGAGCAGAATGTGCATGCATGCGTAGGTAACAAAGCCTAGTGCTCAGTTGTGAGTTTCTCGGGCCATGCATCCAAAGCTCAGTAACTTCCTGCCATCTGCAATACAGAGAGGGGAGGGCCACTGCAGCCTACCAAAATACTGTTATTTCTAAGGAATGGAAAAAGTAGGACAACCTACCTTGCATCTCATGGATGGAGCTTGTTGTAGCCTATCACCAGGCCCATGCAACAATAGGTGGATTAGGGGGACATTATTTGCATAAGAGCAGCAACATCAAGAGTGGTGAGCCACTGAATAATATGGTACCCCTTGGCACTTTACTAGAATGCCGCGTACACACGGTCGGAATTTCCGATGGAAACAGTCCGATGGGAGTTTTTCATCGGATTTTCCGACCGTGTGTATGCCCATCGGTGTTTTTCTGTCGGAATTTCCAACGGACTTTGGATTGAGAACATGTTCTTAATTTTTCAGACGGAAAACCTTTCTATCAGATTTTCCGATAGTGTATATGCAATTCCGACACGCAAAATTCCGATGCATGCTCGGAAACAATTCGACGCATGCTCAGAAGTATTAAACTTCCCTTTAATAGTGATGTTGAATGTGTTGTATGCAGTGTTATTGACCGTCGGAATTTGGTGTGACCGTGTGTAGGCAAGACAGTTGAGCAAAATTCCGACGGAAAAACCATCAGAGCTTTTTCCGACGAGAATTCCGACCGTGTGTACGCGGCAGAAGAGTGCTAGGTATAACATCTTTTTATCAGTACATTTGGATTCTAAAAAAACTTTATTTATCATGTCTGTTAATGGTATTATTTTAGCTCTAATGATTACAAAATTGTGCTATATAATGTAGATTTGTCAATTAGAAAAAATGCCAAACTACATACATTGTAACTCTGCAGTTCAGCCACCTGTGTAGGCTGCATTTCCCGAATGGCATCATGGTAATTGGCCCTTTGACAGATTAGCAGGGTAGGATTTTTAATTAAAGCAGTTTATATATTATAAAAATGACAACACTATAAGAACAATGATTAACCATTGGCAGTCAGTGCCCAGATGCTTTTCCAATGCGTCCAACCATTTCCCATTACTTACAGAGTTGTTCTTGATTATGATGGTCTTTCTAATTCCAGATACCAAGACTATTGCATCTATAGCTTTGTGTACGAAAGTGTGACATTTTCCAAAGCATCCAGATGAAAGTCAAATAGGAGTTACAACACATGACTATTCAGTACAACATTTGTTGTTCCTTCATATGTTAATATAGAGAATGTTTACTTGAGTTGTGTCATAAGCCTATAAAGAAATGAATAGATCCAGAGATGTTGGCAGCTGAAGTCATGTACAACTGTAAAGTTGGGTTTGGCCCCACACACTCCCCGTTGACTCTTAAATGTAATAAGTTGACCAATAGGGAGGCTCGAAAAGGCAAGTGCGGACAAGGCCAAGCTTTGTTTTTACATAAAGTTGACCTTTGCCCATATTTTTGGATCTCCCGATCCCTTTGACGTGTGGTTTTCACCAAAGGAAACCTCTGCTTGTTTATTCAATTTATGCTCACTTCAAATTTTTCAAGTGTGTGACAGGTCTACTTTAAGATAAAAAAATTTTACGTTCACATTTCTCAATTACTTAGTTAGGACAGGATGCTCTTCTCCCATTTTTGTCTGTAAAATTTAACATAAAAAATGTTTTATTACTAAACTTATTCCCAGACTGAAAGAGACCATATACCAGTCATTTCATAGGTAGTTTACTTAGTATAAAAGGCCCTAAAAAATTAAGCAATAATTATATCACCTTATGAGCGTTGAATGTTAATTACATTTTTTTAAACTTCGTTTTAGATTCTATCTTACCTAGCTGCCCATTTTTATTTTGTATCATAATTTCTCCAAAAGAAAATGAATTAGTACTAAAGCTATTAGCTTAAAAACTATTTCCTTAGTCTAAGGAAAATCTTATAGAAAACAAAAGTTCTATCTAATCTAGTCGACCCACATGTAAAATAAGTGGAAAAAAAAGATATCTTATTTTATCAGTTGCCATATTTTTGTAACGGTTACCATATATACTCGAGTATAAGCTGACCCGAATATAAGCTGAGGCATCTAATTTTACCACAAAAAACTGGGAAAACTTAATGACTCCAGTATAAGCCTAGGGTGAGAAATTCGCAGCTACTGTAAGTGGAAAAGCGCGTCAACAATGCCCATTTGCAGCCTCACTGCACCCATTTGCATGCCTCACTGTGCCCATTTGCAGCCATAGGTCCCCCGAACTTCAAACTCGGTAGTTAAAGGTTCCTAGATGCCCCCTAGCTGCAGCCAAGATTTGGGGTCTCTGGACCCGAAGGGTCCCGAAATGATATTGCTGCAGATGGACACACGTATCTGGGGGCCACTTGGTGCTACGAACCCCACATTTGGTGTGCAAACCATGTGGAACTAACACTACAACATATCTAAAGATGGAGTTCCTAGCACCATTTGGCCCCGAGATACGGCGCCCCAAATTCGGTTCAGAAAATGTCAAGCACTTTTCTGAAGCAGAGAATGATATTTTCTGAACCGACTTTTGGTGACTTGGTGCTAGGAACCCCATCTTTGTAGTGCTAGTTCCACAAGGTTTGCACACCAAATTTGGGGTTCCTAGCACCAAGTGGCCCCAAGATACGGGGCCCCAAAGTCAATTCGAAAAATGTCATTCTCTGCTGCAAAAAAGTGCTTGACTCGAGTATAAGCCGAGGGGGGCACTTTCAGCACAAAAAAAAAAATGTGCTGGAAAAACTCAGCTTATACTCGAGTATATACGGTACATTAACTTTTTTTTCTGCCCAGAAATTTATTAAAAATTATAGTTATTTAAAAAATGGACTCATAACTCTTGACTGTCACTGAAGGTATCACATGCATACGAACTGTTGTCTCCCATTAAAAAAAAAAATGTTCTGCAGCACCTAATTATCAGTGAATCCATACTTACAGTTTTCTTTTAGTTCCTCTGCAAAGGCCCACAAATACCTGGTAAACCTGCCAATGAAAGCCACTCAATTCAGCTTCCTGTGATAGGGTGGCAACAATGCTGTACTGCTTCTAAAAACAGAGCAGCGTTGCCACTCTCAAGTAGGAAAAATGTTGTAAGGGGCAAGGATATCAGCATTGTCACTGCTAATTCACGTGTCTGTAGCTTGTCAGTCAGCACCTGATCACACCTAGTCCTGCCCACTCATTTCTGGATTGATGGGCCTGCTTTCATTGCTGAAACCCTTCCACTGTGAGCTGCAGTGTCTGGAAGGTAGAGCATATGAGACAAAAATGAAGGAGGATTTGGCTCAGTCAGGGGAGGTAAAAAAAAAAAAAAAAAAAGTTTTTGTTTGCTTTTTAAGGCATCTGCATCACATAATAACTGGATTTGGGACTTGTTTAGACTGTCAGACAGGAACCTTTAGTAGAACTTTAAAAATAAATTGACCACTTAATGTTTTTTTCGAATTGAAAAATGTGTCATTGTTGAACTGAAATAAATGCTAGTTTATTTTTAATACAGTACAACTATAATGTGTTGTGGATTTTTCCTTCAGTAAACACAAAAAAAGACAATTGTTTTTTGATGGGGGGAGGAGTCATTTGTAGGAAACATCCTGCAAGAATACTTACCTCTTCGTAGGTGGCTCATTCTCACATTGCTCACTGCAAGATCAACTGCCTGTGGCAGAATCTTCACAAACTTCCGGGTGTATCCGATGCCCAGTCCCCTTCTGTGTGTTGCGTTTTCCTCCCACTGGCCCCTACTTTGTCCTGTATTAATTTAGGGGGAATGCAGATGAAACCACATTGCACGGTGGGGAATGCAAGCATCTGAAACACCTGGAAGAATGGGCGTCCGCAGTCAAGCGCCCCCCCCCCCCCCCTGGAATCAGGGATCGGATCTTAAATTCAGTACAGCTGTGTCGATATCGGGGTGCCACCTGCCAATTGGGTGACACCATCAAGATGCTGTCAAGCCACCCCATTAATGTAGTGTGACTGCAGGCTCTTTTCCCTGCTCAGTCCAGCAGAGAACTTGGCGGCGCATTGTCAGGAGAAAGGCGAGCTACAGGCTACTGAGGTTTCCCCTGCTCGCCCCCCCCCCCTTTCTCCTGTCAGGGAGAAGAGACAGCGGCCCTCACCAGGTTCCTTCCCTATTGGCCATAACCGAGGGCCAATCAAAATAGACTAGGAGAGGAGAGCATCATGGGACATGTAGTCCAAAACATTGGGGGCCCCATTTTCCACAGGGAGGAGGCTACAGCTCGATCAAGAGATTGAGAGACTGCAGCATGGAAAAAAGCTGAGGGGGAGAGAGTGCTACAGGACAAAGAACAAGGAGTGTGCTGGGCGGAAGCCAGAGAGAGAGCCACGCTGCCCAGTGCCACCAGAGAGAGAGCCACGCTGCCCAGTGCCACCAGAGAGAGAGCCACGCTGCCCAGCGCCACCAGAGAGAGAGAGACACGCTGCCCAGTGTCACCAGAGAGAGAGCCACACTGCCCAGCACCACCAGAGAGAGCCACGCTGCCCAGCGCCACCAGAGAGAGCCACGCTGCCCAGTGTCACCAGAGAGAGAGCCACGCTGCCCAGTGTCACAAGAGAGAGAGCCACACTTCCTAGCGCCACCAGAGAGAGCCACGCTGCCAAGCGCCACCAGAGAGAGAGCCAAGCTGCCCAGTGTCACCAGACAGAGAAAGACTGAGCCACTACCAGGGTACAGACAAGCTACACTACTGACCAGTGACCACTGAGTGAGCGATCATCCAGCCGGATGGATCACTGCTGTAGTTTTGCTGGGTCTGGTAAAAAGGACCTGTTGGCCATTATCCATTACTTATCCTAGGGACTGTACTACGTCTGCAGTCTCTGACCATGATAATGTGATAATCACATTGTCGAAAAGGGGCGGTGCATGGGGGACCCTAATATGATGCCCCCCCCCCCTGAAAAAAGTTCTGCGGACACCCATGCCTGGAAGTGTTGGAAGCTGAAAACTAGGTTGTAGAGTGTAGCTCTTGAAGGGAGTAAGTATTGTCTTCCTATGCAAGTATTTTTTTTTTTCTTCAAACAACAGATAATGGAAATGTACTGAGAAAGTATAGAGGCCACCGTTGCATATGTCTCAGGATACCAGTTCCTTGGCTGTCATACTGATCCAATAGCTTAGAGAGGACCCCCCACCATACCTTTTTCGACCAACTAATCCAGGTGTTTTGCAGTGATCCGCTGCTTTTGCACATCTGTTTGCGTGCCGCCATCTTTGACATCATCAGGGGTTGACTCTCTCCTCAGGAATTCTTACAGCTGGCTCCCTGATGACACACTGCAGTATTGTAGAGTGCTGCAGACTTCTGGGATACCGCTTCATGCATCCCACAAGCAGGGGAGGGCTGGCAGCCTTAGGCCTGGGGGGCAAGTCCAGTCAAGTGGCCCATTGAACCACCGAATCAGCCCACCATCCATCTACACCACATTCCCTGTACAGAGAGAGAGGGAGACTGCTCCACATTGCCCCAGAGAGAGAGAGACTGCTTGACATTGCCTGCACAAAAAGAGACCGCTTCACACTGCCTGCACAAAAAGAGACCGCTTCACACTGCCTGCACAAAAAGAGACCGCTTCACACTGCCTGCACAAAAAGAGACCGCTTCACACTGCCTGCACAAAAAGAGACCGCTTCATACTGCCTGCAGAGAGAGACCGTTTCACACTGCCTGCAGAGAGAGAGAGAGACCGCTTCACACTGCCTGCAGAGAGAGAGACCGCTTCACACTGCCTGCACAGAGAGAGACCGCTTCACACTGCCTGCACAGAGAGAGAGAGACCGCTTCACACTGCCTGCACAGAGAGAGAGAGACCGCTTCACACTGCCTGCACAGAGAGAGAGAGACCGCTTCACACTGCCTGCACAGAGAGAGAGAGACCGCTTCACACTGCCTGCACAGAGAGAGAGAGACCGCTTCACACTGCCTGCACAGAGAGAGAGAGACCGCTTCACACTGCCTGCACAGAGACAGAGAGACCGCTTCACACTGCCTGCACAGAGAGAGAGAGAGACCACTTCATACTGCCTGTACAGAGAGAGAGACCACTTCAAACTGCCTGCACAGAAAGACCGCTTCACACTGCCTGCACAGAGAGAGACCACCACTAAAACGAGCAGCACTTTACCACTACCGCCCCAGTGTGAAAGTACCCTTAGGTATTAGATGTGCGAACAAAAAGGTGAGAGCACATCTAATACCTACAGAGAGTAATGGAAATAAGGTGGAGTTCAAAGTGAACCACCGTGCCATTACCTGCAGGGACTGGCATTTCGGGGGTTAAAACAGGCAGGGATTAAATGTGATATCAACTCCTCACTGCCTGTCAAATGCCTCTGAAAAGTGACCTGAGCATGGATCACTTTTCAGAGGAGTGGCAGTGCCTGCTACAAGTGAATACAAGCCTTTGGGCTCACACTGATGTTCTGCAGTTTGGCTGCAGTGCGGGGGTACTGGCGGGTTTCACAGTCCCTCAGACTTCTTTTAGGTTACACATTTTTGCTGCATTTTCTGAAAGTGCACCAAAGATGCAGCATGCAGGACGTTTTGTGCACTTTCAGAACATGCAGTAAATGTGCAACCTCTATGGGGCCAGGGGCAACATGCAGGAAGACTGCCAGTACATCAGCACTGCAGCCAAACTGCAGCATGCCAGTGTGAGCCCACATCATACCAGCTAGGTGGGCAAGGTACTACACAGACTGCTAGAAAAAAAAAACTCTTTGGCTGCAGAGAGGGGGAGGGAGGAGGAGCTCACTTACTTGGATGGTCCCAGACTCCCAGGAGACTCACTGTATTCCAGCCGACTGCTCAGAGAGCAGGTCCAGCCTCTGCCAGCCATTCATGTGGAGGAGGGAGGGGCTGCTCCCACACTGCAGTGAGAGCAGCCATCAGCATCTAGCTAGCCAATCGGCGGCCGGACTACAACTCCCACAATGCAGCAGCCAGCAGCATCAAGCTAGCCAATCAGCGGCCGGCCAGACAGTACTACATCTCCCACAAGGCATTGCAGCATCCAGCTAGCCAATCGGCGGCCGGCCAGACAGTACTACATCTCCCACAAGGCATTGCAGCATCCAGCTAGCCAATCGGCGGCCGTCCAGACAGTACTACATCTCCCACAAGGCATTGCAGCATCAAGCTAGCCAATCAGCGGCCGGCCGGCCAGACAGTATTACATATCCCACAAGGCATTGCAGCATCCAGCTAGCCAATCGGCGGCCGCCAAGGCCTACATCCATTAAAAAAAAAAAAAAATGTCAAACAGCCAGCGGCCGTTTTAAATAATGTAGGCACCGGCCTGGGGGGAAATTTCCACCCTGCCCCCCGGCCCAGCCCGCCCCTGCCCACAAGTCCTCAGGGTCCTGTACAGCAGTGATTCTCAACCTCAGTCCTCAAGTACCCACGACGGGCCATGTTTTCAGGTTTTCCTTTACTTTACACCACTGCTTTAAATCAATATCAATGACGTGGTATTGATAAGAGCTATTTTATCTAAGGGAAGTTCCCAAAACATGGCCGTTGGGGGTACTTGAGGACTGATGTTGAGAACCACTGCTGTAGAGAACCCTGAGGCCTTGTGGGATGCCTGAAGCACAAAGGAGGCTTCCCCCAAAAAAGGTATTAAAACATAAATAAAAAAATAAATGTCCAATTCTGAGACGAGGGCGGGAGAAATATAATGGAAAAGTCCTATGCAGGACTAAAATAATAAAAATATAAATTTCTTAAGTAGATATGAAATATTGCATTTCATATATACTGTACATATTAGCCAAAGGACAGAGCTCTAGTTTCCTTTTTACATGTGTACAAGGCCTTCCTTAAAGAGAATCTAGCAGCAGATCAATGTTTCATGTTAAAGTGACCAAAGGGTTTCTTATAAAAGGCCAATAAAGTATAAAAAATTTAAATAGAAGGCCAGCCTTTAACCACTTCAGCCCCGGACCAATTGGCAGCCAAAGAACCAGGCCCCTTTTTGCGACTGTGATTTGCCCATGCAGGGGTGCTAACTAGAGTATTGACATAGGGTGGACTGGTGCACTACATTAAAAGCTGACCCCCTGAGAGGACAGGCTGTACTCCTGGTTCAGTCTTTACTGTGGTGTACCTTTAATAAAGACAAGCTTCTTACACATCTAATATAAAGGAGTTAGCTACAAATGACAGTTGTGTAACTCCCATTTTTGTGATTAATGACTCTCCTTGGCATGTTAAGTATATTTTGTGGGAGAGCATTTTCATCTCAAGCAGACATATAATATTAGACTTTTCTACATTTTATGACTAACTTTAGCAAAATTGCCTTGGACTTTCTAGATGCCAAACACTGTCATCCTAGAGCAAATAATTATTAAATATTAATTTCAGGAGCCTGAGCATAGTACCGTATATACTTCTTTTGGCTAATATTGATGTTGCTGCACATGTGGACCGTTTTTTACAAGTTAGAAGAAAATCTTTAACAATTATGTTTAAAAGAAGGTATAGAGAAAGGACAGCCATACTAGTATGTAGAGCCCGATACTGTTTTATTGTTTGTAGCATCTGATTAACAGCCAAGGGTTCTAATGCCCCACCCCATCAAGGATTAAAGTGTATAGCTTGGTAAAAAAAAATGCAGTACATCTGCAATCCATGCAAAATTCAGCTTTTATTTCTTTTCTTTAATATTATTATTCATATATATATGTTTTTCTTTTGTAGGGTAAAGGGTTAGAACAGGGGCAGACTGACCATTCGGCCACTCGGGCACTGCCCGATGGCCCTGGGCCACTAAGGGGCCCCATCAGGGTTGCCAGCCTCATTAAAACCAGGGACAGTATGTAAAAATCTGTGTTTTTTTTTACATCTGTTTCTGAAATGTCCCTTGGTCTAAAAATCTAGAGATTATAGCTGTCCCACCTCTCCAGTACCTTCTCAGCCAATAGAAACATGTCTGTGTATACTGTGTACATGTATGTGTATACGGTGTGATTGTATACTGTGTGGCCCCATAATCTCTGATTGCCCAGGGGCCCCATAATCTCCTATTGCCCGGGGGCCCCATGAGTTGTCAGTCCGCCCCTGGGTTAGAATTAGGGGTTGGGGTTAGGATTAGGGGTTAATATTTTTTTATTGTCTTATTATTATTTATTTATTTTTTGGTAGGGTTAGGGTATTAATAATACTACTAATAATAATATTAATAAATGAATAAGTAAATGTAAAATAAATACACAAATCCCACATTTTGGGTTATTCCCCGAACAGCAATAGAGGGGAAATCTTCCAATTGGGACACTAGTTTTGGTGGCCAACCAGAGATTTGCTCACTTTGGAGGGATTTCCTCTCACTTCCTGTTTGGCTATGGGACAGGAAGGGAAGGGAATTCTCCCCAATGGAACACAGGTGGCAAAAACAAATCTGACATAGGTTACAACACTCCCTTTCCCTTTTCAAAATTAAAAAAAATGAAAATTGTATCAAATACTTATCGTAATTTTCCTTTCCTGACGCCAATAAATGGCAGCATACTAGTGATAGGCTCCGTGTGAGTAAAAATGTAGCGCCAAATGTAAGTGAGCTTAAACAAATGAATGGTGCCCAAAGAAATTTAGTGACTCGAATCACAATGATGAATGAGGGATTACTCCCTGTGTGAAAATAAATGAACACAAAAAGTCCAGAGTGCTTGCACACACTAAAATGGTAATTATTCCCTGTGAAAAAATATACACCAAAGTCCACAGTGCATGCGCACATTCAAATAATAATAACAGTGTCCCAATGAACAGTGTGGATTTCAAAGGAAGAAGACACAAAATGACTTGAGCTGGATCCTCTTTGTGAAACCTTGAATCGATATAAAGAAAAAGATGTGTGCTTACCGGAGCAAGTGGACTCCCTGTCAGCGACAGGAAGTCAAACAAGCCTGTAGGATCCGGACATCGATGGGTAGAACGTCTCGGGAATGGACCGATGGGATCTATGGAGTTTTCACCAGGAGGTAACGGCAACCGGACCTTGGAACACCTGGAATGGAGGATGGGGCACGACCTCAAACACAGGACCACAGATTCCGAAGGGTTAATCCAACCAGGTAAGCAGAGTGTGAGACTGATGGCCAAAGACCGCTTGAGATCAGGTTAAAGCTCTCAAAATGATATGTCTCAAAAACATGCGGAGAGAGGAAAAAAGGAGAGAAACTCCAATGGTGCAGATCAGTATGGAAGGTTTTATTGAACGAAAACCACCATTACAGAAAATGAATAAAAATGTGTAAAATAAAAGTGATCACGATTAAAAATTAAAAGCAGTGTGGGAATAGGTAGAACCTCGCCCAGTGATAGGCTCCGCCTTTCTTCCACTCCCTCAGGACCAATGAATAGCATAAATAAAAGCTTAGTTAGGCCCCGCCCCATTCTTTGTCATTAGCTAGATACCAAAACGCAGGGTGCTGCCATGGATTGGCACTTTTTTTGGAAAAATACACTGCCATAAAAACGATATTCTTCTTTAAAGTAAGGATGTATATCGGCGTGCGGCGGTCCGGAATACACCTGTAAATTTTTATTGCTGTCTATGCCCCCCCATTAGGGAGATTCCTCCTCTCTATTTGTCCCATTTACCATTAAAAGTAAAAGAAAATCTCAAATTTTGGGTTGTCCCCAGAAAAGTAACATATGGGAAATCTTCCAATGGGGACACAAGTTCCGGTGACCTAGGGGTCCACAAGGAATTCCCTTAATTTACAGGGATTTATTCTCACTTCCTGTTTGGTAAAAGAACAGGAAGTGAAGGGAAATCTCCTAAATGGCAAAATAAAATTCTACATGGGTCATAATCCTCCCTAATCTAAAATTTAAAAAAAAAGTTTTGCCTATAGTTCTACTTTTTTCATCAGTGACAAATATGTATAATGCCTTTGTTGTCCTATTTTTGGAAGTGCTGGTTGGTGGATGGCCATGCCAATCCTGACCACTCCACTATAAATGTGATGTAGAACAAGCTGGGGACCATTACAATATATTGCAAATTGCTTTGGGGTGCCACACCTCCCAACATTTTGAGATAGGAATGAGGGACACCTACTAGCAAACATATGTAGGAATAGGTCACGCCCCCTGCCACACCCCCTTAAAGGAGAATTAACCAAAAAAAGGTTAGTTAAATACTCAGGGGCTTTTTTTTTTTTACTAATACTATTCCTTTATATTGGCTTTTAAAATTTACAATTGCAGCTATTTAGAAATTGGATGATTGGAAAACACTTTTTGAAAGATAAAAAGGGAATTTTATATACAACTATATAAATCAGAGCAAAATGAGGGACAAATGAGGAGGAAAGAGGGACAGAGGGATATAGTCCCTCAAAATCAGGGACAGTTGGGAGCTATGGTAGACCTAGGAAGGGGTCTGTATGTCCGCTCTTCTATTACTCCCCTGCTGTTCAATACCTAAGCCTTGCACTTTGAGGAACATCCATGACTGTGTGTGGCTTGGCTGGCAGACGAATAAAGGGGATACATGGGGAAGAAGGATTCTCGGGATCAGAACGCAGCTGTGTTTAAAAGTAAAACTGCATCAAAACACCAAAAAAATCACAAATATTTACATGTCTACTAATCTCTAATGAGGAGTGTGGATATCATTTTCATGCCGGCTTTTATACTTTTAGAAAGTCACAGCGGCCTCATGGGTGGAAAGCGTCTAAAACAGGAACTCTGTCCTGCCCATAGTATCCAATAGGATTATTACTTTTATCTTTTTCAGTGCAGGTTACAAAAAAGACAGACGCTGAATGGTTGGCATGAACAACATAGTTCTCTCACTTAAAGAATTCATCATCAGTTTAGTGGTTTATACATTTTCACTGCCTACTTGGCAACGCAGATCTCAAGTATATAAAACTGAACAGCCTTCTAGACTACATTTTCTGAGTCTGCAAGGCTTCCCAAGGTGTATGCAGCACGTCCCTTACAGTATTGTCACTAGGGTTGGTGTCACCTGGTACAGTAAAACATGGTGTCACCCCCCCCCCCCAACCGCATGGGTCTCCCCCCCCCCCAACTGCAGAGTGATAGAAGGAGCAGGACAGAGCAGTAGACACTGGGCAAGCTAATGCATCAGACTCGCTCCTGTTTAGCCTGCCACAGTGCCCTGTAGGGTGCTGGGCAGGCTAGTCTTGGGCCAGCAGCACACGGTCACAGTGAGCACCCCAAACGAGTCCCTGTAAATGATGCGGTCAGTGCCTGTGCACCGATCCGTACGCTGTCATGGATGGGGGGTGACACCATTGCGGTTGGATATCACTTCCTACTTGATGGTGTCACCACAGCCCCGGACTGGGACAAAAATTGGCCTGGGGATTTTAAACTGAGCAGCCAATTTTTCCAGGGACCGGGAAAGGGGGCAGGGTGTCTGTGGGGCGGTTGGTGATGGGAGATTCACAGAGTCGTTCAGCACGGTGAAATTCTGCATCAGTGTCCCCATCATTAGAGGTGCCCCCATCATTAGAGGTTCCCCATAGGAGTCCCCATCATTAGAGGTTCCCTCCATAAGTTTCCCTATCATTAGAGGTCCATTCATCAGTTTCCCCATCATTAGAGGTCCTTCATCAGTGCCCCCCATCATTAGAGGTCCCACCATCGGTGTCCCCATCATTAGAGTTCCAACATCAGTGTCCCCTACCCGGAAGGGCAGAATCACACATATATATATATATATATATATATATATATATATATATATATATATATATATACGTGATTCTGCACAGAACGGCCGCCCTGTAACAGTAAATCTGCTTTATGGCCCGTACACACGATCCGAAAATCGAACGACAGATCGTCTGACTTTTTAAGCTTAATTGTCGCAGGTAGAAATTGAATAGGTAACTAAAGTCACGAAAATTCTCGAACGACAGAAAAAAAAAATCAGAAGTGATGTATTGTTTTGTAATGTATTTGTATTGTATTTTCGGATGACGACTGTACTGATTAAACGAAAATCGTATGATCTGGTATGGTACGAGGCAAATTTTCGTGCTTGTCCGATCGAATATAGATCCATATAGTTGTATATAAAATGCACTTTTTATCTTTCAAAAAGTGTTTCCCAGTGCTAAACCTTCCATCCAAATTCTAAATAAAAGCCAATATAAAGTCCTCCCTTTGCTGGAGGGAATGCGGGGAGATGGCAACTCATGCCCACATTTGGTGGTCATGTCCATACATACGCCCATTCTGGTTAACTGTCCTACTGGATCAAGGAAATCCAGGGTTGGGAGATCGCTAATGATCCATGGGTTGTTTTGTTCCACTGTACGGGCAAGCCAGTGGGACCATATAAGAGATCAATAACACCACACCTCCTTAACGCAGCAAAGGCTCTCATTCCACGCTTTTGGAAAAAAAAAAAAATTCCCTCATTACGCCTCTGGCTGCAGAAAGTTGACAAAATTTACTATATGGAAGACATGACCCTTTCTCTTATGCCGCGTACACACGAGCGGACTTTCCCGTGGGATTGTCCGCCGGACTAGAGTCCGTCGGACAGTCCGATCGTGTGTGGGCCTTCGACTGACTTTTTTTCCCAAAAGTCCGGCGTACTAGGTTTTAAGTTTTGTTTTAAAATTGTCCGCTGAACTTGGCAGTCCGGCGGACAATACGGCCGTCTGTATGATGGTCCGGCGGAAAGGGTTTGGATCTTGAGCTTCCTTTTTGTAGTCCCGTCGTACGTGCTGTACGTCATCGCATGAACCGCCGGACTTTTAGCGTGATCGTGTGTGGTCAAGTCCGTTCGCTTTCAAGTCCGGCGAAGCCCCGCTGGAAGGTCCGGCGGTTTGTCCGCCGGACTAGGTCCGGCGGACATCCCCGCGGCAAAGTCCGATCGTGTGTACGAGGCATTAGAGGTAAAGCTGATTTGGCAAAAAAGATATGGTCCTGCTGGTTTGCCTTTAAAGCGGTTCTGCACTCGTTTTTTTTTTTTGGGCTATATGCCAAGGGCATATAGCTCAATTGGGGGACTTACCTGTTCCATCTTCCATCTCGATCGCCGCCGGTTTTCGTCCGATGAAGTTCTTCATCTTCTTCTTTTGTGCTGGGGGCCATCTTGCCTGTGGGCACCCCCACAGGCACTTTAGATGGCCCAGCATGCACCGCCGTTACTCGCGCGTGCGCAGTAACGGCACATCTGCCGACATCTCACGAGATTTCGGAAGATGTGTCCGAAATCTCGCGAGATTTCGGAAGATGTGGCAGAAATCTCGTGAGATTTCGGAAGATGCCCGCACTGACTCCTGGGATCAATGACACCAGATCCCAGGAGACAGTGCGGCATGACGAGGATCCCCGCAAGACCCCGCCCACCCCCGAAGACACAGAAGACAGGAAGTCATCGATAACAAGGTAAGTAAAAAAAAAAAAAAAAAAAAACATTTCATTTAGTACTCTTTGCCTGATTTGGAAGGCAAAGAGATTTACTAAATGAAAAGTGTGCCGAACCACTTTAAATACACTACCGCATATGCGGAAATTATGTCTCAACCGATATAATATTGCACTGTATACTATGCTAACTGTACTTGACACGATTTGAATCTAGATATGTTCGGACCGAGGAAGGTCCCCCCCCAATCTCCACCCCCACCCCCCCTTCTTCTCTACACCTTTTCATCCCTCTTACCCCCCTTTTTATTCTTTATTTCCTCTTTTCTTTATCAGTACAATATTAAAGGGGGTACGTTGGGTTTATTGAATGTTGTTGCATAGAAGCTACCCTCCTCTGCTCTGTGAGGGGGCAACCCTACACATGAGTGTGGATGTTCCCGATTTATATGTTTGATGACGCCTAATGTTGTTGCCAGAGGCGGATGGCTGTATTGTATAAAGATGTACCACCTCTTTCTTCTCAATAAAAACGAATTAAACAGAAAAAAGCCAATATAAAGGAATAGTAGTGGTAAAGAAAAGCCCTTGTAGATTTAATTAACCCTTTTCTTGGTTAATTCTCCTCTAATGGGGGTGCGGCAGGGGCGTGTCCTATGCCTACAGGTGTAGGTGTCCCTCATTCCCATCTCAAAATGTTGGGAGGTATGAGTAGGCTGTATAGAGATCGGCAACACTGAGAAAAAGTGAAAAGAGGAATAAAAAAAAAAAAAAAAGTCTATATGCCCCGGACTACACGTGTGATGATCAGAAAGCTATAGAAAGCCACACAGACGTCTAAGGCAGGTTACAGAACGAAGCTGGATTGCGACAGACACAGACGAGGTTGAAGGTGGAACCCTCGGGGTGTCACTCAGAGTGCAGACTTGGAACATCATTTTTAATCAGCTGCTTGAATCCCCTGACTGGTGTGTGCAGAGCACAGCCCCATAGCTTTCATCCAAACCTCCGGGACATGTTCTATACATACCTGTGCCTGTATGAACAAGGCTCATAAGATCTATCATTGCTGACAGGGTATTAGCCTTTTATGTGTATTTTTCATCACTTGAATTCACCCTGTCTCAGAGAATTTGTTTATCCTGTCTTCTGATCGGGAAAAATGCCCTAACTCCATCTAGGCTTTCCATCCCACCTTCTGCTATGAAATAGTTTAGACCTCTTGAAAAAAAATGTTTTGGGTTCAGAGTGAGTAAGGGGCCCATTTACATTATGGCGTTGCAGAACGGAAGCAGAAAGGCGCGTTATGTGTGTTGGTATGATGCAGTGCTATTGATTCTGAATGGCACCTCGACACATTTTACGGACAGACATCTGTCGCAGTGTGACACAACTTTATTGCAACGCAGTGACGTTCCCTGTGCTGAGCTGCTAGAAATACTACATGCACCTGTAGTACTACCCCCGAAGGGGCCAGGAACAGTCGACAGGTTCTTTCCCAAACAGTGCAGAGGCAGACAGTCACACAGCAACAACAGTCCATTCACTCCGGCTCATTAATCATTCTAGGGAATGTCTTTTGGACGTTTATTTACTAGTAGAAACTTGGGTGGGGATTTTGGGTGATGCTGGATACTGCAAAATGTTTGCTTGGCAGCTGTAGTTATTAGTATAGGTAGACTGAAGCTGTCCACAGTTTACGACTCAGTAACATGAAGTAGCATGAGCACAAGTAAAGGCAGACTGGGACAGTCCACGGTTCATGGATAGGGACCATGAAGTATTATGGTCTCAGGTAAAGGTAGACTGGGACAGTCCACGGTTCATGACTGGGGACCATGAAGTATTATGGTCTCAGGTAAAGGCAGACTGGGACAGTCCACGGTTCATGGATAGGGACCTTGAAGTATTATGGTCTCAGGTAAAGGCAGACTGGGACAGTCCACGTTTCATGCATGGGAACCTTGAAGTATTATGGTCTCAGGTAAAGGCAGATTGGAACAGTCCATAGTTCATGGATGGGGACCATGAAATAGTATGAGCACAGGTAAAGGCAGACTGGGACAATCCATGGTTCATGGCTGCGGAACCTTGAAGTAGTATGAGCACAGGTAAAGGCAGACTGGCACAGTCCATGGTTCACGGCTGGGGTCCTTGAAGTAGTATGAGCACAGCTAACGGCAGACTGGGACAGTTCACGGTTCACAGCTGGGGACCTTGAAGTAGTATGAGCACAGGTAAAGGCAGACTGGGACAGTCTATGGTTCACGGCTGGGGACCTTCAAGTAGTATGAACACAGGTAAAGGCAGACTGGGACAATGCATGGTTCACGGCTGGGGACCATGAAGTAGTATGAACACAGGTAAAGGCAAACTGGGACAGTCCACAGTTTATGGCTGGGGACCATGAAGTAGTATGGTTAAAAAGGTTAATCCTGCGCCAGCACACTGAATAGTAACTAAAAAATTGCAGCGCACACTCAAAGGAAATGTCTGAACCCGAAAGGAATAAAAGAAGAGATAGTGGCGCGCAAATAAATTAAACTAAATGTTAAAAAAGACAAAGCAATCAGGTAATAGACATAAAAAAACAATTAAAACCTCCTGGTTAAACACATAAAAGATCTCAATGATGTATCAAATAAATCGCAATGCTTCTAATTGTGCGTCTAAGTGGTGTGATAAAGATCAAATCTTGTGATAAAAGCAATCCTGGTTAAAAATGCATAATAAAAATCGCATAATGTGACTGGGTAAAATGATAGTGCATCCAAGTGTGTATAAGACCAGTGATGTGAAATAAATAAATAAACGTGATGGAGATCCTTAAAAGCATATAATATGTATCCAGTTGAGTGTATAAAGAAAGTGGCAGTGATCTAAGAGGATAAAATATATCATAAGTGATATAAAGAGATTAATCGTTTAAAGTGCAGCAAACAAAGGAGAAATCCTCAAATGCCAAGGTGGACAATGGTAGATGATGGTGGTTTCAGATCCGTACCACCTGTATGGCAGACTGGAGTAAAAAAATATATATATATATATATGCGAGTGCTACAAACAATTGGATAGAGAGGTGAGTGGCAGGTAAAGGCAGATTGGAACAGTCCATAGTTCATGGATGGGGACCATGAAATAGTATGAGCACAGGTAAAGGCAGACTGGGACAATCCATGGTTCATGGCTGCGGAACCTTGAAGTAGTATGAGCACAGGTAAAGGCAGACTGGCACAGTCCATGGTTCACGGCTGGGGTCCTTGAAGTAGTATGAGCACAGCTAACGGCAGACTGGGACAGTTCACGGTTCACAGCTGGGGACCTTGAAGTAGTATGAGCACAGGTAAAGGCAGACTGGGACAGTCTATGGTTCACGGCTGGGGACCTTCAAGTAGTATGAACACAGGTAAAGGCAGACTGGGACAATGCATGGTTCACGGCTGGGGACCATGAAGTAGTATGAACACAGGTAAAGGCAAACTGGGACAGTCCACAGTTTATGGCTGGGGACCATGAAGTAGTATGAGTACAGGTAAGGGCAGACTGGGACAGTCCATGGTTCACAGCTGGGGACCTTCAAGTAGTATGAGCACAGGTAAAGGCAGATTTGGACAGTCCATGGTTCATGGCTGGGGAACATGAAGTAGTATGAGTACAGGTAAAGGCTTTACTCACTGGATCCTGGTACACAGACTGTCCATTTGTGCAGCCTCTTTTAAAGTAGTCCAGCTTCCAGTTCAAAAGGCTCCAGGGGCACACAGCCCCTTTCCTCTCATCTAGCCAATCCATTCCAACAGGGGGAAAAGACCAACTCCTCAGGGCTCCAGACTATTTACCAGCAAACCTAGCTCCATGTGGGCACACCTCCCAAGGATTGGCTAGGCCCTGCTGAATATTTGAATTCTCCCGCCCTAAACTCTACAAAATTCTTCTAGAGGTAGGGGGAAGCAAGCAAACTCTCAGCCTGTGATACTCCAAGCAGACCAAACCTAACAAGAACCGCAAAAGCCAAAAACTAAATTTACCTAGCAGCGCTACACACCTTTTCTGGTACGTTTTATCAATTAGGCAGCCCAATTGGCAGGTTTTTTTCCTTGCTGCCTGTGTTCCCTCTAGGCTATAAACTATTCTCTTGCCTGCCGCCTGCTTCAGCTTCTGCCTGGACACCAACTGTTCTCTTGACTGCCGCCTGCCACCTGATTCAACCTCTGCTTGGACACCAACTGTTCTATGTGCCATCTGGTTTGACCGCTGCCTGGACACCAACTATTTTTTTGCCTGCCACCTGCTTCCACCTTTGCCTGGACACCATCAGTTCTCTTGCCTGCCGCTTGATTCGACCTCTGCCTAGACACCAACTGTTCTCTTATGTGCCATCTGGTTTGACCACTGCCTGGATGTCAACTATTCTTTTGCCTGCCACCTGCTTCAACCTTTGCCTGGACACCAACTGTTGTCTTGCTTTCAACCTGCTTTAACCTCTACTTGGACACTAACTATTCTCTTATGTGAAACCTGCTTTGAACTCTGCCTGGACACAAACTATTCTCTTGCCTGCCGCCTACTTCAGCCTCTGTCTGGACACCAACTATTCTCTTGCCTGCCGCCTGCTTCTGTCTCTGCCTGGACACCAACTATTCTCTTGTCTGCCGCCTGCCGCCTGCTTCAGCCTCGGCCTGGACACCAACTGTTCTCTTGCCTGCCGTCTGCCACCTGCTTCGACCTCTGCTTGGACACTAACTGTTCTCCTATGTGCCATCTGGTTTGACCACTGCCTGGACACCAACTATTTTTTTGCCTGCCATCTGCTTCAACCTTTGCCTGGACACCAACAGTTCTCTTGCTTTCCGCCTGCTTCGACCTCTGCCTAGACACCAATTGTTCTCTTATGTGCCACCTGGTTTGACTACTGCCAGGATATCAACTATTCTTTTGCCTGCCACCTGCTTCAACCTTTGCCTGGACACCAACTGTTCTCTTATGTGTCATCAGATTTGACCTCTGCCTGGATTCCAACTATTCTTTTGCCTGCCACCTGCTTCATCCTTTGCCTGGACACCAACTGTTCTCTTGCTTTCCGCCTGCTTCGACCTCTGCCTGGACACCAACTGTTCTCTTATGTGCCATCTGGTTTGACCACTGCCTGGAAACCAACTATTCTTTTGCCTACCACCTGTTTCAACCTTTGCCTGGACACCAATTGTTCTCTTGCCTGCCACCTGATTTGACCTCTGCCTGGACAGTCAATTGATTATTTTTTGTTGTTTGGTGTTCCCCTTTAAAGATTTAGAAAATTCCTAAACGAGTAGAACTTAGGAATTCACCTAGCTCCAAGGTGTCTTTGGCTGCCAGAAGATGACAAGTGACATGAATGCGTTTATAAATCATGTCATGTGACAGCAGGCTGTTTATGAAGGATGTCACGGCTGCACACTCCATTAATTGATGTGCTACAGGTATTTCAAAAACATATTAAATTTTTCACCTGGTGCCATCCATCAGCGGCCCTCCCTGTCGTGTGGCTAAGCGGCTTAGCTGATAATTAAAAACACTAGAATCAGAGATAATTAATGACATGCTAACAGATTCATTTTGATCATATTAGCTTCTCTGAAAACAGCTGAAGGTATAAAATCATTGAAGCGACAAACAGGTGACTGCGGTGCGGCTCCTGAGTATTGTGTAAGAACGCCAGGAATTCAGAGGAGAAAGTCGGAGACATGTCCAGGCGAGGGCTGCAACAATATAAACAACAAATCAGGAATTTTAGCTATCATCATTGTCTGTTATGAAAGGACATATTTCTGTAATAAGAAGCATATCTTCCATGTGCTCACCATATGACACATTAAGGGCTACATTAAAAGGGACGCTTCAGTCAAACATAAAAATTGTAGATTTATATTGGCTCTAAAGTGGGTGGATTGCCTGCTGATTGGCTGATTCTTTCTCAGACAGTGAAGCCAAAAAAGACATCATGTGGAATGAGATCATGTGACAAGGTGCTCAGCATTATAGAGGGTCTACTGTTGTCAATCAGGTCGGACATGACCCATAGGCTTGAGACCAGAGATGCTGAGACAGAGAAGCAGTGAAGCACAGGCAATACTTCTAATGCGGCGTACACACAAGCGGACTTTCCCGCGGGATTGTCCGCCGGACAATCCGCCCGTGTGTGGGCGCCGGCGGAATTTTTCCTGCCAAAAGTCCGGCGGACTAAGTTTTAAGTTCAGACTTAAAGTTGTCCGCTGGACTATCGAGTACGGCGGACAATCCCGCGGTCTGTGTGCTAGTCCGCGGGACTTTTGGAAATGAACGGACTTGCCGACACAAGATCGGAAAGTCCGTTCCTTTAGAACGTAACTGCAGGTAGACGGGACTAGCGAAGGCAGTGAATGCCCCCGCGCTAGCCCCGTCACCTGGCATGGATTTAAAGGGGAATCCCTACGTCGAAAAAACGGCGTGGGGGTCCCCCCCAAATCCATCTCAGACCCTTATCCGAGCACGCAGCCCGGCCGGCCAGGAAAGGGGGTGGGGACGAGCGAGCGCCCCCCCTCCTGAGCCGTACCAGGCCGCATGCCCTCAACATAGGGGTGCCCTGGGTAAAGGGGGGCCCCCCCCCCCCCAAGGCACCTTGTCCCCATGTTGATGAGGACAAGGGCCTCTTCCTGACAACCCTGGCCGTTAGTTGTCAGGGTCTACGGACGGGGGGCTTATCGGAATCCGGGAGCCCCCTTTAATAAGGGGGCCCCCAGATCCCGGCCCCCACCCTATGTGAATGAGTATGGGGTACGATGTACCCCTACCCATTCACCTAAGGTGTAAAAGTGTAAATAAAAAAAACACACAATTTTTTTTTTTATATTTTATTGCCTTGCTCCGGGGGTCTTATTCCGTCTTGGGGGGTCTTCTCGTCGGACTCCTCCGCTCTCTTCTGCTCTTTTACCTAGCTCTTTCACGAGCAGAGGAGCCCTGCTTTCTTCTTCGTCGTCGCTGTTGTCATCTGGGGGTCTCGTTACGCCTTCGGGGGTCTTCCGGGGTCTCTTCTGTTCTTGCCGCTGTTCCCGCCTTCTGCGCCGTCTTCTTCTTCTTCTTCTTCCGATGTTGACTTGTCGCTCTCTCTGGCCAGAATGGCAGAGACACGCGGTGTTGTGACTTATATAGGGACAAGGGGGCGGGGTCACATGCTCATGTCACATGGTGACCCCGCCCCCCTATGATGTCACAGTCCCAGCATCCTCCGGGAGAATCCTGCTGCAGAATGAATTTGGGACTGATCAGATGCCTCCCTGTTGATAGTGCATGATGGCTATTACTTTACTTTTTAGCATTGAGAAGACCAAAATTCTCAACTTCATATTTGGAAATGAAGCCCCAAACCTGAAAGGAACATCCACCGTGCTTCAATGTTGCCTGCTTTCCAGGCCTTCAGAAAACAAACTGCCTCTAAAGTGTGGCAGCCCATCCATAGGGGGTGCACGTGTGCGCCCTCCCCCCCCCCCCCAATCCATGCGTCTGGCCCCTAATCTACATGCAGGGCGACAGACGCATGGATTTCAATGGGGTTTTTTTTTTTAGCACATGGTTAGAGCCTGAGGCTCTAATTGGCTTAAAAAAAGGGTGGGGTCGGGGCGCACCCAGTGTGACAATAGCTATTGTCTTCCTGATTCTCCCCCTGGCCAATTAGAAAGTGGTTCCATTCCTGTTAGGACGGGAGGAGAAGCAATGACACTGGAACGAGGATCAGTAGCCCTACCCTTCTCCTTGTCTGGCGGGTGGTCCCAGATCTGTCTCCTAAGGTAAGGAGGCCCCTGATCACCACCGCCTACTCTTCTGTTTCCTGCAGGGGGAGTGATCGCTGACTTCCCGTCCGTCTCCCGAGGGGGTGTATCTCTGTCTTCCCGCCGTCTCCCACATGGGGGGCATTGATTTGCCACACCCCCCCTCCAAAATATTGAGCACCAGTCACCACTGCTTTAAACTCTAAGTTCATTACTCCAGAGCATTTGCTGCCATTTTATGCACACCCGTTCTTGTGCTTTCCTACATAGGTTAGTTGCTTTTTCTTGTTTCCACATCAGAGGTAAACTTTTTAGCTGCAATTATTACATAAAAAACACTTCTGACCAGACTATAGATGAAGGGCTTTTTTTCTCAGAGAATAGGTGCAGGAACCCCCCTTTAAGTTACCCTTTGTCTCCACCCCCTACCCACGTCCAAGTACCATCCCTTGGTTACAACCCCTACCCAACTCCCAGTACCACCACTTTTAGAGAATACAGAACAATGTATTATTTTGTGGTGTTAAGTAATTTGTATGCAATTTGATGGAATCATTTTAAAAAAAAAGCAGTAAAATAGATCCCCTGCAGCCAGCAACAATAAACCCCACTTCAGCAACAATAGACCCCATCCCAGCCATACTAGATCCCCCAGCAAAAACAGATTCACCCAGCAACAACAGACCACCCCCCACAAACAATAGACCCCACCCCAGCAACAATAGATCGCCCGTAGCAATAATAGATCCCCCCAGCAACAATACACCCCCTCACACAGCATTATAATCCCCCAGCAACAATGGGCCCCCTGTTACAAAATACCACCTCAGCAACAATAGACCCCCAGCAGCAACAACAGATCTTCCAGCAGCAAGCAACAATAGACCTCTCCCTCAACAGTAGATCCCTCCCAGCAACAATTGATCTCTCAGCAACATAAGACGCCCTAAGCAACAATAGACCCCTAGTGAAAAAATAGATCCCCGACAGTTACAATAGATCCTTAGCAGCCAGCGTCGTAGACCCTTCAGCAACCCTTACCATTACATGCATTCGGTGCTGGAGGTACCAGAACGGCATCCCCCCATGTTCTGGCTGAAAAAAGCCCTGGTACCACGGTCCCATAGGATTCTGCTGATCACTGGACATCTTTGGATTGTGAAGGGAAGTCAGCATGATGTTTCTTTCATCTGTTGCACTAAATTTTTTTACACTGACCTCTGCTTTTTTGTTCTCTGCAAACGTGTGACTTCTTTGAAATTTCTGTATGTATAAGTCCTGCAGATGCATTAAGACCACCCTGTGTCTTGGTGCTGTGCTTTATCTTTCAAAGATTCTTCCAGGTTTGACACATGCTTGCTTACATTGGTCCAAGCAGCAAGAATATTCATCCCTAAACATCAGCGTAAAAAGAAAATGGTCCTTCCTTAAAAAATAAGTCCATCTTTTTGACCATGTTCTATGCTACACCCATGTAGCACTGGTATTTTCAATACAGATGCTATAAATAAAAATGTAGTTTGTCTGAAGCTGTAGTTTAGCTCAGACTGTCATTATTGTAAATTCTGGTTCTGTTTCAGCTTGGCTGTTGTGTGGTTTTCCCCTTGGCCTAGGGATGGCACCCTATTATTTCCGCCAAGGTTGGAAATTGCAAAAAGCTGAGTGCCTTTTTGCCCAAAAAGAGTAAATGGGTGTGGTCTGCCTGCTGTGCATTCTGGGAGGGGGTACTTAAGGGACAGACCCCATGACAGGGGAAGAGTTCTGACCTGATGGCCCTCCTGGCCTAAGGTGTGTTGCTGCCGCTAAATTGTCTCTGGGCCAGCTGGCTCGAGGCGTCGTTACTGAAGGTAGGCCCAAAAGTCTTGGGGCCTACCGATCCAGGGGTGGTCCTGTGCTGTCTTGCCTGCGGGAAGAAGCTGAGCGACTGGAGGATCCAGGGGAGGACTTTTCAGGAGAGGACCGCGCAACAAGGCCGGTGCCTCTAGAAGAGCCTGGAGACTCAGTTGGAGAATGTATCCCGGGTCATCTACCACACAGTACCGTAGGTTCAGAAGAAGGGAACTGGTACTATGTGATCAAGCCTTTACATTGCAAAAAGTCGCTAATTACCCAATCCTGTGGCAGAGGATTGTGTAGCAGTTATACCAAATCTTAAAGTCTGTGGCAGACTATGACCGAGCACCGCATCGGCTTCTAGGTCAGTGAGAGAGGCCTATCTGTTGGTTGCTGAATCCAACTGTAGAGCTGTTGTCCTCTGGATCAAAGAAAGTATTCCATCCTGATCTGCAATTCAAAGGTACCTGAATTCCCCTAAACCCTTCGTCCCTCTATTGCATGTGTCTTTCTTAAATAAAGCATTGGAAAAAGAGACTATGTGTCAGAGCTAAAATCTGTGGAAAGAAGTCTTTAATGGGACCCCTAAGACGGATATGGTGGAACAGTAAAGGAACGGTAAGCCCAATCAAATACCAGCCGCTCCTTCGGGAGTAAGTGCTACACCCATATTTAGGGTGTAACTCGAAACATGGTCACAGTCTGCAGCCCCCTACCACAAAAACACCACCGCCTCCCCATTACAGAATCCAGGGTTTCTTCTCCTATCTGTCATTATTTGAATTTGGCATGGCTTTGTATGGAAAAATTGAGTGGGAACAGAGGGACTTATAGTTCTCAATGAAGCACAAGTGTGGTCATGTCACTTGCAGTCCATTGATACTTCCCCCAGCTCTGTAACTGAAGACCTGTACCTCTGTACAGACCAGTAGCTGGAGGAATAGTCTGCAGGAGCAAGAGCATTGCATTCACCACCCACCATCCTTGGACAGACCATCTCCCCTAGCACCAAGCCAAAAGCCTCGGAGTCATCTTCGACTCAGAGATGTCAATGGATGCTCAAATAGGATCAGTAGTCAGAGGCTCGCACCATCTTCTCCGTCTGCTACGTAGACTCATCCCCTTCATTCCAGAAAAAGAGAAAGCAGTAGCAGTTGGAACAATCATCAATTCCCGACTCGACTATGCTAACTCACTCGACATAGGACTTCCCAAATACCAGATTGCATGCCTACAAGTCGTCCAAAATACGGCAGTAAGACTAGTCACTGGAAAAAAAAACCTGGGAATCCATCTCCCCAGCCCTAAGGACCCTTCATTTGCTAACCGTTAAGGATCGGATCACTTTCAAGACCCTCTGCCTCACCCACAAATGCACACAAGGAGACGCTCCTCAATACCTATGTGAGAAAATAAATCACTACACACCCATCCGCAGACTTCGATCAACTAGCCAAAACCTCCTCCTCGTCCCTAAATCCCACTACAAATCCAAGGGATAACGAAGATTCGCAGTTCAAGGACCTCAGCTATGGAACGCTCTACCCACTGACATCCGCATGGAAGAAAACCATCGGGCCTTCAGGAAAAAACTCAAAAGCCACCTCTTCTAACAAGCAGGAAGCACAGGACGGATCAAGCGCCTCAAGGCATTCAGTTCACAGTTGCAGCGCTATACAAGTCTTTCATTCATTCATTCACGATCAACTGATCATGGTTGCAATGCTTTGCAGGCTCAAATGAGAAAAAATTATAAATGGAATTTTTTTTTATTAATCAACAAAGGAACAATTTTTTTGGAGTTAGCCTTTTTTGGAGTTAGCCTTTAATGCCATTTAGCTTGCTAAAGCACCGTGTCTAATTAACAACTATCTTTTAAAAAAAAAAACTGCTGCATGACATTTTCCAAACAGGTTTTCTGATACTGACAACAGTGGACCATGGAGTGTGCGGTGGTATGACGGCTTGTTGTCTCAATTTGGAGAGGGAGGCTGACAAGGTGACATCGCAGGAGCATAATAGGGAAACAGAGAGTATTGTCACCCCATAACATCCTGCTCGTAGCAGGATCACCAGTATTATTTTAATAAAAACTTCAGATTTAAAACAATATTGAAAATTACATTTTTGAAATGACAGTCATATGTTAAAGCTTATGTGACATTTTAGTGATTAGATTTACAAATACTTTACGGCAACCCTTTCCTACATCTACTGGCCTTCATCACTGGCGAGATGGCATTTCAAGCATCTTCACAGAATTTTTAGTACTGGTAGTTCTCAGGAATATTGACGTATTTCTGCTCTTCTTCCCAAATAAATTCACTCAGAGCCAGTGACCTCAGGATCCTGGCCAGGCTCTCTGTTCATTGTCCATCTAGGATGAAGGCCAACTTTGACTAAGTTCCAGATGAAAGCATTAAAATATATATATGTTCTGTCTATAGTGAAAAATGTGGATGGAGCCTGACTTGTTTTAATGCTGCTAAAAGATCAAAAGATGAAACCAAAATGTCCCAGATCTTTTCAAAGATATAAATTTAGTATCTACGGACATACTGTATACATACAGCATGAGTGCATTTGTGTCTCTGGACTGTGAGATACTACAGAGAATAAAACAAATTATAAACAGGGAATAGTATTTAAGAAGGCATTGGAAGAGTATCTCTTGGGAATAATAGCTTGAGTGAGATTTGCATGAACTTGGTTGAGCATTCGTGTTTATGCTTATGAAGGGCTGGGTAGGAAAAGCCTGTGCAGATAGGCCCAAGACTATTCCGACTCTAGCTTATTATCAGGAGAAACAATAGCTAGATTTATAAACCTGCCTGACCCCTTATATACTGAGACCTTTATGGCTTGGTCAATCTGCAACTGCTGATAGACATGAATGTGTATGGGCACCTTAAAGCATACAGTACCTCCCAACTTTTTGAGATGGGAACAAGGGACACCTATTAGCAAAAGTATGTAGGTATAGGACACACTCCCTGTCACGCCTCCTTAAAGGAGAATTATACAAAAAAAAATTATTCATTAAACCCACAAGTTTTTTCTTTGTACCACTACTATTCCTTTATATTGGCTTTTGAAATTTACAAATGCAGCCATTTAGAAATTGGATGAAACGTTTAGCACTGGGAGACACTTTTTGAAAGATAAATAGTGCATGTTATATACAACTATATAGATCAGACCAAAATGAGGGACAAATGAGGAGGAAAGAGGGACAGAGGGACTTTGTTGCAAATCAGCAACAGTCACTGGAAATCAGGGACAGTTGGGAGCTGTGCCTTAAAGTGGCTGTCAGGCTAGATAGGCAACCACAACGGCCAACTGAAGGTATCACACAAATAAGGACTAACTTCTATTGTGTAAAATGTGGTAGAGAGCAGGGAGATCTAATGGATCTTCTCTGGAGGTGTCCCTAGTTGGTCAGAATTTGGAATATCATTATACAGATGATGAATGCAGTTTTTGCTCATTTGCTATAGACCAATCTTATGACTCAGTATGAAGTAAGATGTCCCTGTGACTGCACATTCATACCATCCCAAGGTATGGTAGTAAGTGGCAACCTCAGTTGCCACCTACTACCATACCTTGGGAGGAGATGAATGTGCAGTCACAGGGACATATTCCTTCATACTAAGACATTTTAGGAGACAGGACAGGCTCCCTCCCGACCAGCACTCTCAGCTGTTGATGTATAGGATTGATACCCCCTTCAGTGAGCCTGAGCAGCACATGACTAGTGTAGCCCAGATATGACCCCCTAGCTGAAACCATCTTACTCCATATATTTTCTTACTTAATAAATAAGAGACCACACCAGTTATGGAGTTAAATGGCCATAACAGCTAATTTATTAAAAATACCAAAATACCAAAATAAGAACTCCAATTTTCTTATTATAATAAATAAAACATAAATAACATAAATAACACCATAACATTAACCCTTTCAGACCCCTGCTGAAAAGAAAACAAAACAGGTTAAACCCCCATATTTATTGGTCAGTGACGGAGCAGCAGTGCTTAAAGCACAAACCTGATATCACTGATATCAACAACAGGGGGCACTGCGGGAGATAAAGAAACCCTTGGGTCTCTACCGTACCACCCTGATAACCAACATTCCCGCAGTACACAATAACCATAAACATCAACAACGTTTGATGTAACAAGGAGGGGCCATCTATTGATGAGCCCCCCACACACTTACCACCTCTATAACAGCTGCCGTCACTGACCAACAAAATAAACAACGCCAACCCCTTTAAGCTGTCATGACGAAAACAAAAAACTCTTCCCGCGACCTGAAACTACAATGAAAAAACATTAACACATCCAATAACGTACTACCTAAGAAACAAGGGGAGGGTGGGTGGGAAAAACCTGCCTCCTCGTGTCCCGACGCTCCCGCACTGCCTGGCTAGCTCCGCCCCTCCCTTTTATATGGCCGCTCCCCCCTTGTACATTACAGGGCCCTCCCCTCCCCTGTTAACCATTTACTGTCCGGAGTGTGTCACTTGACACACTGTCATGTACGGCCCTGCATTAAGTTCCCCTTCTGTCCACTGCACTCCGGTCCTTTCTGGATACAGGTCTCTTGCTATTACTTGACTATTACTTTTTGGGTTATTTTGATTCCACCTGTGCTGATCGTGCAAAAAAGCTTTAGGTGCTTAAGTGTGAATGTAGCTTAAGGTTTTGGAGTTTTGCTACTAATAAAACCCCTGATAATGTCTCTGATTATTTATTCTGCATCTCACCTGCACAACAGGATCCACTCTATGAGTGTAATGTTGGGAGGATTCCTTAGCTATTTGGTATTTCCTCATTCCTACGGTTTATAGAGCTGTTTCAGGTCTGTCTGCTTCACCTGCGCCCGGTTTTCTTTAAAGGGTAACTCCACTTTGTGGGGAAAAAAATAGCAAATAAAAAAATAATATAGCGTATACAATTGCGACACAAGTCATATCGTAATTGAATATTATTAAAAATGACTGCTGTAATTTTCTGTGAATGCAGTGCAATATGGCTACCTGGAGTTGTTCTGTACACAGAGTATGTACTGACTAACCCCCCCCCAAAAAAAACTTTGCTTGTGTGATTGGCTCACCAATTTTCCCAGAAGTCTGCCTAAGAGACAAGTCAGATTTCAGGCATCCCCTGCAACAAAAATTTCATTTTTGACGTGATACTCCCTGTAGGAACATGTCTAAAGGGATGCAGGCCCAGCAGATTTCCTCAATAGTGCTGTGCAGGTGCACACCTGATAAGATAATTATGAAACCACTCCCATTAGACCCACTAATCACAGAGGCAATAGAGAAACATACAGGGATTTCTTCAGAATAACAAAAGGTAGGAATCTGCAACAAAGGTTGTTATAATCCTTGTAATGTACATCACCCAGAAGGAAATGTTTTTTTCTCAACAAAAGCAGAGTTACGCTTTAAGGTGTCCTTTTATGAAAGTGCGGTAAAATACCGCTATTCAGTTCTCAGGCATTCTCAGGGGAGATCGCTCTCCCCTGAGTGCCTGTTTATGATTGTCTGTAGATCGCTTCTCATGTTCAGTTGAGAAGCGATCTACAAACGCCGGGAACTCCTCAGAATTTCTCCTCACACTATAATCTCGCGAGATGTAGCGGGATTACAGTGTGAGGAGATTTAAAATACAAAAGTTGAACACTAATCACCACACATTATTCCCCAACATATTAATAAAATAATAAAGTTAAATTCCCCCTACACAATATACATTAACCTAATTATTAAAAAACATTGTTTTTATCAATATTTAAATATTATACATGTGCCTATTTAAATGTTAATGGTGTATAGTAAATTAATGTAATCCACATATGTAATGCAGCTATACACCATTCATATAAATGTAAAATACATTTATAATCATTAAAAAATAATTTTAATAAAGTATACAAGTATAAATATTTATTAATAAATTAAAATAAAATATATTTAATAACTGATAAACCCCTGTATAAGGCCCCTTTCACACTGGGGCGGGAGCAGTGTCGGCGGTAAAGAAGTGCTTTATTTAGCGCTGCTTTACTGTCGTTTTATCGGCGGTTTTCGGCCGCTAGCAGTGCAGTTTTAACCACCGCTAACGGCAGAAAAAGGGGTAAAACCGCCCGCAAAGCGCTGCTGCAGCGGCGCTTTGCCGGCAGTATTGCCGCGCTGTCCCATTGATTTCAATTTGAATTTGAATTATGAATACACCGCTCCTTCACCACTCCAAAGATGCTGCTAGCAGGACTTTTTTGACCGTCCTGCTAGCGCACCGCTCCAGTGTGAAAGCAGAGTGAAAGGGGCCGGATTTTTTCAGGCGCTATACAGGCGCTATTTTTAGCACTGTAGCGCCTGAAAAAGGCCCAGTGTGAAAGGGGCCTTACTGTAAGGCCCCTTTCACACTGAGGCGCTTTGCAGGCACTAAAGTTCTAAAAATAGCGCCTGCAAAGCGCCTTCAAACAGCCGCGGGCTTTCACACTGGAGCGGTGCGCTTGCAGGATGCTGAAAAATGTCCTGCAAGCCGCATCTTAGGAGCGCTGTAGGAGCTGTGTATTTACCGCTCCTAAAGCGCCCCTTCCCATTGAAAATAATGGGGCAGCGCTCCAAACCCCCCCTGCAAAGCGGCGCTGCAGTGGCACTTTGCGGGCGGTTTTAACCCTTTTTCAGTCATTAACGGGGGTAAAACTGCCCCGCTAGCGTTCGAAAAGCGCCACTATAACGACGGTAAAGTGCCGCTAAATATAGCGGCGCTTTACCGCCAGCACGCCCAGCGCCTCAGTGTGAAAGTAGCCTAATGGAACATGCCATGGGTAAAACAAAATTGTATTTACTAATAAATTAAAAATGATATAAAAATGACATTAATAATAGCACTTAAATGCAGGTAGAATAATATATATATACATAGATTATATATATATATATATATATATATATATATATATATATAATCTATCTATCTATCTATCTATCTATCTATCTATCTATCTATCTATCTATCTATCTATCATAGCATATATATATATATATATGTGTGTGTGTGTGTGTGTTTATTTCAATGTGTATGTGTATATCTATCTATCTATTTATATATATATATATATATATATATATATATATATATATATATATAGATAGATAGATAGATAGATAGATAGATATATCTATATATATATATATTTTTTTATATATATATATATATATATACACAATTTAGATTGCTAACCTGCTTGTTTTGGGGTGTGTAATGGTGGGGAAGATGTGCTCTCACTGTATGGCTGCTCCTGAGTGAAAGAGGGAAGTCAAAAGACTTCCTGCTTTCTCCAGAATACCGAGGCAGCTTCCCGCTTCTCTCTCTGATTCTCCACCTCTGAGATGGTGAATCAGAAAGTGAGAATCCTGTCACAGATCGCCAGTGAGGTGCTGAGATCGCACCTTCATACACTGGCCGTTTCTGTGACAGTCAGTTACAGATTCTCACTGTGCTGAGGTAATCAGTGGAGAACATGTTCTCATCTGATTACCTCAGTTTCATACACAGGTAAAGACCTGAGATCAGCTGTGAGACTTGGGATCGCAGCTGATCTCAGTTTCATAAAAGGACACCTAAGTGTAAAAAAGAAACTGGTGCAAGTTCCATGCCTAGTTAACAAAGGAAAACCAACAGTTTTCAATATACAAAACTGTTGCAGATCCTCGCCATATCCAACCGGGCATAGGGCATGTGAACTGTCTACTGGTTACCTGGCAGAATGCTCATATGCCTTCTTTGCCCATGCAATGAACACACTACACTGCATATACACAGGCAAAAATCCTTTCACGCCTATATAACCGGCTGATAACCCTGGCAATTCCAGCTCCCTGATAACATCAGTTAAGACTAAACATTTAGGGTAAAACCATTGGTGATGTCATCACACACGCCAGCCCGAGTGCGCCCATGCTTAAAGTAGTTGTCTTCCCTGTTTTCTTTGTAAGTACCCGTGCGTGCTACTGTTGGTGTGAGAAAGAATAGTTGGCTGCATTCACCAGATTTTTGAGGCACTTTAATTGAGGATTTGGACGTTGGCATTTTATTTTAACAGACTTTATTTGTTCACTTTATGTGTATTAATTTATACATGTTACACTTTGCTTTTTCAAATGTAGCGCACCCTACGCAGGAGCCACTGGTGAATAGGGATCCCCCACCCTGCACAGCCAGGCACACCGAATCTCCACAATTTCCCAGAGTCAAGAAACAGTCCAGTGCTTGTTTTTATGTTTTATTGAGGGGATAAAACTTGTCTAGGGTAGAGGGAAAATCACGGGATGCCCACTTGACTTTAGAACTCTTCAGGGGCAACTCAGCTATTTACAGTCTGTATACACTCCTCTTCCTCCAGCACTCGCTTGCAGAAAATCACAGACCCAGCTGGAACACTGTTTGATGAGTCTGACAAAGGCACTTGGTCAGATTAAGCAAAAGCCCTTAATAGGCAAGGACCGCGAGCCCGTTTGGTTGTGTAGCAAAGTTCAGTCTCCAGCATACACTCCTGTGGCTACTGATCCCAGTACCACCTCTTTAGGCACTGCTATCCCGCCTGGCTGCAGCTGCCTCTTTCACTAGCCCTCCTGGCTACATTACCACAGTACTCCCAGACTGACTCCACAGTCCTCCCAGACTGTACACTCACCAGCCACTCAGCTGACTTCTTATGTAGACCTCCTGGATGTGCTGACTTTCCCTCTTGCTGTCCTCACACCTCCCGTGCATCCAGGACAGGATTCCTCCATGTGTTGTAAAGGATCCCTCCAGCACCCAAGCCCCAGGCCTGAGGTCACCCCCCCCCCCAGACTAGGTGGCACCCTCAAGGGCCGCCGACAGCGTCCTCAGCACTCCTTCTCCGTCTTCCACCCACTTGCCCCTGCTGGCATGAGCATTTAAGAGGTGCCCACCCCCTGCCAGCTCATTTTGCCTGGGATTGGCTGGGGCCCTCATTAATACTCCAAGCAGGTTCTCCTAACCTCCCCCCCCCCATTCTTCTGGAAGCTTCTCCAAAGTTCCAGCAAGTAGGGGGGGATACCAGAGGTGCTGCTTGATGAGTCATCCAGCCTCCCTACTCACACTGACCCAGATTCAACACAGGCTTGGCTGCCAGCCAAGCCAAATTTATACAGCTAGCACACTAAGCTATAGGGTGCTACACATACGTTACATTTTTTAAAGAAATAGCATCTTTTTATATTGAAGCGCAGCATTAACAGCCTTTCTCCTCACTCTCAGTTTAGCGGGGGTGGGCAGAGATAAACAGAGTAAGCTGTTCTAGCTCCCCTGCACTGTATGCCATGTCTGGCGCAGACATGGCGTAGAAAACGGAATAAAATCGATTCAAATTAACAATCAGGCTTGAGCCACGTTGTCTAAACTTTCTTTAGAAGAATGTCACAGACTTTATGCCTGCGCCACTCTTTGTTAACTCCTCTCGCTGTTCTTGTTCATCATTGTGCCTTGGATGTTTGCACTTTACAGTATGTACCAAAATGGTTGTAAACCTGCAACATGAAGGGCTGTCACTGGCAGGATGTCCAGGTTAATAAAAAAAACTTTGCAAAAGATCCACAAAAACTGATTTGCTTAAGAAAATTGTAAATAGTGAGACGTTATGCCAAACATACTAAAAAATAGATAATGGGTATCCATGCACTTTGGGTTTTAGAAGACGATAGTCTCTCTACAATTCACCTATTAATATGATATGTTAATATTTTAAGGTTATTCAATCTTTATTTATTAAGTTAATGGCTCCCCTTCCTTTCGACTTCGTATTAACCCTTACAAACACGCAGCTAAACCAACAAGGTATTCATCTGTTACCTGACACCGTAGCTTCACTTTCAGGATAATCTCATGTCAGCACCTTTGCAGACGTCTCATTTTTGTTACGAAAATCTCACAGAAGGATATCTGCAAGAGGATGAAACAAATCATATTAAATTTCGTTTTCCTCCAAGGTTGTACAAGAACTAATGCTACAGGGCGCATACCTAGTAATTCAATCATTTGATGCAAAGCTTTAAGGTGGTTTTGTCAAACCACTTAAAATAACCTTGTAACTTTGCCTCTATTTAACAAAGTAACAGGTAATACCTAAGGAGGTAGAAGTACGTATCTTCCCTACGGGGGCTCTCCCACCACACCGGGATCCACCAGCAAGAAATACCAGGGGTTTCCGATTACATGGCAACTGGTGACATGGCCACTGATTTCCCATGATGTTGTGCTTGGTGTCTGAGCAGCCACATGGGAATGGGGGGAGCATGCATTAGGATTGTGTAAGTTTTTAACCAGTACAGAAATCACAGTTGACCTGTGAGGGCAAAACAGCAGCACATACTTTTCTTCTTTAGCATTGAAGCTGCCGGTGCAAGGATAAGAAGCCCTTTGTAAGTTACAAGTCAACTATCACCTTACCATCATATGATGGAGTGGAAACTGAGTAGACATGTGCATTCGTTTTCGTCCGAATGCATTTTCGTCCGAATTTCAGGTATTTTCGTTATCGTTTTAGTGCAGAATCCCAAAAACGAAAGATCCGACATAAACAAATTATTTTCGTTTTCATTGTGACAACAGTTCGATATAGATAGGAGATTCGATGCTGACAATAACAATCTGTGTCCATTGAACCTGTGGTCCAATGTGCCTAACCTTTACTCTATTAGTCCAAGATTATTCTACATAGAGAGGAAAGATTTGACGTAGAGAGGAAAGATTCGACGTAGAGAGGAAAGATTCGACGTAGAGAGGAAAGATTTGATGTAGAGGAAATATTTGACGTAGAGAGGAAAGATTTGACGTAAAGAGGAAAGATTTGACGTAGAGAAGAAAGATTGGACGTAGAGAGGAAAGATTTGACGTAGAGAGGAAAGATTTGACGTAGAGAGGAAAGATTCGACGTAGAGAGGAAAGATTCGACATAGAGAGAAAAGATTGCTGCTGGAATTGGGTGGAATAGCAGCTAAACTATACAGAGTCATACAGTTTATCTGCTCCGTCAAATCTTCTTTGAACATTCGACAGACACCATAAGCCTTTAATGACAGATTCGACCTTAATTCATTTGGATTTTAGGACGAATGCAATTGTTAACGAAAAACAAAATAAATAAAAACTAATTTCGGGAGTAACTAAATAAATGTATTTTTCGGACGAAAATGAAATTCCGAAACAAAATATTTCAGTGTGCACATGTCTAAAACTGAGTGGCCAATTACCATGCACCAGTGCTGTCACATGAGAGTGAGGGAAGTACTCCTTCATATCTGGAAGTACTGAGTGTTGTTCTTTACTCCCAGCTGCTTTTTTTATTTAATTTTTTAATCAAATAATTTTTATTTTTATTTTTATAGTTATGCAAACAAAAACTATATCAACCAAATTACTAAATATCAAAAATCATCAAATAGTATATAAAAAAAAAACACAAAACGGCTCCCAGCTGCTTAACTGAGTGGCGGAGGAGTGGAAGAAAATATATGCTGCTGTAGGGCTTGCCGTTAAAGTAGACATGCTGCTTTTCCCTGCATGGGCAAAGTGCTGCATAAGGTCACTTGCAGCTCTTCATATGATCCTGTTGAGTTAAGACCCATCTCCGGGCAAAACATTAATTTAGAAAAGGATTTACAACGTTTGGGTATATACTTGACTGCCAGGATGTTAGTATTTTCAAAAGAAGAGCTAAGTAGTTGCAATCTCCATGTGTCTCTCATTAAAGGTTTAATTTCAGAAAAGCAGTAACATACGTGCTGTCACCAGGGCTGGTGCAAGGATTTTTGACACCCTAGGCAAAACCCCCCCACTTGGCTTCACCCCTGACTCCACCCCATTTGCCCTGCCAATGTATACCCCACCTTTGTAATAAAACACCCATCAAATGCAGCCTCACCAGCGCCTATCAAATTCTGCCTCATCAGTGCCCATCAAATGCAGCCTCACCAGCGCCCATCAATGCAGCCTCATCAGTGCCCATCAAATGAAGCCTCACCAGCACCCATCAATGCAGCCTCACCAGTGCCCATCAATGCAGCCTACCAGCGCCTATCAAATGCAGCCTACCAGCGCCCATCAAATGCAGCCTACCAGAACCCATCAATGCAGCCTCACCAGCGCCCCTCAAATGCAGCCTACCAGTGCCCTTTAAATGCAGCATCACCAGCACCAATCAAATGCAGCCTCACCAGCACCAATCAAATGCAGCCTCACCAGCGCCTATCAATGCAGCCTCACCAGCACCCATCAATGCAGCCTATCAGCACCCATCAATGCAGCCTACCAGCGCCCCTCGAATGCAGCCTCACCAGCGCCCATCAAATGCAGCCTCACCAGCACCAATCAAATGCAGCCTCACCAGCGCCTATCAATGCAGCCTCACCAGCACCCATCAATGCAGCCTACCAGCACCCATAAATGCAGCCTACCAGCGCCCCTCGAATGCAGCCTCACCAGCACCCATCAAATGCAGCCTACCAGCACCCATCAATGCAGCCTACCAGCACCCCTCAAATGCAGCCTCACCAGCGCCCATCAAATGCAGCCTACCAGTGCCTATCAATGAATGTTTGCTTGCTTCCATTCATTCGGGAGTCAGGACACAGACACGGTCCTCCCCTGCCACTGCACCTCTGATACAATGTGTGAATGGAGCTGTGTCTGCCTGCTGATGCTGAGACTTACTTGCTTGCCTCAGAGAGAAGAGAGTAGGAACACCAGTGGCCAGGCGCCCTAGGCAGCAGGGCGCTCTAGGCGGCTGCCTAGTTTGCCTAGTGGTAGCACCGGCCCTGGCTGTCACGTACCTGTATGAGGAGCTGACGAAGGTGTCCTCCCGCATAATCCCCATCAGAGAACCACTGAAAGTCAGGAGAGGTACTCCAAGGGCAATGGAAGGGCGCAGATACAAAGCACTGAAGACTTAAACTTGGAAGCATTGGTATCTAGTAAGAACCAGCACAGCGGAGAGGGCACCCAGAACACACCAAGTCCAGCAGTGAGCAGAGCTGGGTTACAAGCCGAGTTCAGTAACAGCATGATTATGCGCATGAGCATTACAGCTAGCATGACCCTTATGATGGCTAACATAATGTTCTTGACACCTGCTTTTATAGTACCGTATGTAATTTCTAATATCTGTCATTCTTGGTCATCAACAGTGGCATCCAAGTTTATCTAATAATAGCTTATCTTTAAAATGCACATACAGGGAATGGGAAACTGTAATGGTTTTGGGTCCAATTTATTTTACTGCAGTTTCATAATTTCTACTGCTTTATTTGTGTTTATAGAAGGACAGGCACAACTGTAACTGCAGACTGTTATTACAGGGTTTTGTGTAGCTCAGTAGTTTCCAAACTGCGGCCATCGGATGTGGCCCTTAGCTTGCCTTTATCCAGCCCTTGAGACACTATTCCTCCCTGTGACTTCAGCAATGGGGTATTATTCCTCCCACTAACACCAGTGATGGGGCACTATTTCTCCCACTGACACCAATGATTGGGCAGTATTCCTCCTCCTCCTCCTAACCATAAGGTTGCTATGTCATTTTTTTTTACCCCCACTGACCACCAAGTCTGAGGCATTGTCTACTCTGACTGGCCACAGTCCAGCCCCCCCATAGTCTGAAGGACAGTAAACTGGCCCTCTGTTTAGAAAGTTTGGAGACCCCTTGTGTAGGCTATTAAGAGGAAGAAGATATGGACTGCTTAAACTGCTATGAATGCTGGGAGAAACTGAGGATTATGGGAGAGATAGTTCCATTCAGACGAGGATTGCTTTGTGAACTGAGCAGAAGAACTACAGATCCCATTCAAATTCTGGGGAGAGGAAAAGGAGGAAGCTGGAGAGAGAGTGTGTGCATCTGGGTTCTGGCGAGACACTTACCATCGCATCTTAGACAGAAAGAGACACCACAAAGGACACTCCCTGGTACATGGGATTGTCACTGACACAGTTGTTGGAGAGAATGCTACACATGCTATTTTAATTGAGCCACTGACAGAGAATGGAGAGAGGTCATCTGTTGACACACGAGTTGGTGGGAGGCCACTGGCCAGTGCCACTATATCCTGTTAAAAGGAACATTATTGACCATGTGGGTTACAGTGCAGGCACCTTTTCCAATGTTTGGAGGAACTTTATCCTGAGCATCATCATAATTGAGCCCCAACATGCTGGCAAGCGGGGAAAGGGGTTTACTATAGACTGACAAACTATTATTGTGGTACAAATCCCTTTAGGCAGGATTACCTCTAGTATTGGGTTTAGGGACTTCTCTCTGCTCCACTTGTTTGTCACCAACTGCTTATCCTAAATACCATTGTCTTATGTATTTGTTGAGAAACTACTACTGTTTTCTTTTCCTTTAAACAATGGGCCTCCAAAGTACTGCCCATGGGCCACACCTGGCATGCTAGGACATTTTTTCTGGCCCACGGTTTGAGTCTTAAGACTCACTGCAGGGATGGGCTCTACTCAAGCTGTGTCGGGTTGCAGGACCTACACTGCAAACTCACTCATCAGCAGTTTGCAGTGTAGGTCCTGCAACCTGACAAAGCCCGCCCCTTCCAGTGCTGCACTGTGTTACTGGTTGCTAGGACTGCTGGTGTCCTAGCAACCAATGGAGTACTTCAATGTAGACCTGCTGCACCTCCTGGCTCCTACCCTGCTGTTAACATCAGTGTCTTTTACACAGTGTGCCTGTGTAACAGCGGGACGGGAACTGGGAGGTGCAGCAGATCTGCACTAAAGCCAGTCGCTGGTTGCTAGTTGTTTGAGAGGCACACTGTACAGTGGTAAACTCATGTAAGGGGGAAATGTGAGGTGGACACAAATGGGGAGGAGACTGGTGGGATTAAAATGTGCCAGGGGGAGGGTATTTTTCTGATGGGGACACAAATGTTCATGGGGGCTCTAAATGGGACACAGATGTTATGGGGCACAATAGTAAATGGCGGGTCTCTGAGGGGGACACAAATAAGAGGGGGCTCTGATGGGGACACAAATGTGTGGGGAAGGGCTCTGATGGGGACACCAATTTGCAGGGAGTCTCTGATGGGCGATGAGGACATAAATGTGCAGGGAGGGCTCTGACGGGGAAAATAATTTGCGGGGAGACTCTGATGGGAGATGGGGACACAGCTGTACAGGGAGACTCTGATGGAGACCAAATGTACAGGGGGGGGATTTGATGGAAACTAAGATGTAAGGCCCCATGCACACTGGAAGTTTACCCCCGGTGCATGAGGTTACGGCGTTAAGGTGCCGGAGGAGGATACAGCTGCATCATTTAGCCCCACTGCCAGCAGACTGCCAAATTCTATTATATTCCAATGCTGCATATTCATTTATAAACTGGGTCTATTTTTTGGCTCGTGAATATATGTAAAAATATACGATATGGCCCTCTCAGTGAAAAGTTTGGAGACCCCTGCTTTAAACTGTTGGGGTACTGTATAAATTTTCAATAATTTTTCCCCCTTCAGCCCAGGTGTGTCAGAGTGCATGGTGATATGTGCAGAGTCATGGGCACAGGTAACAGGGGACCCCAGAAACAGGGAATCCATTGGGGGTAAGCGTTACCCCCTGGTATCATTTTAAAGAGCTCCAAATAGTAGTAAAAATCCAACAGGTAAAAAGACCAATTTCTTCTACAGTATTACCCAGACAATCATCACATTTTCTTACAACACTATGGTGATCTATACAGTAAATGCCCATTTAGCCTGGATTTTATTTTTCTGTATTTTTATACATAAATATAATAATTAGCAATGATTACCTGTAATATAAGCAATACCACTTAAAGCGGTTCTGCACACATTTCATTTAGTAAATCTCTTTGCCTTCCAAATCAGGCAAAGAGTACTAAATGAAATGTGTTTTTTTTTTTTTTTCACTTACCTTGTAATCGCTGACTTCCTGTCCTCTGTCTCTGCGGGGGTGGGCGGGGTCTCTGCGTCGATCGTCGTCACGCCGCACTGTCTCCTGGGATCTGGTGTCATTGATCCCAGGAGACAGTGCGGCCATCTTCCGAAATCTCGCGAGATTTCGGTCACATCTTCCGAAATCTCGCGAGATTTCGGTCACATCTTCCGAAATCTCGCGAGATTTCGGAAGATGTCTGGGAACGTGAGCTACTCTTTGCCGTTACTGCGCACGCGCAAGATCGGCGCAGTAACGGCGGTGCATGCTGGGCCATCTGAAGTGCCTGTGTGGGTTCACATGCCCACAGGCAAGATGGCCCCCAGCAGGACAAATTTTTTAAAATTATTTTAAATGACGAAAACCGGCACTGCACTAAAGATAGGAAAACACTACAGACAGTGCAGAACCGCTTTAAAACATATTTTAAGCAAATGTTTCATATAAGAAGTAAGATCGCAGCCCTGTCAGTCTTATACTCCGTACACACGGTCGGAAATTCCGACGGGAAAAGTCCGATCGGATTATGTTGTCGGAAAATCCGATCATGTGTGGGCTCTAGCTGACTTTTTCCATCGGAAAATCCGACGGAAAAAATTTGAGAGCAGGATCCCAAATTTTCCAACAACAAAATCCGATCGTGTGTAGAGAATTCCAACGCACAAAGTGCCACGCATGCTCAGAAAAAATTTGGAGACAAAAGCTATTGGCTACTGGCCTCTACGTAGTCCCATCGTACGTGTTGTATGTCACCTCGTTCCGAACGATCGGATTTTCCAGCAACTTTGTGCGACCATATGTATGCACGACAAGTTTTAGCCAAAATCCATCAGAAAAAATCTGACGGATTTTGTGGTTGGAATGTCCGACCGTGTGTACAAGGCATTAGAGTCTACAGTAGTTTGAAGGAGTTGGTTAAATCCATAGGGAGACTTTCTAACTAATTGGAAATTCTTCCTGTGAGTAGGGCTGGGCCTCCCCCCACTATATAAAAGAGTGAAGGAGGAAACTGCCATGTCAGCAATAGCACACGTAGGGGTAAAGCCTAAGTAGGCACAACAAAGATATATAAGCTATGCAATAAATGAGAAGAAACTGAAGTCACAGGCAAATGGCATCATTGTCACTGTCATGTGTCATGCAAAAATCTCAGTAGGTCCAACTTGAATGAGCATGAGCAGATATTTTCATGCCCATCAGATAGTCACCCTTGAGAAAAAGTGATTTAAGTGGGATTTGATAACTTTAACTGGATATATAAATGTCATTATAGCAAGTTTACTGGAAAGTTTTTCACTTTACAGTGATCCTGTATTATTTTTAGCATGCTTCTACCTTCCCCATTCCTCTGTTTCCCACTGGAGCACAGTAAAAAGCCATGTGTGAGTAGAGAAAGCTCCACGTTACTCTAGTTGGAGCTTACTGTACATGGGGATGAGAATTGTTCTCCTGCCTGCATGTGACATCACTTGGGCCTGAAGCCTGGCTTCCATCATAGAACGTATTCACCTGCTAGCCCACACCCAGAAGTATCAGATATTTTACATAACTCCATTGGGAAGGTAAACAACTGAAAATAAAGGAAAAGAGAGCCTTCAACCTAAGGTAAGATGTACACGATCTTTTGAAGACCACTCAAAGTCTGCCTGTGGCTTTATCACCCACCTTAAGATTCTTTGAGATACAAATGCCTCCTGAATTTCTCCAGGGGGTCCATAGAAATACATTTTATTTTTTATTTTTTTACAGGTACTTATATAGCGCCATCAATTTATGCAGCGCTTTACATAAATATATTGTACATGGACATCAGTCCCTGACCTCAAAGAACCTACAATCTGCAGTCCCCTACTCACTGTCATGGTTATGCAGTAATCTTTCTCTGTCAGCTTACCTCTCCTCCATGTGTTCACCTTTAGAGGCCAGCCAACCTCACCTGACTGCTTATATAATCTTCCCTCAGCATAGCTCCACCTCAGCCTCTAATTAAGAACACTATATTAACCTATGCATTGCAAGCCAACCTGGCTGATCAACCATTGTGTGTTTAGCCTTCGTGTGCTACTTGCTGTGTCTCCTTCGTCTGATTCCAGTTACCGATCTTGGCCTGTTCTCGACTATCCCTGTCTGCTTGTGACCCTGACCTTTGGCGTGTTCTATGTTTATCCTTGTCTGCTAGTCGCCCCAACCTTTGGTGTGTTCTATGTTTATCCTTGTCTGCTAGTCGCCCTGACATTGGCTTATCCCTTTACTATCCTTGTTGTTCCAGCCTGCTGCTTCCTTCCTTATTCTCCTGTAGTCTACCATGAGCGTGAGCTGTGAGACACTGGGGGCCTTGACCTGGAGCCAGGCTGCAGCGCAGTCCATCCTCACCACTAGAGGCTCTGGTGAACACCTGCTGGCGCTTAGACTCCGCACCCTGGGGAATCTATGCCCTTGCTCCCAGTGGGATCTGTGTTGATTCTCCAGTAGACCTGCTTCCTGAACCTCCCAGAGTTCAATCCGCAGCAGTCAGTCCCAGGGTCCACTACCTTAGCGGGGCACTCCTGACTCCTACGGAGTGCATCTGTCACCTGGCCTCAGGTGAGCTGACACTCGCATTCATTCATACACACATACTAGGGTCAATTTAGACAGTATCTAATTAGCCTACCAGCATGCCTTTGGAGTGTAGGATGAAACCGGAGTACCTGGAGAAAACCCACACAGGCACAGGGAGAAAACATGTGCAGGTAGTACCGTGGTTGGAAATAAAACCAACGACCCTATTTCTACTAGGTGGAGGTACTAACCACTTAGCCACTGTGCAGGAAATTCTTTCCTGATGTTACAGGCCTACTTGTGTCGTAATTCGGCCAAAGTGGGCTGTCCTGTTGGATATCCGAGGCTCTATGGCAAAAGAAGAAGAGCTGAATGTGCTTCAACTGAAAGGTCAACTATTTGTATGGAAGGTAAGGAGGCTGTTAAGTGAACCTGTTATGTGAAAAGTACAGTTTCACTTTAAGGTCACCTTCAAAAAGCAAAAGTCACTATTTGCAACTGGAGGAAAACAGCCTTACCTCTAAGGTGAGTTGGACACAGGCTTTTGATGACTTTAAGACCACCTTCAAAAAGCAAACGGCACTCTTTACAACTGGAGGAAAACAGCCTTAACTCTAATGCCACCTACACACGGTTGGACATTCCGACCAGAAAATCCGTCTTATTTTTTTCGACGGATTTTGGCTGAAACTTGTCTTGCATACACACGGTCGCACAAAGTTGTCGGAAAATCTGATCGTTCCGAACGAGGTGACGTACAAAACGTACAACGGGACTACATAGAGGCCAGTAGCCAATAGCCTCTACGTAGCATCTCCAAATTCCTTCTGAGCATGCGTGGCACTTTGTGCGTCAGAATTCTCTACACACGATCGGAAAAAGTCTGATCGGATTTTGTTGTCGAAAAATGTAAGGTCCTGCTCTCAAACTTTTTCCGTCAGAAATTCCGACGGAAAAAGTCTGCTAGAGCCCACACACGATCGGATTTTCGGACAACATAATCCGATCAGACTTTTTCCGTCTGAATTTCCAACTGTGTGTACGGGGCATAAGATGAACACAAGCTTTTCATGTCTACCCAAAGTATGCCTGTGGGTGCATCCCGTACTCAAGGAATCATTGAACTCCCACAAGCAGTGCATCCACAATAACACCACTTGACACAAGTGTTTGAGATACAAATGACTCCTTAATTTCTCTAGGTGGTCCATGAAAATTCACCCCTGAATGTCATAATTTGGCCAATGTGGATTGTCGGGTTAAATCTCCAAGACTCTACTGCACTGGAAAAATCAATGCGCTCAAGGTCAAGCCCTAAATGTCTCCCAACTGGCAGAAGAGCTGAATGTGCTTTTTCTGAAATATCAACTATTCGTATGGAAGGTATGAGGGCTGTTAGGTGAACCTGTTATGTGAAAAACACCGTTTTACCTCAAAAGGCAAAGGGCACACTTTGCAACTGGAAGAAAACACTCAAAGTATGCCTGTGGCTGCATCCCGTATTTTAGGATTTATTAAATTCTGCAAGCAGTGCTTCCACATTGTACACTATTTGACACACACATGTTTTTAGATACAAATGCCTCCTGGATTTCTCCAAGTGGGTCATGGAATTTTACCCTGGAATTTTACCCTGGTGTTGCAGGCCTACTTGTGTCCTAATTCACTTCCAAAGAACATCAAAGAGTCATCTTCTCAAATATAGACCTAGCAAACTGTCCTGTTGAATCTCTGAGGTTCTAATGCAGTGGCAAAAGTCCATGCGCACAAACCCTAAATGTCTCCCAACTGGCAGAAAAGCTGAATGTGTTTCAGCTAAAAGACCAACTATTTGTATGGCAGGTGTGGCAGAAGACTTGGCAACCTCCACTAAAACCTCTGCCACCAAGGTCTGCAATCATCAAGAGGAAAGACAGATGTCTGTTGGCACAACTTCATAGCTATAAAAGGGGGCTGGGTTCCCTGCCAGCGTATGTATTTCACCACCGGCAGCTGGGAATCAGCTGGAGGACGGAGATGAATGCACTTCAAGACGCACAGAGAGGGAACACCGGGCCTTGGAGCTGCTTGGAGGATGTTTTGTTTTTGGTATGTAAATACAAACTTGGCACTTTCCAGCTGTTTTGTGGATTTTACTTGTAACTACAAAAGGAACAGCCTCTGAGAATGTGCCTGCTTCCAGCAGGGAAAACCAGCGATGCATAGCTTGGATTAAAAGGCAAATGCCAAAGCTCAACCAACATACTAATTGTGAAATATTCACATGGTGAGCTGGGTCAATGCTTTATCTTTAAGCAGTCCATCTGGGAAAAGTTCAAGAATGTTAAAGGCAAAATAGGTTCACTTAAAGAAGAATTGTGGTCTAAGCAAGCACTTTTCTATTTAGTCACCCCTCTCCCCTTCCTTTGATTACAGGAACTGGCACTCAGTTGCTGTGATGGGTGCCACTGCAACTCATAATCAGAAAAAAAGGATTGGCAATTGGGTGTGGGTTCACCCCAGTCCATACTAGGCTCTTCGTGTCTGGTATGGATTTTAAGAGGAACCCCACGCCAAAATAAAAAAATTAAAACCAGCGTAGGGTCCCCACAAAATCCATAACAGACCTATATCCAAGCATGCAGCCCGGCAGGTAAGGAAAGGGTTGGAAGGAGCGAGCAACCCCCCTGCCGAACCATACCAGGCCACATGCCCTCACCCAAAGCACCTTGTCCCCATGTTGATTGGGACAAGGGCCTCATCCCCACAACCCTGGGATGTGGTTGTGGGGGTCTGTAGGGAGGGAACTTATCAGAATATGGAAGCCCTCTTTAACAAGAAGGCCGCCAGATCCCAGCCCCCCATGTGGTAGAGTATGGGGTACCCATTCACCAAAAAAGTGTTAAGAAGGAATAAAAACACAGAGACAGTCTTTAACGGGTCTTTATTAAAAAATTAAAAAACGGTGTCCCCAGATGTAAATCCAAAGTCAATCATGATGCCCGCAGCACTGCCAGACCCAAAAAACATCCATTATCCCATAGACAAGAGCAGGCTGTGTCTGTGTCCAATAGGCATAGTGGAGTGGACAAGGACCTGCAATACGCCTGCTCAGCAGGGATCAGTGGAGAGATCCCCCACTGAGCGATCGGATCCCGTTTCAAGGAGGGGCATATGTGAAAGGGGCCTAAGTGTCTGATATGTAACAAACATGCAGCCAGTAAAGTCTAAAAAATGTTGTGGCCCATTTACTTCTTTGCAGTGTGTTAATGCTTAGCGTTATATCATGAATATATTATACCATGCTTTACCATGCTGTGCATTAATGCTTTGCATTCATTCAAAATGAATGGTCTGCCAACGCACCATAAATTGCATAAAATCGCACATGACCCTTTTTTTGTAGAGCCATGCTTGGCAACTTACTACCATGCATTGCAGAATGCTTTAATGAAGGTGACTTGCCATAGTGGCATTCAAAATGAACTCAGCAATGCATGTAACATTTGTTACTTTGCATTGCAGTATTGAAAAATAATATGTGCTGCAGCACTTATTCATAAGAGCATTTGCACTTACCTTTTTTTTTTTCTATTAGCTCCCTGCAAAGCCCGCAAATACCTGTTGAGCCTGCCAGTGAAGTTTACCTAATGCAGCTTCCATTATGGAGTGTCAACAATGCTGCACTGCTTCTGAATTGAAGCAGAGTTGCCACTGTCATGTAGGCTGTGGCTATCAGCAATGTCACTGCGGATTTATAAGCCTGTTAATCAGCACCTAACACACCTAACCCTACCCACTGTTTACTGGATTAGCAGCAATGCTTCTGTTGCTGCCACCCTCACATTGTGAGCTGCAGAGTCTGGGAGGGGGAGCAGGTGAGACACAAATGAAGGAGGATTTGGCTCATTCAGCAAAAGTAATGGAAATTTTGTTTACTTTTTGAGGCTTGTGCATCTCATAGTAACTGGATTTGGTACTTGTTTAGACTGTTATGCAGAAGTCTTTAGTTGTACTTTAAAGCGGGATTCCACCCTAAAGTGGAACTCCCGCTTTTCGGAACCCTCCCCCCCTCCGGTGTCACATTTGGCACCTTTCAGGGGGGAGGGGGGTGCAGATACCTGTCTAAGACAGGTATTTGCACCCACTTCCAGGAATAAACTCCCACGGGAGTTTACATCACTTCCTGTCCCGGCGCGCTGTCTGCCGGGACACACACGTGTCCCAGCAGACAGCGCTGAAGATTCTCATTGCGCCGCGCGACTCGCGCATGCGCAGTAGGGAATCGGGAAGTGAAGCCACTTCCTGATTCCCTCACCGAGAATGGCGCCGGCTACAGCAGGGAGCCGAGCGATCGATCGGCCTCTGCTGCCGACACCGCTGGACCCTGGAACAGGTAAGTGTCCATTTTTTAAAAGTCAGCAGCTGCAGTATTTGTAGCTGCTGGCTTTTAAATTTTTTTTTTCAGTACAGTCCCGCTTTAAGGCTCAACTCCAGGTTGCACATCACCCACCTTTGCCACCTATAATTATTTATTTTTCACTAACAGTTCAGGCACATGTTGTCACAGGTCTTCTTCATCCTCCTCCTTCTTCAGTGGTAAGTCCGAAATGTTGGAGAGAATAGCCAAACATAATGGCACAGTGACACTCTCTGCAACATTTGTCTGTGACCCCAGGGCAGATTGATGATGTGCCCCCAAGGAAAGACCAAAGAAGAACCCCATGAAGCAAACAGAAGAAGGGAGAAGATTGTTGTGCCAATTTTAATTCAGGTGAGTAAAATGGGCATTTGGATATTTTTTTTTTTTTCATACCAGTGGTTAATTTGAGGACAGCCGGAGGGAGGGGTTGGTAATATCTTAGTGTAGAGCTTTAGCTAAGGGTTGGGATTTAACTCCTATCCTTCATACATCAATTTATACAGCTTCACTTTAAAAAAAACAATTTAGCAATAGCAGCTCCCAAATCTCAATCGTTGCACCTTCCCTACTTTGTAAATCTTCCTTATGTAGCGCTGACATTCTTGTCAATTGATGTGGTTATGCATACTTTAATGTAAGGTTATTTGACATTGCTATGGTTCTGTATCTAGAGCCATCTAGTGACCAATTATGGGTAATGCACTTGTATATTATTACCTCTGAACAACCCAAAAAAACTTATATAGGAAGTGACTGTTGTTTTGATTGAGAAGGTTGACCTTGTTACCAGGAGTCTGTGTGACCTACCCATGAACACTCTCTTGCGCAGTGCATGCTGGGTAGGAGATAAAAGGAACCCGAACGGCCATTTTAGGTCTCTTGGGACCACGTTGCCTGCCTGTGCGGATCTGTGAGGAGGCTTCCCGGAGACAGTGGCATACAGCCACTACGGAGCGCAAACCTGCTTGTTTTTAAAGTGACCTGACGGGGCCTGAGAGACGGTGACCGGATTGACAAGGCCCAGAGATACTCATCGGAGCATCAGAGGACCGGATCCATCCATTGGAGTGGTACGGAGCATCTGGCCCAGCTGGCCGAGAAGCAAGCTACAGTCACCGGACCAAAGTGACCACACGGAACTCTGATCCAGTTGGTGAGAGGGTTACAGCCCACTGTTTGTTAACTTTTACACGCAGTTAGACTCACATACAGGCCCCGCTGGAATCTGTAGTTCCACGGAGGTGTAACAGAGCAACTGACACTGAGCAGGCTTGAGGCCTATCTACTCTGGCGCCTCAAGCGTTGTAAATTAGTTATTGGAGTTACACCAGGAGCACTTCAACTTAACTTCCCACAGACTTTGGATTACAAATTACAAAGGAGTGACTTTAGCTAGCGAAGAAAGAAGACCCCGGATAAAGTATTTTAAGTGAGATCTCACGCATAGCCTTTAAAGTAGGGGGAGCTCCCAGGTTTAAACACATGTCTAGTAACTTCCCCCATGTGTATACATTGTTCCATAGCTCCCAACTTTCCCTGATTTCAAGGGACAGTCCCTGGTTTGGAACAAAGCCCCTCTGTCCCTCCTTCCTCCCCATTTGTCCCTCATTTTGGTCTGATCTTTATAGTTGTATAAAAAAACAACATTTTATTATTAAAAAGTGTTTCACAGGCCTTTCACCTAAAATCTAAAAATCCAATATAAAGGAATAGTAGTGGTAAAAAAAACACTTGTGGGTTTCACTAATAATTTTTTGTATAATTCTCATTTAAGGGGGCATGGCAGGTGGTGTGTCCTATGCCAACATACATTTGCTAATTGGTGTCCCTCGTTCCCACCTCAAAAAGTTGGGAGGTATGTTGTTCCTGGGAAAAGGAAGCACTGTTTGTAAAGTGGACTTCTCAGTAGCTAACAGTAAATTCCAGATATGTAACACTATACAGCAACAATATCATGTTTACAAAAAAAAAAAACGTTTTATCATTTAAAGCTGTCATTGTGCTCCATTAAAGTGTCTTTGCCTAGGGCCAGCTGAGATGATGCCACCACTCTGCTGCAAGCAGGAAGAACCACTTCTCCCAGTATTCAGACTGCAACATTGTAGCAAGGTGAGAATCTCCATTAACCCCAGTTCACACCGGTGCTACTTGTCATGCGATTTCACAGTTCCAAATCACATGACAAGTCGCACCCCATTGCCGTCAATGGAACCGTTCATGTTGGCGTGATTTATGGAGAAGGGATTATGAAAAAGGTTCCTGCACCAGTTTTTACCAATTTCATTGTGACTTGCATATACTTCTGTTAAATGAAGTCACAAGCCGCAATGAAATCGGCAGTGCAAATCACACTGATGTGTGGCTTTAAAATTGCCCTGAAGTAGCGCAATTTCAAAGCCGCACCGGTGTTAACCAGGGCTTAAAGCGGAGCTTCTCCCAAAAGAGTAAACTTCCCTTGTTTGCCTCTTCCCCCCCCCCCCTCCGCTGCCACATTTGGCACCTTTTGAGGGTGAGAGTGGAGCTGGTACCTGGTTTTGACAGGTACCCGCTTCCACTTCCGGCTGACTTTACCGCAGTGAACTCATCGGAGCTTTGGCTCCCCTCCTCCTTTCCCTGCTGCCAGGCCATTCACGAAGTAGTAGGGGACTGGCTGTGAAGCTGCAAGGCTTCACTGCCAGCTTCCCTTAGCCAAGATGGTGGCAGCAGCTGCATTGAAAAAGCAGCTTGGGTGAAGACACCGCTGGATTCGTGGACAGGTAAGTGTCCTAATATTAAAAGTCAGCAGCTACAGTATTTGTAGCTGCTGACCTTTAATTATTTTCTGAAGGAGCCTGGAGCTCGGGCTTTAAGGGACTGATTTGTTTTAGACATTTGTGAACACCACCAAGAACTGCAGAGGCATCACTATTGCATTCCTTTGCCAGCATCTCAACTGAACTGACCAAAAATGGTTCCATCCTGAACAAAAGATGGCTCCATACTTCTGAAGAAAAGAGCAGACAAAGGCATTGCCAGGGGGTGTACATTAATCTCTAGGGAAGGTAATAAATACCTGGAAGTGTTAAGGCCCGGACACACGATCAGACTTTCCGACAACAAAAACTTGGAATTTTGTCCGAAGGGCGTTGGCCCAAAGTTGTCTTGCATACACACGGCCACACAATTGTTGGCCAACAATTACGAACGTAGTGATGTACTACGTTGTTTTTCAGCTCTTTAGCGACACCCTTTGGGCTCCTGCTAATTTCATGTTAGTAGAAGTTTGGTGAGTGTTGATTCACACTTTTCATTTCGTGCTTTTCAGTTTGTTTCTGAAACCAGACATGTTGCGGAATCAAAGGAGATAACGTGTTATTTATTATTGGCCTTGGAGTTATTGCTTTGACATTATGTTTTTGGTTGAATAATAATTAGATTTTGTATATTTTCTATATTTTTGGATGCATAGAATGCACTTTTTGGTTAAGTTCTATTGGCAGATAGCATGTCTAATTTTATTTGTTTTCTTTTTTTTAATGCACAATAAAAAAATTGTGTAGAATAATACTTGGCTATGTGTTTTTTACTTCAAATGACAGTTTGGGAGTCGGCAGTTACATTTTAAAAAATACAATATAAAATTAAAGTGGAAGTAAACCCTCCTATCGTTTTCAGTCAAGGAAGCTGCTATCTTGGCCTATAATAATTCTTCAACTGCCATAATGCTGCACATGTGATCAGTTATGACACCAGCCATAGGATGGTTTGAAAGTTTGGTTGAGAGCACAACCAATGTGAAAGGTAGCATTTCCGGCATGTCGGGAATGTAAGTGTTTTTTGAAACTGGATTTACTCCCGCTTTAACAAGGGACACCAACATAGTTGTATCTTTGATCTTAAAAACTATGGGATAATGGTGTGTGGTAACTTGCCCAAATAAATATCACAAAAAAAATTTGTTTGCAATAACTCCATCAGTATCACCAGCAAAGCAGCTCCATTATTATCCCATTAAAGAAGAAGAGAATTGTGCGCTGCATTTGGAGATTTCATAATCTGGCGCGTCACGAATGTTAATTCTCCATTACGAACGCTAGTTTACAAGACCGACCGCTTCTGGCTCGTCCTTGCTTCCGAGCATGCGAGTTTGTACTTTGGACTTTTGTCCGACGGACTTGTGTACACACGCTCGGAAAATCCGACAAACACATTTGTTGGCGGAAAATTTGAAAACCTGCCATCCAACATTTGTCCGATGGAGCATACACACGGTCGGATTTTCCGCCAACAGCCTGACATCGAACATTTCCCATCCGAAAGTCCGATCGCGTGTACGAGGCTTTACACTTACAACCAGGGGCAGACTGACAAGTCATGGGGTCCCCGGGAGATAGGAGATTATGGGGCCCCCAGGCAATCAGAGATTATGGGGCCACACAGTATACACACACACACACAGTATACAATCACACAGTATACACATACGTGTACACACAATATACACAGACATGTTTCTAGGCTGAGAAGGTACTGGAGAGGTGGGGCAGCTATAATCTCTGGATTTTTAGACCAAAAGGATGTCGGTAAGGGACATTTCAGAGACAGATGTAAAACAAACACAGATTTTTACATACTTTCCCTGGTTTTACTGAGGCTGGCAACCCTGATGTGGCCCGAGGCCCTCTGGCAGTGCCCGAGTGGCCGAATGGTCAGTCTGCCCCTGCTTACAACATTGAACACATACAACATACACTTAACATAAACATGTGTATCAGATGCCCATTCCAACAAGGACTGAGTTGGAATGGGCACCCCCAGCATATTATAAGGTAACTTGTGACTTTTTTACCCCAACTTGCGCTCTCCTTAGGAGAGGTAGCAGTGGGTGACTTTGTAGAGACAGGCACAATACCCGTACACTAGAGACATGTCTTTGTCAGCGTTTTAGAAGGAGTTGGCTATGGTATGAGTTTATTTTAACTCGGCAAGATGCATCATCCAGAAATAGATGCACTGATGATGGAAGGGTTTGCTGTCTCACTTGTACACCTGGCTTGGAGATGACGAACGTTCAACAGAACACGAAATGCTTGACGGAGGCAAGATCGAGATCTCCAAATAGGATTATTTGTAACGTTCGATGGGGCATGGTGACATCGATGCCATGCATGTTTTTCTTTTCCACATTTTCAGTTTGCCAATAAACACAACTTGCACTTAACTCTCACTTTTTCCAGCCCACAGAGTGATCCAGTTCAGTCACTGATGTGTATTTAATATCGCTGTCTATTACACAGATAGATTTAGTGGGGGGAAAAATGCAACCGTATATAATCCCATTACATCATAGGATTAAGCTGTGTAGAAAAGACAAAACCGTTGATTATTTTGTAAATTTAGTCCGACCGTAGCACAAAAATACATTTCATGTAGAAATATGAGTGCGCAAATTTATAGCCAAACTCCAGTTTTGGAGAGAGTAGAGGAAGGTTAGACCCAAGGTCGCCTCACATTTCAGCTCATTGAACGTCTTGAAGTTTCAGTTTGTTAGTCAACCCCCAAACATGTATTATTTAAAATAATCTATTAAATATGCTATGCATAATAATAATTGACACTATATTACCAAAAGTATTGGGACGCCTGCTTTACACACACAAACTTTAATGGCATCCCAGTCTTATGCCCCGTACACACGGTTGGAAATTCCGACGGAAAATGTCCGATCGGACCATGTTGTCGGAAAATCCGACCGTGACTTTTGAGATCCTGCTCTCAAATTTTCCGACAACAAAATCCGATCTGACTTTTTCCGATCGTGTGTAGAGAATTCCGACGGACAAAGTGCCACGTATGCTCAGATCAAATTAGGAGACCAAACCTATTGGCTAATAACCTCTACGTAGTTACGTCATACGCAACGAACGTCACCACGTTCAGAATGATCGGATTTTCCGACAACTTTGTCCGACCGTGTGTATGCAACACCAGTGTCGGACAAAATCCGTCAGAAAAAATCAGACGGATTTTGTGGTCGGAATTTCCGACCGTGTGTACGGGGCATTAGTTCGTAGGGTTTAATATTGAGTTGGCCCACTTTTTGCAGCTATAACAGCTTCAACTCTTTTGGGAAGGCCGTCCACAAGGTTTAGGAGTGTGTCTATGGGAATGTTGGACCATTCTTCCAGAAGCGCATTTGTGAGGTCAGGCACTGATGTTGGACGAGAAGTCCTGGTGTTCTGTCGGGTTGAGGTCAGGCCAGTCAAGTTCCTCCACCCCAAACTCATTCATCCATGTGTTTATTGACCTTGCTTTGTGCACTGGTCCAAATAATTTAGTGGAGGGAGGATTATGGTGTGGGGTGGTTTATCAGGGGTTGGGCCTGGTCCCTTAGTTCCAGTGAAGGGAACCCTTAAGATATCTGCATACCAAGACATTTTGGACAATTTCATGCTTTCATGCACCCCCATCAAATCATTCTCTGCAGCTATTACCTTTTTTACCACCACCCCGTCCCTTTAGAATGTAAGCTCTACGAGCAGGGCCCTCCTGTACCTTTTGTATTGAACTGTACTGTAACTGTGTTGTCCCCCCTATACATTGTAAAGCGATGCGTAAACTGTTGGCGCTATATAAATCGTGTATAATAATAATAATGCTCCCACCTTTTTGGGAACAGTTTGGGGATGGCCCCTTCCGGTTCCAACATGACTGTGCACCAGTGCACAAACAAAAAACAGTGCACATAAAAACATTTACGAGCAAGTTTGGGGTTGAGGAACTTGATTGGCCTACACAGAGTCCTGACCTCAACCCAATAGAACACCTTTGGGATGAATTTGAGTGGAGACTGTGAGCCAGGCCTTCTTGTTCACATAGGGGAGAATGAAGATTTGCAGTCCAAGGACCACGGCTATGGAACACTCTACCTACGAACATCCGCTTGAAAGGAAACCATCGGGTCTTCAGGAAATACTCAAGACCCACCTCTTCTAAGGAATCAACGCAGGTCTGATCAAGTGCCTCGAGGCGATCCAGTTCGCAGTTGCAGCGCTATACAAATCATTCATTCATTCACATCAGTGCCTGACCTCACAAATGGGCTTTTGGAAGAATGGTCAAACATTCCCATAGACACACTCCTAAACCTTGTGGACAGCCTTCCCAGATGAGTTGAAGCTGTTATAGCTGCAAAGGGTGGGCCAACTCAATATTGAACCCTACGGACTAAGACTGGGATGCCATTAAAGGTTATGTGCATGTAAAGGCAGGCGTCCCAATACTTTTGGTAATATAGTGTATGTTGATAATAATAAAAATATACATGTGAATGCTGTCCACACATCTTTTTAGTAATAGTAGTAGGCATTACAGTTGTTACAATGCTGATTTTTTTTAAAAGGGACAGCAATCAATTCTTTGGTACTAGTCCAGTTGCTATGGGTTTAATCACTGGCTCTTCAATGGGGTTTCCGGTGGTGTCCAAATTGCCTCCCCAAAAGCATTTGCGATAAGTATACTCACTGGCTTTCCACAAGAGTTTGGGGTGGGTGTACTTACTGGCTCTCCAAAGGGTTTGAAGCAGGTATAGTCATTGGCTTTCCACCAAAATTTGGGGAGGGGGGACTCACTGGCTCTCCAAAGGGTTTAAGGCAAGTGTATTCACTGTTTCTCCAACAGGGTTTTGAGATAGGTGTGCTCACTGGCTTTCACCAGAGTTTGAATTCACTGACCCTCCAACAGGGTTTGAGGTGGGAGCACTCACTGGCTCTTCAAAGGGGTTTGAGATAGGTGTACTCTCTGGCTCTCCAACAGGGTTTGAGGTGGGTGTACTTACTAGCTCCCTACCAGAGTTAGAGGTGGATGTACTCACTGATTCTCCAACAGGGTTTGATGTGGGTGTACTCACTGACTCTCTAGCAGGGTTCGAGGTAGGTGTGATTACTGACTCTCCAACAGGGTTTGAGGTGGGAGTACTCACTGGCTGTCCAACAGGGTTTGAGGTGGGTGTACTTACTAGCTCCCTACCAGAGTTAGAGGTGGATGTAATCACTGATTCTCCAACAGGGTTTGATGTGGGTGTACTCACTGACTCTCTAGCAGGGTTCGAGGTACGTGTGATTACTGACTCTTCAACAGGGTTTGAGGTGGGATCACTCACTGGCTCTCCAACAGGGTTTGAGGTGGGTGTACTTACTAGCTCCCTACCAGAGTTAGAGGTGGATGTACTTACTGATTCTCCAACAGGGTTTGATGTGGGTGTACTCACTGACTCTCTAGCAGGGTTTGAGGTAGGTGTGATCACTGACTTTCCAACAGGGTTTGATGTGGGTGTACTCACTGACTCTCTAGCAGGGTTCGAGGTAGGTGTGATCACTGACTCTCCAACAGGGTTTGAGGTGCGAGTACTCACTGGCTGTCCAACAGGGTTTGAGATAAATGTACTCACTGGCTCTACACCAGGGTTTGAGGTAAATGTACTCACCGTCACCAACTCTCCAACAGGGTTTGAGGTGGATGTACTCACTGACTCTCCAACAGGGTTTAAGGTGATTGTACTCATTGGGTCTCCACCAGAATTTGAGATGGGTTTACTTGTAGGGATGCGCAGCATGGTGTGGCGGCAGTAAACACACAGAGTCCAGTTGCAAAACACAGAACTTGTATTGATGCAGAATCCAGTAATTCACAACAACTCGGTGGGAAGGCACCTGACCGGGGGGCACTCACAGATTATAACAGCAGTGTGTAGTGAAGCAGGTCTCAGATGTGCCAAAAGCAGAGGGGCGATTTGGGTCCTGGCTGGTCCATACTCGAATGGGTAGATTTCCAGGAAGGATAGTGTGTCTTTATCCTTTCCCTACTCGGCTGGAGCCTCTCCCTGCAACTAATAACTGTCCCTGTCAGACGGGTGACCTGTCCCTACACTACCCCCATGCGAAATTGGGCATCAAGCCTGGTAGCCAGGGCCTTAAATAGGCTCTGCCTGACCCAAGATGGCTGCTAGAGTCACATGGCGCAGCGACATCCAATCTGATAGCATCCCCAGTGACCCTGCAAACCATAGAAGAACCATGTTCCTCTTGACTTCCTCTCCCTCACCAATGCCGCAAGGATTGAGCACCACCTGCAGTGGAGGAAGTAGACTGTACCTGCCTACATACTCACTGCCTCTCCAGCGGGTGTAAAAACTGTCTATCCAACAGGGTATGAAATAGGTGTACTCACTAACTTTCCAACAGGGTTTGAGGTGTACTCACTGAGGCTCCATTAGGGTATGAGGTGGGTGTACTCACTGGCTGTCCACCAGAGTTTCAGCTGGGTGCACGCACTGCCTCTCCAGCAGGGTTAGATCGGAGTACTCACTGGTTATTCAACAGGGTTTGAGATAAGTGTACTCTCTGGATCTCTCCACCAGGGTTTTAGGTGGGTGTACTCACTGACTCCCCCAACATGGTTTTAGGTGGGTGTACTCACTGACTTCCCTAAGTGGTTTGAGGTGGGTGTACTCAGTGGCTGTCCAACACTGTTTGAGGTGGGTGTACTCACTGCCTCTCCAACAGAGTTAGAGGTAGGTGTACAAACTGACTCTCCAACAGGGTGTGAGATACTGTAGGTGTACAAACTGGAATCCTACTAATACACAAGGTTTGCCAGCATTTTCATGGATTTTTGTGTATGACTTGCATTCTGCACATTCTAATAACTATGTTTTTGTTTTTCACTACAGGTTCTCTTAAATTGCTGCATTTCTTTAGAGTACAGAGGAGGATGGCAAGATGGATGTATCCCTGCAGGGTCATAACTGTGAAAATAAACTAAGACTGCACTAAATGTACATCATTTTATATTTAACATAGTTTTTCCTATGGAAAATTGTTGAAGTTTTCTGCCAAATATATTTTGTTTTGTGCTCTCTGTCTCATATTTGCCAATCATTCTAGTTAATGTCGCCTGGGGCAAGTTTAGGAGACGAACGTGTTTAGGCACGGCTAGACACTTTTACTTTTAGGGGAATTTTCAGGAATAGGAAAGGCCATTGTAATAAATGGATTTTTGGACTTACCTGTAATATCCATTTCCTGGAATAAAGCATGGGACACACACACAGCCATGGGCGTCCGCAGGTAGGGGCAAGGGGTGCCCCCCCTGGAATCAGGGATCGGATCTTAAGTTCAGCACAGTCGCATCGCTATCGGTGTGCAGGCAGCCCGCAACCGGGTGCCACCCGCTAGTAGGGTGACACCATCAAGGAGCTGTCAAGCCCCCCCTTCAGTGTAGTGCGACTTTGGCTCTTTTCCCTGCTCAGTCCAGCAGAGATCTCAGTGGCGCTGTGACAGGAGAAAGGCGAGCTGCGGGCTATCAGAGGTTTTCCCCGCTTGCCCCCCCCCTTTCTCCTGTCAGGGAGAATAGATGGCGGCTCTCACCAGGTTCCCCTCCCAGCTTCCTGCCCGCTCTGTTCCTTCCCTATTGGCCATAATTGAGGGCCAATCAAAGGAGACTAGGAGAGGAGAGCATCATGGGACATGTAGTCCCAAAGATTGGCAGCCCCATTTTCCACAGGAAGGAGGCTACAGCTCGATCAAGAGAGACTGCAGCCTGGGAAAAAGCTGAGGGAGAGAGTGCTACAGGCAAAGAATAAGGAGTGTGCTGGGTGGAAGCCAGAGAGAGAGCCACGCTGCCCAGCGCCACCAGAGAGCGAAAGACTGAGCCACTACCAGGGTACAGGCATGCTACACTACTGACCATAGTCGCCCTCTGGGAACCCAGAGTGAGCGATCGTCCAGCCAGAGGGATCACTGCTGTAGTTTCGCTGGGTCTGTAAGAGGGCCTGTTGGCCATTATCCATTACTTATCCTAGGGACTGTACTACGTCTGCAGTCTCTAACCATAATAATGTGATAATGACATTGTTGAAAAGGGGCGGTGCATGGTTGACCCTTAAATGATGCCCCCCCTGAAAAAAGTTCTGTGGACGCCCATGCACACAGCAGGCTATAAATCATGACCACCTGGGTTATGCACCACCTATACTAGCAGAAAAATAGACAGGAAGCCCCCTTATATAACGCCTCCCACTCAGGAAGCTCCTCAGTTTTGTAGCAAGCAATGAACCCCATAAACGGGAAGGGAAGTCTGTGTGTGTGCCGTTTTCTTTATCGTACATCATGCGACACAGAGCAGGCTATAAATCATGACTACCTGAGATGTCCCAAAGCAATGCACATGAGATAAGGGGGACACCGAATCCACCATCGGGCCCAGTTTGCAGTTGCAGCCTTCAAAACACTGTGGCCAAAAGCAGCATCCCTGGCAGCCCTCAATTCCACCTGGTAAAACCTTGTAAAGGTGTATACCGAAGGCCAAGTTGCAGCCTTGCAAATCTGAGCCAATGACCTCTGATGACGGATGACCCAAGAGGCCCCCACACTCCTTATAGAGTGAGCCTTTACTTGAAAAAGAGAAGCCTTATGCCGTGTACACACGACCGGACTTTTCGACAGCAAAGGTCTGACGGAACGAATCCGTCGGACAATTCGACCGCATGGGCTTCATCGGACCTTTGCTGTCGAAAAATAAGACGGACTTTAGATTTAGAACATGTTTCAAATCTTTCCGACGAACTCGAGTCTGGTCGAAAAAATAAGTTTGTCTGTATGCTAGTCCGACGGACGAAAACAGACGCTAGGGCAGCTATTGGCTACTGGCTATGAACTTCCTTATTTTAGTCCGGTCGCACTTCATCACGGTCGAATCCGTCAGACTTTGGTGTGCTTGTGTGTAGACAAGTTCGATTCGATGGAAGCCCATCGAAAGTCAGTCGAAAAGTCAGACGGAATTAAGTCAGTCGAAAAGTCCGGTCGTGTGTACACAGCATAAGGCTTCATGTACACTAGCCTACACTGGTCACACCTAAACTTGAGTTTAGGAGCTTTTGGCTTTTTTTTTTTTGCCAAAGCTCCTAAACTCAACTACATAAAAATAACTATGGGGCTTATTTACTAAGAAGAATGCGCTGCACCAGTTCATACATTAATTGGTGCGCTGGAAAAGTCATTAACCGAACGTACGACCTGGCACACTTTGAAGCGCAACTAGAGATAATAAATACCCGCATATGTAAACTGCAACTGGTGCTAGGGTAACTGTGGTTTTCTCATTGATAATAGCGCACGCCCAATCCAATTAATTAATTTAATCTCATTGGATGTGTCTTGTTAGGCAATTAGTAGGTGTTCTCAGTTAATTAACCATTTTGATGCCAATCTCATTCCTGTCACTTCTAATATATCTTCTGTCAATATTGATTTGGAGATGCCATGCGCCATGTCCATAGTGGTGCACAGATTGCATTCTCCCGTGAGCCAAGATCGCTATAGTAAATTGGGGAATTCACGCTCTGTTACCGGCGCACCATTTTGTCAATATAGAAAAGTGCGTTGCACCTCACGCTTCTACTGATGGCGCACGGCTTCCGCAAATCACCCCCTTTGTGTCAATGTACACATAGGCTTTAAGCAGAGTTTAGGAGCTGCCGCATTTAAGCCAGCTTCAACCTGAAGAATTACCTTCAGGATAGGAACATTTTGAAAACTGGCTGCAGGAAAACACAAAACACGGCAAAATGGTGGCATGTTTTTGCCGCAATTTTTCTGCGGTTTGCGTTTTACCTCGGCTGCAGTAAATGTAGATTAGTGTACATAAAGCTTTACCCTTCAAGCCATAGGCCTAGAGAATAAGTTGAGGGATCCATTGGGTAATTATAGGCAATCCCTGTTACAAGTCCTTCCATCGAAGAGGAGCCTGGGTACCATCCATCCATAGGGTCTCTTCTGTAAGAATGTATCTGGAAGACAATCTCCTGATCCCTGCTGGGATCATTTGAGAATCTAGTGTTTAGCAAACAGCATTATACTTCAAACTGTTCTCACGTTTTTCTACTTACAACCTCATTGGATGATATATGGGATTGTCGTCACGTTTTTTACCTTTTTCTGCACATGATTTTTGAAGATTGTGTAATTTATGAGCTTTCTTGTTTTATATGAACATTTGAGTCTACATTTAGTAATTTATACTAAAGCGGATTTCCACCCGGTTCTGTGTTTATTAAAAGTCAGCAGCTACAAAAAGTGTATCTGCTGACTTTTACAGACATTCACCTGCCCTACGGCCCAGCGATGCGGCCGCCCGAAGCCTCCCTTCCCTCCCGCCTACCCTTCTTGAATGGCTGTGCAATCTTCAGGGACCTGTGACGTGTCCCAGTAGATTGCAGGGAGGGAGGGGCCGCCTAAGGGAAGGGAGGAGTCGCCAAGGCGGCCCGAGCAGAAGTGGGACCTGTCAAAACCAGAACAAGAAGTACTTGGGTGGAACTCCGCTTTAAGGAACACTTCACTGTTAGTAGGTATACAATCATGATGTATAGCCTGCTCTGTGTCCTGTGATGTACAATAAGGCTCCAATCACACTTGTGTGACTTGTATTGCAACTTTAGACATCAAATTTGCATGACAAGTTGTTCCCCATGTTTTCCAATGATAACATTCATATATGTGGGACTTAAAGTTGCAGCCATTAGTTCATGCACTAGTTTGGTCTGACTTTCATACAACTTGAGGGCCGTAGATCTTATTGTTAACCCTCAAAAATTGCATTAAAGTCATACCTGAATCATATCTTCTGGAGTTGCCCTCATATCCAACAGTTCTGAACTGAGGTTTACCTCCTGCATAACAGAGGTCCTAGTGGTCCCTATTCCATTGACGATCCATTGTGGAGGAGGTAGTCCCATCACGGGCCCACAGAACCCTAATCAATAGCCTATTGTTTTATGGTAGGAAGGCCATTTTGTTACACTGGAGGAAAATGGAGGCCCCTAGCTTACCTTTCTGGAAAGGGCTAGTGAATTCAATGATGCCGTATTATAAAGCGACTTACTTATAGAGGATGTGGGAAGAAATTTCAAAAGGTGTAGCAAGCATGGTATAACTCTGACTTATAAAGACATATTGTTATTGACAGTTATTGGGAATGCATCACTTTAATATCAAGGATGGAGATGGGAGATACTAGAGGTCAAGCGAGTACTGGGGTTGAATATACCTCCGAGTTTTTTACCCCTAATGGATGGTGGAGTTCACTACAGGAGGTAAATGGGTGCTACATGAACACTCCTTGAGGTATTGCAATGAGTATCAGGTGCATTTTTGTCTGGGTATAAATGTGTTGAGGTGATGAGTTAAGCCTCGTACACACAATCGGATTTTCTGCCGGGAATTGTGTGATGACAGACTGTTGGCCTAAAATCGAACCGTTTGTACACTCCATTGGACAATGGTTGTCAGATTTTCTGTGGACAAATGTTGGATGGCAGGCTTATAAATCTTCCGCGGACAACGGTCTGTTGTCAGATTTTCCAATCGTGGGTACACAAGTCCTTTAGACAAAAGTCCAAAGTACAAACACGCATGCTCAAAATCAATGCTCACCAAACACAACATTAGCAGAAGGTGCCCAAAGGGTGGAGCTAAAGAGCTGGAAAGCCACGTAGTACGTCACTACGTTCGTGTTTGTTGGCCGATAGTTTGTATGCAGGACAAGTTCATGACCACGCCCTTCGGACAAAAGTTTGAAGTTTTGTCTGCGGAAAATCTAATCGTGTGTACGAGGCTTAAGAGAACTGAGTATTGGGTTGTTGGGGCGAGGGGGAAGGTTGTCACTTGAATGCCTAGTTAGAGCTTTTCTTAGCTAGTTAGAATGTCGAATGTAATTGTAAATGTTGGCCATGTTGGCCGTGTGAATGGCTCAGTGTTGTGCTGAGTCAGACTGTATGTCTTTGTAAAACGTAATAAATATAATTTTACAAAAAAAGTCATACCTGAATGTTATACAATTGCAACAGTTGTCCGTTATCACTGGTCAAAGCCAAAGTCATATCCAAGTTGCACCCATCCAAAGTTGCGTCAAAGTTGCACCAAAGTTGCACTCCAAAGTCATCGCAACTTTGGAGTCGTACAAGTGTGAATGGAGCCTTAAGAAATTATGCATTTGTTTAACCGCTTCAGCCCCGGAAGATTTTACCCCCTTCCTGACCAGAGCACTTTTTGCGATTCGGCACTGCATCGATTTAACTGACAATTGCGCGGTCGTACAGCTTTGCACCCAAACAAAATTGACGTCCTTTTTTTCCCACAAATAGAGCTTTCTTTTGGTGGCATTTGATCACCTCTGCAATTTTAATTTTTTGCGCTATAAACAAAAAAAGAGCGACAATTTAGAAAAATGCGCATTATTTTTTACTTTTTGCTATAATAAATATCCCCCAAAAATATATAAAAAAACGTTTTTTTTCCTCAGTTTAGGCCGATATGTATTCTTCTACATATTTTTGGTAAACAAAATTGCAATAAGCGTATATTGATTGGTATAAGAAGTCCCGTTTGCAGTTTGCGAGAAGCCATGTGGGGGACACAGCAAACATGTGAAAGAGATGAGACCAAAAATTTACTTTTTGCCCTAAAAGAAAAATGCTAGGGCACATCACCCTGAACACACCATCCCCACCGTGAAACATGGTGGTGGAAGCATCATGTTGTGGGGATGCTTTTCTTCAGCAGGGGCAGGGAAGCTGGTCAAAGTTGATGGGAAGATGGATGGAGCCAAATACAGGGCAAGCTTAGAAGAAAACCTGTTAAGCCTCGTACACATGATCGGATTTTCCGACGGGAAATGTGTGATGACAGGCTGTTGGTGGAAAATCTCATCATTTATACGCTACATCGGACAATTGTTGTCGGATTTTCCACGGATAAATGTTGGATGGCAGGCTTTCAATTTTTCCACGGACAAATGTGTGTTGTCGGATTTTCTGATCGTGTTTACACAAGTCCGTTGGACAAAAGTCCAAACTACAAACATGCATGTCGGAAGCAAGGACGAGCCGGAAGCGGACAGTCTTGTTAACTAGCGTTCGTAATGGAGAATTACCATTTGTGACGTGGCAAATTATGAAATCTCCAAATGCAGTGCACAATTCTCTTCTTCTTTAATGGGATAATAATGAAGCTGCTTTGCTGGTGATACTGATGGAGTTATTGCAAATTAATTTTCAAAGGCTTTTTTTTTTTCTAGTGATATCAAGAATAATATTATTATGTTTTTGTTTTTTTATTTGGGCAAGTTACCACAACACCATTATCCTGTAGTTTTTAAGATCAAAGATACAACTATGTTGGTGTCCCTTGCTAATTTTTGTATTATTTTAAATGTAACTGCCTACTCCCAAACTGTCATTTAAAGTAAAACACATAGCCAAGTATTGTTCTACACAATTTTTTTTATTGTGCATTAAAAAAGAAAACAAATAAAATTAGACATGCTATCTGCCAATAGAACTTAATCAAAAAGTACATTCTATGCATCCAAAAATATAGAAAATATACCAAATCAAATCATTATTCAACCAAAAAAATAATGTCAAAGCAATAACTCCAAGGCCAATAATAAATAACACGTTACCTCCTCCGATTCAGCAACATGTCTGGTTGACGAATGGCTGTTCAGAAACGAAATGAAAAGTGCCAATCAACACTCACCAAACTTCTACTAACACGAAATTAGCAGAAGGAGCCCAAAGGGTGGTGATAAAGAGCTGATAAAACACAAAGTACATCTAGTACATCACTACGTTCGTAATTGTTGGCCAACAATTGTGTGGCCGTGTGTATGCAAGACAAGTTTGGGCCAACGCGCTTCGGACAAAATTTCATCAGATTTGTAGGCCAACAATACGATTATGTGTACGCGGCATTAGAGTCTGCAAAAGACTTGAGACTGGGGCGGAGGTTCACCTTCCAGCAGGACAACGACCCTAAACATACAGCCAGAGCTACAATGGAATGGTTTAGATCAAAGCATATTCATGTGTTAGAGGTCCAGTCAAAGTCCAGACCTAAATCCAATTGAGAATCTGTGGCAAGACTTGAAAATTGATGTTCACAGACGCTCTCCATCCAATCTGACAGAGCTTGGGATATTTTGCAAAGAAGAATGGGCAAAAATGTCACTTTCTAGATGTGCAAAGCTGGTAGAGACATCCCTAAAAAGACTTGCAGCTGTAATTGCAGTGAAAGGAGGTTCTACAAAGTATTGACTCAGGGGGGCTGAATACAAAATGCACCCCCCACTTTTCACATATTTATTTGTAAAGAAATTTGAAAACCATTTATAATTTTCCTTCCACTTCATAATTATGTGCCACTTTGTGTTGGTCTATCACATAAGATCCCAATAAAATACATTTACGTTTTTAGTTGTACCCTGACAAAATGTGGAGAATGTCAAGGGGTATGAATACTTTTTCAAGGCACTTTAGCTATACCTCCAAGAGGGGCCAGCCTGATGTGATCTAACAGGACTTTTTCTGACTAAAATTCCACTTTAAACAGTAGTTGCAGATTACAGAGGAACAGGAGGAGGGGGTTTGTTTGGAATCACAGGAATGGGATGGGATCTCTGTTGATGTGCCGCTACTGTTAGCACTACAGACACCTCCTGATTCGTGTTTGGTCTTGAGTCGGTTTCTCCTGTCACAGCTTAGTGGTTATTGAGCTGAAATAAATGATGAACGGGGTGAGACAAGCAGCTGTCTTGGATTCTACAGTTCAATAACATAAGTGTGTCTGGATTAAATTAAGTGCAATTCATGTGAAACATAAACTAGAAGGAGTAATTAAGCCTGAAAATTGAGTCTGAACTGTCCTATCTCATTTCTCTTTATAGTCAGCACCTTTTCTGATGGAACTAATAGGTTTACCAAGCTGCAGAAAGCCCTCTGGTATTTAAGCTTGTGGACTACAAACCCTTTGCCTACAACCAAGAACATCAGACTGTTACAATGGCTTCTGGCTACTTTTAAACTATTGATTTATTAGTTCATCAAGTCCTGATTTAGTCTAAGTACGGCGATTTTTACAAAGTTACATTATTCCAGCTTGGCTTAATGTAATTATGAATGTGCCATGCCTGTGGGATATATCCGTGGAAGCTGGAAATCACTGTAGTGTAGTATAGGGTAGCCACCTTTTCTTCAAGCCAAACCCGAACACTTTACCCACCTGGGACACCTTTGGGTGCCCCAAGGAGAGTAGTAATGCAGTGTGCATATCGTGCCGCAGTAAACATTGGGTGTGGCCAAATTGCTCTTGCTGACATCATCGCCCTTCCCTCCAGTGATGTCCAACCTGCCCCCAGACAGCAGCCCGCAGGGACGGCAACAGATTTGTGTGTGACTATCTTGGTTACATGGGGAGCAACAGCCCTGTCTGAATAATGTGTCCGGGTTTCAGTCCACCTGAAACTCGAACACATGATTCAAAACCTGGACTGTTCGGGTTCATCCCGAACAGGTGGCAACCCTACTCTAGTAGGTACCACTACTTCAATGATTTCCACTAGCCACCGTTCCCCTCACCAAATCAGAGAGCATTTTGCATTCATTGAGAAAATGCAAAGGGTTCCCTGAATGATGCCCCTGTCAAGCAAGCGACCTTCTGTGTTCACTATGCAAGCATGGGATTATTTATTTTAGGTGACCTTATGCAGCCAATTTTGTACTGCTGCTACCAATGGCGGTGCATCCATTAAGGGCAACACTGTATGCAAATGAAATTCTTACCATTTTTTTCACACAAATTGAGCGTCTGAAGAGGTGGTGCCGCGGTGATGTCTCGTGAACAGCAAGCAGAGTTGGGCCCTATTTGAGTTTTTTTTTCTGCTATGGTAGCACTGCCCCTTGAGGGCTGCTTTGATTTATCTGTTCATCTGCACCGCCCTGACCCTGTGAACACTCCAACCCACCTGATACTCTGGATTCAGACATCTTCTTGCAGGCACATTTAAATGACACTCCAACACAAGTCAAATAGATATTCTCTTAAGTGTTACTGGAGTCAAGATATGTGTACAAGAGGGGGTTTATTGATCACCTGAGGTCTGCATAACAAGACAAGTCTCAGGTGAGGAATTCCCAAGAAACAGCTTAATTACAGTTCAATAACACAAATGCCAGCTAGAGAATAAAACAGGTGATTGTAAAGAATCCACTAGCTAATGCAATATGATACCACGCTAAAGGGGAATCCCAGGCCGGCCTATTAAACCTTTACATCCTAATGAGGACCAGATAGAATAGGAATAGGATGGGGCCCTTTAGCCAGTAGCAACAACAGTGTCCAGAGTACAGGCCTGCAGTAGTCTTTACCGGCATTTGGAGCTCTTTAACTTATATCCAAGATATGGCACAGTGATGTGACGGTAAGCAGGGCAGCTTAACCTGGCTAGTGATATTCCTTAGAGTAGTTCAGGATATGGATGTCTATGTACAGTGTCTTATGTAATGCAATAAAGTGTTTCCATAGGCAAGATGTCTGTACACAGTGTCCAAGTATGATAACCAGGTAGGGATTGTGAACAATGGGCAACTGCCCTCTCACCAACTGCAGAGCCGGCTGGGAGTCTCCCGAAAAGCGATCCTGGATCAGATGTCATTCTGGGAAACAACCGGAGATGGCTGACCGGCTGCTGGACACGGGAGGTCCTTGGAGCCGTCTGAAGAGGTGGTGCCACAGTGATGTCTCGCGAACAGCAAGAGGAGTTGGGCCCTCCGGAGGGCTGGAGTCACGGAATGGCCGCGTGGTAGGCTGCAGCACTCTCGTCTAACAGCAGAGAGGTGTTCACTCAGTGAGGCCCCAGGAAGAAGAGAGCGTGGGGCTGATCTACTGACCCTTTCATAGTTCTTCCCAGAGGTCCATTAGTGTTGTCGAGAGGCCTCTGGGATGTGTAGTCCAGGGGTAGTTTCACAACATCAGGCTGGCTGTTCAAAAGACTACTTGTCCAACAACCCTCCCTGCTTGGCTCAAAGATATAAAGTCAGTTACCGGAGCCCAGCATTAGAGGAACACAGGAATATATGGGGAATGACGGGGGGTGGTCTGCGGAACAAGGTCACCGCAGTCCACTGTCGGCTACACTATAAAACATCCAATAAAAAATTTAATTTCTTCATAAATTTAAGCCAAAATGTTTTCTTCTACATGTCTTTGGTAAAAAAATAAAATCCCAATGAGTATATTGATTGGTTTGCGTGAAAGTAATAGCATCTACACATGATGGTATATATACTGGAATTTTTATCTATTTATTTTTATACTAGTAATGGCGACTTATAGTGGAACTGTGATAGACAATCTGACACTAACTGACACTGGGTGGGGACTGAATAACTGACACTGACATCACTAGTGACACTAATGCCGCATACACATGATCAAACTTTCCACCAACAAGTTTTGTTGGCTGAAAATTTGAGGACCTGCTCTCAAACATTTGTTGGCGGAAATTCCGACATGCAAATGTTCGATGGAGCATACACATATGCCCCAGTTGAAGTACTTTCGAACGAAACATGTCGGGTACATAGCCTGCTGGCCAGATTTACCATGCTTTTTATCATTTGTACACATCTTTATTGATGTTTTGTACCATCTTTTATTGTTATTTTTACTTTAAATACATTTTTTACCGGAGTGACCTGCTCTATGTGGAGGCTTTTTTTCTTCTTTTTTTTTTCTCTCCACAAATTATCTTATGTGTTGATGATTATACCTCCTTTCGAGCTGGAGTTTGGACGTGGCTATCGCATATCTGACATCTTGGCTACATGCATCGTTGTCACATCATCTGATGCCATATCACCCCAAGGGGAGGAACGGTTGCTGTGGAGTACTCTTTATGCCTGATTGACTCACCGCCACGGTGTGTGGGCACACACCTTTTGGTAACCCAAGTACCCATCACTTTTATTTTCTAGTCTGTTTCCTCTTTGCTGCATGTTGGAAGAGAAGGTATATACATCTCTAATGCCCCGTACACACGGTCGGAAAATCCGACCACAAAATCCATCAGATTTTTTCCGACGGATTTTGTCCGACACTGGTGTTGCATACACACAGTCGGACAAAGTTGTCGGAAAATCCGATCATTCTGAACGTGGTGACGTTTGTTGCCTACGACGAGACTACGTAGAGGCTAGTAGCCAATAGCTTTGGTCTTGTAATGTGATCTAAGCATGCGTGGCACTTTGTCTGTCGGAATTCGCTACACACGATCAGAAAAAGTCTGATAGGACTTTGTTGTCGGAAAATTTGAAAGCAGGAGATAAAACTTTGTCCGTCGGAAAATCCGACGGAAAAAGTCCGATGGAGCCTACACACGGTCGGAATTTCCGACAACATTGTCCGAAAGGACATTTTCCGTCGGAAAATCCGACCGCGTGTACGGGGCATAAGGCATTTCATACATTTGGATTCCCCTGCGTGAAATTTGGTGATCCCCCTGTAGTGGAATCCCCATATTGCTTTATGAACGGCATTGAGCTATTCAGTTCTACATCCATATTACTGCCATATGGACTTCACAGATTTTTCATATTTTTTTTATTCACTGTGTCTATCACGTTTATTTTTCACTTTTATTTGTGTTGAAGTGGACTTCATCATTATTATACAGTGAACACTTTTTATTTTTATTAATGGTTTACTGTTCCATGCTGTCACAGGCATTGGCCAGGTTTCCTCACCTGCTCAATTTTTTCATTTATATCATTGGTTTATTAGATATACCCTCTTTTGGATATACTACTTTCATTAGTCTGTTTTCACTAGCGCTGCATTTTTTATTTTTTGTTTTATTGTCACAATTGTATCATTGTTGATGCTGGCTGCTTTATTTTCACTTTTGACCTATAAGTAGCGCAATTATTTATTGTTTTTTTTTTTTTGTTTGTTTGTTTTTAGCATACACACAGTCAGACTTTCCGACAACAAGCTCACATCCAACATTTCCCGTCAGAAAGTCCGACAGTGTGTACGTGGTATAATACGGTGATCGGTGCTAATACTATACACTATCACCAATTTAAATGTTCATTTTCTATATAATGTATAATCTATATAATCTATGTAATTGTTGTGCAAACATTTGAGATCCCAGAAAACAGCTAAATACACAGATGAAACACAAATAAGGGAGCTGCTTTATCTATCAAATGATTTGTATTCCTGTCCATCCAGTACTGATTGATATATTGCTTGATTGCCACACAGCACATCCCTGTTAGACCAGGCAGAGTAGACATGGGAGCCGTCAAAAAATTTGTTTTGTTTCGTTCCGTTCCCTATAAAAAAAAAATTGTAATTCGTGTACGAAATTTAATTCTGATACGTACGAAATACGAATTTCGTACGAATCGTTACAAATCGTTAATATCGTTACGAATCGTTACAAATATCGATGCTCTACGAATAATAACGAATTATCCGAAAACGTATTAACGTTACATAACACAAGTCTATATATGTCTATTGTTCACCAATCACTCAGAGGAAGTATGAAATCCGAAATTTCGTTTACGAATACGAAATTTAGTATTTCCTCTGAGTGATTGGTGAACAATAGACAATAGACTTATGTGTTATGTAACATTAATACGTTTTTGGATAATTCGTTACTATTCGTAGAGTGTCGATATTCGTTACGATTCGTAACGATTTGATATACTGAATCTCAAATTCATTCGAATCATTCGTTATATCCGCTATAATTTCTTTCATATTAGTTGAAATTCATCATTTGGTAGTTTGGATTCGGATAATTTGGATCCGAAATTCGTAAACTAAATTTCGTATTTTGTACAGAATTCATATTCGTAAAAATTCGTAATTCGGATTCGTACGAATGTACCAATTTCGAAAATTTGTACGAATTTCCGATTCGTACGAAACTAATCGCACATGTCTACCTGTGAGTAGACAGAGAAAGAAGAGCAGCTCATCTCTCTGCCACCCTGCTCTTCCCTCCTATCATCATGCTCTGTGTTGGCACAAAAGCACTGTAGCACAACTGACTGGTGCTGCTCCTCCCTTTTCCAATCCAAGCTCTGCTGTACAGGGGATTGCAGGAGGCTGATGCCAGATCAAATTCTTAAATTGCTTGCATTTAAAAAATATATTCCATTTATTGGTGTATCATCGATTACAGAGCAGCTTTAATTTGTGTATTTTATATTTATCATTGTCTTAATAAATTAAAAAACTATTTAAAATGTGACCTAAAACCATTATAGTTTCTCTTTAAGAATGAGTACTCTCCTGATCGAAATCAATTCTGACACTTGAGGTAAACTGTGTCAGATTATATGTTCAGGATCCACAGTGCAGGATTAAACAGAACAGCCTCAGACACTCAATCCAAAACTTACTGAAATGTAACTTCATTTCCTGTGCAATCTAGAGCCAACAGAGAACAGGAGAGCATACAGTACCGCTTACCCTACTGGCCGCTGCTCCTCTGTGTATTTGTCTTGTTTCATGCCAGCACACTTTCATGACATGTCAACATACAACGAGAGCATGGAGAGAAACTCTGCTTAATGTCGGGAAGTCTGAGAACCTACTGTATATTTAGACGCTGATTGCTAGGCTGTATCTTATACCAGACCCAACAACAAATGGCCATTTACTGGGATTTACCCTTAAATAATTAAACAAAGGCAAAAGTCTGGATGTGTTGGTTTCAGACCGGCATATGTAGGAATATGATCTTACAGGGTGACTCAAATCAGAATGTAACATTCTAAAATCTGACATAAAATTACAGAGAAAATTCTGAATCAATCATCTGCACACTGCTGTACGTCTTTAAACATTTCTAGCAAACTTTGCATAAAAACAAAGATTTTTGGATCACATACATTGCAATACATGTTCAAGCTGGCCAGCTGTGTCAAAGTCATCCCTCTCTGGCCAGTCCCTACTTTACTCTGCAAAATGCAAAATACTTACTTTCTTATAGCATACTTCAGTGGATATAGTGTCAATATGGGACAGACTAACACAGTCGAAGGAGAGCTACAGACTCAGGTCTGGTCACTGACCTGCCCTATGCAATAGAAAATATGTAGGACACAGTTTTATCACTAAGGGCTTTTGCTCTTTATCCCAGGACAGTTTATGGTAAATTCCAGTCTTACCTTAACGTGGAAGTCCATGCTAAGCCTATCTGATCTTAAACCTGTTCCCACCCACATTCTAAGTGCTATACTAACTAGTCTGTAGAGCAGGGGTCTTCAAATGATGGCACTCCATTTGTTCAGGAACTACAATTCCCATCATGCCTAGTCATGTCTGTGAATGTCATAGTTTTACAATGCCTCATGGGATGTGTAGTTCTGCAACAGCTGAAGGGCCGTAGTTTGAGGATCCCATCTGTAGAGAAAAGATGTCTATACTTACCTATTCTAAGTGCAATCTGTTCTGGTCACGTGATTGGCTTAAGGGGAATCCAGTGCCTGGGTGGTGACATCACCCATAGGCTTACTATCGGACATTCATTGTCAGCTGTCGCTTCTCTCCCCTGAAGCTGGCGCTGGAAGACAATCACAAAGACAATCTGGACTGGACCAGAGTGCTTTGGGAATAGGTAAGTATAGGCATCTCTCCTCAACAGGCTAGTTAGTATAGGACCTAAAATAGGGGTGGAAGCATGTTTAAGATTAGATAGATTTAGCCCAGGCTTCCACTTTAAACCTGAAGTCTATGTATGATCTTTATTGCACAGTTAAATTGGTCCAGTTCATACCAAAAATAAATATGCATATTTCATACCTGAAGGCCCATTGTGGAAGGTGACAATCCCTGTAGTTGCACACATTTGCAAATATATGTGGAAGCTGCACTGCCTCATCAAGGTTCCTCTGTAAAGTGAAGTCCTAACTCCTATATACGAGAGTTGCCATATTGGAGATCCAAAGTTGTTACAGTATCTATTATAGCAATGAATAAATTAAAGCGCAGGTATGCCTGGAGGCAGCCCAACCCTCCTTAAATAAGCAGCTTGTTTGTGTGTGTGTGTGATAGCACTGGACTTGTATAAGTGGGATATTGGTACTTTTGGATTTAAGCCAGAATGAATTCTCCTTCAGAGGGGCTGGCGAACAGTGAATGAGCAGTGTAGACTAAACCTTGTTCTGGTCTTGGGCTGTTGCCTTTCTGATAGTCTCAGAAGAGGACATACAGTAGGTGAAAAGTGCTGAGGAGCACCAGTAGAAAAGTTCATGACACTTCAGGAATTTTAGTAGAAATTTTTATTGACATAGAGTTTGAAGAAAATCCAATGTGTTTCGGGGGAACTGCCTCCCCCTTCTTCAGGGCTAAAGCCATAAGCACGATTGGACTTGTGGTGAGATTAAATTAGGATACCTGAAATGAGGTTTGAGCTGAGTTTTCAGATCAGTTTTCTTGCAAGAAACAGCTCAGATCAAACCTTATTTTGGGTATCTTAATTCAATCTCAATGCTAGTCCAATCAAATACACAGCTTCAGCCCTGAAGAAGAAACACATTGGCTTTTCTTGATGCTCTGTTTCGATATAAAAATAGGATTTAACCCCCTGAAGTGGCACTCCTCAACACTCACCCCAAAACATTACTCCTTAAAAATGCAGGGACACATTAGAAACCTGGGAAGAGGACAATGGCAGCTGAAGGCATTCAGTGTGTCCCCAAGATTTGACTGTGGATTGGTTTATAAAAAGATTGCTGTGGCTATAGTTTGAGCATACAAAATATAAACATGAAGGTTTCATACAGAAGCATCAGTACTGACACACCTACAGCCACATACAGCCATTCACTTGCATGGCAAGCTTCATCTGCTGCCAAGGTGCAGGAAAGTAGTACATGACTTTAAAAATACTTGTTTGGCTGAATAGAAAAACATTCCAACAGACATGCTTCTAAACCTTGGATAAAGTCTTCCCAGAAGAATGGAAGCTGTTATAGCCACATAAAGAGATCCAACACCATACTAAAACCCATGGTTTTGGAATGGTATGTCCAACAAGCTGATACGGGTGTGATAGGTAAGTATCAATAAACATATTGCCATATAATATTGTGATCTTGACTTTTCCTGTAAAACTGAAGTGTAGCCTCATACTCACAACTTTTAAGCCTCCCTGCTCATCCGTTATTTGATTTACAGCCTTTTTTTCCCCTGTGTTGCAGGAAGGGGTGAGACCAAACTCTACTTTTACAGGAAAAGCCAAGACTGGCCTATCATTTCAGCTAACTATAACTCTGGGTCTGCTGACAGTTTTGACACACAGTTTTTATTGAAGGTGTCCTCTGCATTTTATCATCATATGCTCAGTATGGATTGTCCAGGTTCACTTTAAGTAAATTACTTTTACACTTCAGGCTAAACCTCTACCTAAAGCTTTTGCCCAGTTATGGTGGCCAATGTAAATAGCTAAAGTGTAACATCTTCTTTTAACTGAGAAATAAATAGGATGAGAGGATATTTGTTTAATAAAATTACTTCCCGATTCTGCAAGCAGTTATATCCAACAGGCAGGAACCGTGCATTTTTTTGGAAGCGAATATCTGTGGGTGAACTTGTTAACAAGGATGCACCTAAAAAAGCAAGCACCGGGCCCCTTGCTATCACTTCCAAATTAGTGATGGAAACTAGCAGTATACTAATTCAAGGCAAACAACAAGATTTACAGGAAACCTGTTATAATAGAATATGGGCTCTGTTATGGTGGACCTCTGCTTCCCAAAATTGTAATTAGTTGCCAAAACCAATGCTTTGGTTTCAAACATACTAAGTAACTAACTATTCAGAACAATGAGACCTGCCTCCAGGGGAGGTTTAGCCCTTCCAGACTGTTATAAATACTACCTAGCATCACAGCGGGTAACAGCCAGATGGTGGCTGTGCCCTGACCAGTACAGCACCTCCATAATTTTGGAGGCGGCGGTATTAAATTCTCCAGAGGCCAGGCAACATCCTCTATTCTGTGGTCCCAAGGCCGCTTACCCCTTGAGCCCATCCATGTTTACTACTCTCGAGGCATGGAAAACAGGTCTAGCCTACGAGGTTGTACCACATAATACTGTATCCCGAATACTCCGTTGTGGTGCAATACACTTTTATCACATTTTTATACCTTGCCGGATCCACAAGTATCGGCCAAATACAAAATCATACTTGTTTCCCAAATATCTGCTAATTGCTCCTCACGGCCCTTTCATCACTTTCCACTGGTTATAATGTTCCGGCTTCTTACCTGTTCAGATATCTTAAGTTGTCTCATGCTTTCGGTAGCCAATTTCCTAAAGCTTCCTTGAGATTGAAACACTCTGACTTGGAGCATTAAATCCAGACCGAATGCTAAGCATAGATACATTTAGGGCATAATACAGATTTGGTCCACCTCTTTAACTAGTTTTCACTGATGACCTGCTCTAAGACAATAAGGCGTTGGCTTACTTAACCTAGAGAGTGCAAAATCTGGTGCAGTTCTGCAGAGAAACCAATCAGCTTCCAGGTTTTTTTTTTTTATCAAAGCTTAATTCAACAAGCTGAAGTTAGAAGCTGATTGGCTACCAGGCACAGTTGCACTAGATTTTGCACTTTCCAGTTTTAGTAAATGAATCCCTATGTGTCAATTAAAGTGTATCTAAACCCAAAAACAACATATGAGATATTGCAGCTTATCAGTGCCTAAATGGGGTGTCTGTAAACGTTTTATTTGTTAGGCTTTTTTTCTTTATTTTTGCCTGGGGACTCCATTAACACTGTTAACATACTTCCAGTCTTAGGATGGCAAAACTTACAGGCCTTTCTGGATGAGGACAACAGAAGCTAGATAGGACAACGGAACTCCGACCCTATCTTATTTCCATAACATAAACAGGTGGGACTCTGTGGTCTTAAAGTGGATGTAAACCCCCAAAAAATATATTTTTTGTCATAATGTAGAGAATAATATTTCCTTTCATTCGAGCCCAGTCTTGCCACACAGATTTACTCCAGCCCTGAGAAATCCTCTTTTATTGTTCAGTTAGAAATATCTTGACAAAGTGCTAAAAACTTTGTCAAAAACGCCCCCCTGCTGTGAGTGACAGGTGATTTACATATCATGCACTAGCCTAAGAGAGGCACAGACCACAGATCCACAGACCAGAGTGAAAATAAATTTATTCTCGAGTGAACAGTAAGAAGAATATAGGGGAGATGTATGTAGTCAGAGCTGAGCAGAGTAGAACATGCAGTGATCTGATGATTGTTATAGTGCAGTGTGTGTGTCTGAGGATACATTGATCACAGGATTTGTTATGTGGGCGAGGGGTGGATTTCTCACTTTTTATAATTACACAGGATGTAATTTACATCCACTTTAATGTAAGAGGCAGAAAGCACAAGAAGTTAACAGCTCACAGTTTTCCAGCAGGATCAACAGGTATTTTTTTTACTTTTCAAACATATAACAAAATTCTTTCCATTGCATATTTCATAGACCAAAGGGATCAAATAAGAGAAGCTTATTGTTAGAGTTTACATACCTTTTTCAGTTCGTTTTGTATGGTATCGCCTACCTGACGTTTAGGGTCAATCGGCACCTACCAATTTTAGTCCTGAGGAAACAATTAAATGTGAAACGTGTTTACTATACAAGCTTCATGGACCCTAATTCCTGATACACGTATATATTTTACAATGGATTGCTCTACTAATTATTGACAGAATCCAGGCTTCCTTGTTTGTAAATTGGGTATCTGTTGACCTTGTCCAGTTGAGGGTGTTGTTGTTTTTTCACATTTTAGTGTCTGTTTCTTTTTTATTATATTTTTTGTATTTTTGTAATAAAGACAAATATATTTATATTTTTATATATATTCGTTCCACCTTGTGCCTGCAAAAGTCCTTTATTCTTTGAGAAAGTTTCTACTTCTCTCAATCCTTTTTCATATAACTATGGATGTTGGTATGGTGAGGGTCCTCCCTTCTTATACATACCATTTAAGTTACTGGAATGTAAGTTCACAGACCTGTAACCAGTTGGTTTATCTGTTTCTACGAAAGCATGCAGTTGATACGCCAGTCTCCAGCTGGTCAGCCCTCAATGGCAGAAGAAACAAAAGAAATGGTTAGGGTGATAAAATGGAAATCCATGCTTGTATTGACTGAATACTTTCTCTTTTATTTAAGAAGAAATTAAGACAGGAATAGACAAAGCTAAGGTGGGAAATATAATCCCCCTTTAAATAAATTCTAAAAGGAAGAAAGTTTAAAAACATCTATGCGGAAAGTAAAAGTCTATAAACAAGGTTTTCAATGAGCGGTCATTTCATGTCCGGGCATCAAGGGCAGGACAAAAGTGCACAGCGATCAGGTTGCAGTATTCTCCTGCGGCCTAAAGCCGATCTGCTTTTCAACCGCACACCATTCTTAAAATGATAACCTTCTGAGTTATTTTTCTGCTACGTGAATTATGTGAAAATTATGGTATATATGACTGGAATCATGTTATTATTCTAAAAATGGCTTTTGGTAAAAAGCTGTTTAACATCTGTATGTGAGGGGAACAAAATAAGTTGCTTAGATGGGCACATCGGAAAATGGAGCCGTCTACTCTGGAGCGGGTTTTACAACGGATGAATGCTTTCCGGCCCTGTTCACAATTGTGTATTTTTTGGTGCAATTCAACGCACGTTCAACTGTACACAAAATACATGGTGAGATCAGTGATGTCATAGTCAATGGCACTGATCATGCCTCTTCAATATTTCCAGAAGAAGGTACCCTGCAACCAAGGGCTTCACATACGTTTCATTAAAAAATTTGCGTTTTTATTTTAATTTAAAAAACAGCGGCATAAAACTAATTTTAATGGTGACCACATCCAGCATTTTGTCAAGCCCAAAGAATATAAAAATCTTGCACCAAGAAACATTTCAGTATTGCCCATACTAACCACAAAGTGTCACCTCAATGCTAACCAGCAATTTATCAAACAGCAAGTTCCTGGACCTGATCAGGAACATCAAAGATTTACATTCTAATGAAAAATGTGCCACGCCCAATCCAGAGGTTTCACGTCAGTATTGGTCACTCCCCTTGCAGTTATTGAGCATGATAAGGCACTTATATCCTATTGCACAAAACACCACCCCACTACTTTATTCATCTACCACTATATCCATATTGGTCATTCCACTTTTTAGGCAGTATATCTGTTAGGGAACTACATCACTTATTCAGCACATTCACCGCCCCATTTTGGCCTCTCTCCTTTGCAAGCAGTGAACCTGATGGGGAACTCCTTCTCCTATTCTATACAAGCACTGCCCCTTCACGCCAGTCTTACCCATAGCAACCCCATGAGGCAGTAGGTCAGCATACCTTCTCACAGACTCAGCTGTAATATGAGAGTTTCATCCCTCTCGTTACCAAATATTATATTTAATAGGCACAATCCATTCATGATCACAAATTAAAATACTTAGTAATATTAACACATGGGCATGTCTACAAATTAAAGGCAAAAATATCATGCTGAAATAAATAACAAGTTAAGAAAAACTCTTTGTCTAACCTGACTAGAAAGGAGTACTTTGATGATTGGCCAGAACACCAACAATACAATACAACCAATGAGAAAATAATGTGAGAAATACTAGAAGTTGATGAAATACCAACAATATCCAAAACACAGAACTACTTTCATAATAGTGATTTAAGGTCATATTCCCTATTCAAACCACAGTGCTTCTTTCTTTAACAAACTCTTTTTCTCGTCACCCCGGCTTTTTGGTACATGCAAAATCTGAAATCCTAATTGAGATGCATGTGTCCTTGTTTTATAAAGTGTTCCGCCACTGATTGTTCTACAAATCTGTACCTTATTAGACTTATGGGACAAAATTCTATCCCTCACACATTGTGTGGTTTCTCCAATGGTTGTATGGACACTTAATATAATACCTATCATGCCCAGAATTACAAGTGTAATAGTCATGTTTGCCAAATATTATCCCCCTACATGGTTGAAATATAGTCTCTGTCTTAAAAACTTTATTGTATTGGGCACATCCTAAACAAGGAAATGTGCCCACATTTTTTCATCCAAAATCCTCTCTGTCTGCCAACTTTTTAAATATCTGTATTAACTGACCTGTTACTAATTGCCATTTATAAGAAATAAGTGTATTTATAAGGAATTCAGAAACATATTGTAAATTAACTGTTCCCCATCTTTTCTGTACAATCCTCCCTATTTGTATAAACAGGGCATTGTACCTAGTAAAAAATTGAATAGGTTGACAGTCCAATTGTGTCTTTTGGTTTTTACTACCTTTTTTCCATGTAAGCTTTCATCCTAACTCTCTTGTCTTCGAATGTAGTGTTGTGCAATCAGATGGTGCTATATAAACCCTGTATAATAATGTCCAGACCTGCAAGATCCAGTATCTTATGTGGATATCCCCTACTAATAAATTTATGTTTTATAGTCTCAATATTTACCTTAATCTCTGCAGGATCCATTATAATGGGATATACCTTCATTAATTGGAATTTAGGAACCGCTTTTTTCAAAAATTAAGTATCTATCTGGAGTGAGAATCTATCTGTTGGTATCACAAAAAGTTAATGTTTTAAAACATGACCCTCTCTGTATACAAGAGTATACAGAAAAGGGAACCTGCTCAAAACTCCTATGCTCTGTAACCAGATAATTGTACATTTCATAGGCAAAGAATCCAAAAACCTTGATGCAGTCTAATGTTGACCAACTCACAGCATGAAGATGTCGTCAATATACCTCATCTAATATCATGCATATCACTGAATTAATAAATCAGTATAAACATATGTTTTCTCATACATCTCTATTGACAACTTATCATAGGTGAGAGCCACATTTGACTTCATTACAGTGCCTCTTATTTGTTCAAAAAATGTATCCCTAAACATGAAATAATTCGGAGCCAATACTATTGGTAATTAAACCATCATAAATTTTCTTTGTCCAAAAATCTAGATAAGTTTGGAGACAACAATCTATTAAATGAGTACTTATTAAGACAGTGGTGTTAGGCATGTCATATAGAACGATGTGTAGAGTGCAAGGATAACAATGATGAATCAGCCAGTAATTGCTTAACATTTGCTCTAAATTGTATATATTTTTTATCATTGAAAATCATGATTTTACTTGATCCACAAGTGGTATCTGTAAAGTCTGAACATAATTTTAGTTAATTAATGGTATGAGTATATGAATGCGGTACCAATCTGGCCCTTATTTTTCTATAGATTGACAAAAATCGATTACTGTCAACCCCTCTTTGTGAGGATTGACCTATATATACTCTTAAGTCAAATGTCACTAATAAGCACAAAAACAGAGTCCATTGCATTGAATGTCCCTGAGGTCAAACAGGGTCCCTATGCATTTTGGAAAGTATATACTGTACAAAGCAGGGGTAATAGGGAATATCATCTACAGAAATCACACAAGTTTCTCATCTTTATTGCCCATTTCAAGAGCACTATAAACTACTCATAATATCTTTCTCTGAATCTCAAAAACATGGTCAGTGTTCAACTTACAATATCTAGAACTATCTAATTAAAATCTTAAGAAATGATTAAAATAAGAAATGATTTAAGTACATAAACAGTAAGAAAGGGAGATCAGATCATATTGGTCCCATAAAGAATGATGAAGGGAATATGGTTACTAAGGATTGAGAGGTGACGAAGGTATTGAATTTATTCTTCTCCTCAGTCTTCACGAGGGAATCGGGGGCTTCAGTAACCAAAACTGCAATATTTATCCTCATGACACGTCACAGGAAGCAACCTCATGGCTAACAGAGGACAGAATTAGAAATAGACTTGAAAAACTGAACATTAATAAGTCCCCCGGACCAGATGGCTTGCACCTGAGGGTCCTTAACCGCTTAAGGACCGCCTCCTGCACATTTACGTCGGCAGAATGGCACGGCTGGGCACATCAATGTACAGGTACATTGCTCTTTAAGTGCCCAGCCGTGGGTCGCGCGCGCCGCTGGCGGCAGGCTCGTGACCCGGTCCTGAGCCCGTGACCATGGCCACGGAACCAGCGGACCCGATCACTGCTGGTGTCCCGCGATCGGGTCACAGAGCTGAAGAACGGGGAGAGGTATGTGTAAACAAACCTCTCCCCGTGCTTCCTAGTGAGACTGTCACTGATCATCTGTTCCCTGTCATCGGGTAAGCCGATAAGTGATGTTGAATGTCAAGCCACACCCCTTCAGTAAAAAAAACACACACACATCACACTTAACCCCTCCCCGCCCCCTAGTGGTTAACCCCTTCACTGCCAGTGTCATTTACACAGGAATGAGTGCATTTAAATAGCACTGATTGCTGTATAAATGACAATGGTCCCAAAAATGTATCAAAAATGTCCGATGTGTCCACCATAATGTCGCTGTCACAGTAAAAATTGCTGATCGCCACCATTACTAGTAAAAAAAAAATATTAATAAAAATGCTATAAAAACTATCCCCTATTTTGTAAACGCTATAACTTTTGCGCAAACCAATCAATAATCGCTAATTGCGATTTTTTTTTACCAAAAATATCAAAAAGAATACATATCGGCCTAAACTGAGGAAAAAAATTTTTTTATATATTTGTTTGGGGATATTTATAATAGCAAAAAGTAAAAAATATTGCATTTTTTTCAAAATTGTTGCTCTATTTTTGTTTATAGCGCAATAGACTTGAAAACCGCAGAGGTGATCAAATACCACCAAAAGAAAGCTCTATTTGTGGTAAAAAAAAGGACGCCAATTTTGTTTGGGAGCCACGTCGCACAACCGTGCAATTGTCAGTTAAAATGACGCAGTGCCGAATCGCAAAAAGGGGCCTGGTCCTTTGGCTGCAAATTGGTCCGGGGCTGAAGTGGTTAAGGAACTCAGTCAAGTAATTGCCAGACCATTGTTCCGAATTTTTAGTCTACTGACTGGAATGTTACCAGCTGATTGGAAAAAAAAGGGAGGAGTCCCTAAAAACTGAAGTTCTTCCCTTATCCGCTCGTTTACAAATCAAATGTTTTTCCTTCATAAACTGCATTTTCTTTACACACTTGCTGTGCTGTTGACTATATATCTGTGTATGTTGTATGCATTTTCATATGTGTTTATCTGCCTCTAAATTAAAGTTATGTGGACTGGACTATAAGCAAAACTAGGAAGAAAATTCCTTAAAGGTTAATTCCACTTTCATGGGAAAAAAATTGCAAATAAAAAAAAAAAATATTATAGCATATGCAATTGCTACACAAGTCATATTGTAATTGAACGTTATTAAACTTGGCCTTTCCCTTTAACAGGAACTTTCTGTAAAATGCAATATGGCAACCTGGAGGTTTTCTGTACACAGATGGTGTAGGGATCACCCGCTAGAATTGTCCTTTCCTGCTTGTCTGATGATAATGCCGCTAGCAATAATCGCTACGTTCTCCCAGTAGGGATTGTTCCCCACGCCCACCCGCCAGGAGAACACAATAGCTCTGTGGGAGGGAATCGATTTTCTTTCCTCCAACCGGTGGTCTTTTTGCTCACATGTCAAAAATATTTTATATAACGGGTTATAGTTACATAGTTACATAGTTAGCTAGGCTGAAAAAAGTCCATCCAGTTCAACCATAAAAAAAATAATAATAATAAAAATAAAAAATATCGTACAATCCAATTCTATACCCACAGTTGATCCAGAGGAAGGCAAACCCAGCAGAGCATGCTCCAATATGCTACAGCAGGGGAAAAAAATCCCTTCCTGATCCCCCAAGAGGCAATCGGATTTTCCCTGGATCAACTTTACCTATAAATGTTAGTACCCAGTTATATTATGTATATTTAGGAAAGTATCCAGGCCTTTCTTAAAGCAATCTACTGAGCTGGCCAGAACCACCTCTGCAGTGAGTCTATTCTACATTTTCACAGCTCTTACCGTGAAGAAACCTTTCCGTATTTGGAGATGAAATCTCTTTTCCTCCAGACATAACGAGTGCTCCCTTGTCCTCTGTGTTAACCTTAAAGTGAATAACTCAACACCAAGTTCACTATATGGACCCCTTATATAATTACAGTTTCACTTGTTCAAGTATTTCCAATATTCCTAAAACCGAACATCAGGCAAACAGCTCAATACATAGATGTATTACATATATGGGAGATGTTAATCATTTCAAAGCATTTGTACTTCTGTCCGTCCAACCGTAAGATTTAGACAACTCTAACTCGCCGTGTTTAGATGAACAAAAATGCTGACTATAACCCTAAGAACACCATCCCTACAGTCAAGCACAGAGGTGGAAACATGATGCTTTGGGGCTGTTTCTCTCCTAAAGGTACAGGCCAAATTTGGCGCATTGAGGGGCCAATAGACAGGACCATGTTTTGTAAAATCTTGGATAAGAACCTTCTTTCCTCACTCAGAACACTGAAAATGGCTCGTGGATGGGTCTTCCAGCATGACAATGACCCAAACATACCGCCAAGGCAACAAAGGAGTGGCTCTAGAAGAAACACATTAAAGGGGTTGTAAAGCTAAAATAAATGTTGAAAATATCTGATCTATATGCTATATAGATCATGAATCTAGCCGTTATTTCTGCCGAAATGTTTTATTTACCTGTTAGATAAATAGGCTTTATCAGCACTTCCTCCTTTCCTCTGTGTATGTTCTCCTCAACTTCCGGGTTTTCGAGGAAGGCTCCCTTGCCTCCCATGCCTGTGAAGGCACACAGCATCTCCCCAAAGGGATGTAGTCCCAAGGGAGGGGGCGAGCATGCTGACTAACCCCCAGCCAGAATGGCTCGGATGATGGGGGCAAGTTTCTAGAGGAGGAACAGGAAGTTGAAAATTCACACACAGAAAAAAAGCATTTACAAAGGAAAACAAAGGAAAAGGTAAGTGAACCAACAGTACACTGCCTTAAAGGAACATATTTAGAAAATAAAAAACTAACCTTTAGTATCACTTTAAGGTCATGGAGTGGCCTAACCAGTCTCCAGACCTTAATCCTATGGAAAATGTATGGAGAGAGCTGAAACTTCGAGTTGCCAAAAGACAGCCAAGAAACCTTAAGGATTTAGAGAAGATCTGTAAAGAAGAGTGGACCAAAACCCGTCCTGAGATGTGTGCATACTTTGTAACCAACTACAAGAAATGTCTTACCTCTGTGCTTGCTAACAAGTCCTTCTTCACCAAGTACTAAGTCATGGTTTGCTTAGGGATTAAATACTTATTTTTCTCACTGAACTGCAACTTAATTTATAGCATTTGTTTTATGTGTTTTTTTTTCTGGATTTTTGGTTGATATTCTCTCTCTATCATTTAAAATACACATATGATAAAATATTATAACTAAATAATATACCCTGTAAGTGGGCAAACTTACAAAATCTGCAGGGGATCAAATAATTATTTTCCCCACTGTATACAGACTGATTTTACTGTTTACTAACACTTTAATGGTGTAATTTCTCTCAAAGAAAACAAACTTCTTTACACCACATATTGTTCGGGATCTGCAAGGACTACGATCAGTATCTTTGGAGAGCCTGGAGAAGATTTTAGATATCCTCTGTCCTCGGAGGACTTCTGCTTCCCCATAATCCTGTGATTTTTTTCTTGCTCAATTTTGGAATCTGGCACCTGTTGTTTTGTTGCCCTTTCCTTGTCTTTATGGTGTTTGGTTGTAACTTTTGTTCATGATCGAAGAATCATCTACCTAACATTCCCCTCTACTGAAGAAGCTTGTCTGCGAAACATGTTGAGAAACTGTAGCTCTTCCCTAATTTCTGTCTTTCATTGTGATGTTTCATTTGTTTTTTACTATACTGAGTGGCTATACCCCCGGTGGGCTGGCCTTTTCTGGAGCGGTTCAATGTAATTTGCAATATATATATACATATATACTGTAGATGGGGTTATGGTGGCATTGTTCATTACAATATTCTGTGGGTGTTTTTACAAAAATTATTTTGTTTTTCAGATTCGAATACTTTTCAACCTGTTTATTTGAATTGGTATTAATAAAAATTCGATTTTTTTACTAGATGCATGTTTGTGTTCTTTGAATAGTACACCATTAAAGCCCCTTAGCACTTTTTAGGCTCATTTGTCTGTTTATGATGTATGGGATGTGGTGTTAGATGTTTGTTGTTACTTTTTTGTGTTTAATGAATATAGAGCTACAAGAAGTTGTGTTTTTTATATATCTGCATGAGGTTCAGCTTTAGTTCATTGGATGGGAATGTAATTTTATTCACAAGGTGCATTTTCCTATACAGCTAATATATAACCTATGAAGCTTTCCTATGAATATACTTCAGCAAAGATCTGTGAAAGGTTTTTGTTTTTCTTTCTAACCCTACGCTGTAGCAGAGGTGGGGGAGACATAGTCATCTATTTATTTCACAAGGTTTGCAGAACAAGTAGTAACCCAGCCTTGAAACTTTCATTTTGCACTTGCAGTGAACTTTTGGAAATTTTTTCTATAACATAGTGTGCCATAGAACTTTCCATTTTAACACTTGTGTGGTATGTTCATTGAACCCAGACATTTTCCTGCACTTCATTGTACATATTTTTTTTTCTGTTTTTATTTTTTATTTTAAAGGGATCAATACAGTCTTAAAGTGTTTGTAAAGGATTACTTAAACAAAAAAAAAAAAAAAATGTCATACTTACCTGGTCTGTGCAATGATTTGCACAGAGAAACCCCAATCCTCCGATTCTGGGGCCCCCCTCTGGCGTGCTGGGCCCTTTCCCCTTTGCTGAGTGCCCCCATAGTAAGCTGCTTGCTATGGGGGCACTCGTGCATGCTCGCTTCCGAGCTGACACTCTGTACATGAGACACAGAGCTTAGCCCCGCCTCCGGCTCCCTCTTCACTGGCCAATGGCTCCTGCTGCTGCTGCCTCCCAGCCAAAGAGGAGTGAGAGACCTGGGAGTGCTCACTCCTGAGCTGACACTCTGTTCATAAGACACAGAGAGCTCAGCCCCGCCTCCCACTACCTCTTCACTGGCCAAAGACTCCTGCTGCTGCATCTCAGCCAATGAGGAGTAAGAGACCCAGGAGAGCAGGCGCTCTCCTGCACAGCGTTGGATTGAGAAAGGGCTCAGGTAAGTATTGGGGGACTGAGGGGTAGCTGCACACTGAAGGTTTTTTTACCTTTAAGAATGCATGAAGGTAAAAAACCTTCAGCCTTTTGAACCACATTAAAGAAAAATTGTCATAAGAGACACAGCACAAGTATCAATTTGCTTGAGTAAGAAATCACAGAAAATATGTCTGGTTTATTCCCATCAGGAGTGGTAAATTATATATTTTATTGTTGAAAAACCCAGTTTGCTCAATGGATTGGTAATGTAGCTTAAAGCAGACCTACCAGTTCACTTCCAAGCAGCAGAGGGTTAACAGGGTAGTAATCCCCACCTCCAATGATATCAGCAGCCTAAAAATTAAGTAATAGACTAAATTACTATGAAATTTGTAGGGTAGGGGCATGGAAGCGCCCAGTCTAATTCCCCAAATTGGCCAGGAAAATTATGTCAGGAAAATTAGGGTTGGGGCCGCTGAAGTAAAAAGGAGGCAGTGTAAGTTCCTCTTTAGCCACTAAAGATCCCCAGAGTAGTTAGTGGGGTACACCATAGAGTGTGAGAAATTGTCTTCCCTGCTCCTACCAGTGTGGGGCATCTTGGGTAAGAGGGCTCTGTAAAAGCACTCTGTAAAAATGGTCTGGCGGGATTTGGTCATGGGAATCAATGAAAGGACCAAGGCTGCAAAGTTATAATCTTTGAGGCTCTGTGAGCTTCCACCTAGAGAAGATGTGCATGACTAATGGGAATACTCACATCCCTTGGGCATGGGATGTAGGACTCTGGTAAATCACTAAAGATATAACTTGCTTCTCTACTCAGCTCTCATCTTTGCTGTGTCATCACTATTGGGATGACTGGAAGGATGAACAAAATATATGTAAATCAGCTGCATTCAGTAAAGAGTTAAAAAGTCTTTTGTTGTATAGACTCTTCCTTCTGCTACCATCAAGATGGAGATGTCTTCTGGAAAGGAACAGGTGCTAGACAAAGCTGCTATTGGGGTCCATTGCCATAAGGCCTAAGAAAGGTATGGAATGGGCTTATTGGATGATGTTGGTTAGGGCATGCCGGAGGCCTCCCAGGGGGTGCCTTTGTATTGGTGCTGGGGGGGATCCCATGCCCTTAGTGCCTTAGAGAGTCTAAGGGGACCAACCTATGCTGGACAGTAAGAGGTTAAAGAGTACGGGTGCTCCCACACCACATGGATGTACATGTGGAAGACATGCAGCTCAGTACATGGCTAAACCACTACACAACAAATGGCAGTGGCAGTGGTATCACCTTGCTGCCTGGAACAGTAGTCTTTAAGGGTTTTGATTTAATTCCCTCAGGTGGCAATAAGGTCTTATTCTTTGACTGGAGGCAACCATTTGTTGGGTGACAGTGGTCAGTCTGCAGTTGAAGAAGTAGAACCATTTTATGTATGGTGAAGAGCATAACCCAGGCCTAATACATGAACACGTAATGGAATCCCCTATCTGGGTTTAACACAGTACCGCTGGTTGTGTTCTCCCTGGGACAGCTAAGAGGCTTCTGAAGAGGAGAACCAGGGAGAATATATCCAGCTTCCTACAAGGACTGCTAAACCAGTTAGAGTCTACCTGCTGGCGAATAATTTTTGAAGCAACTGCCACAATGGCGAGACAAATTATAGGTCATCAACCCTGCTCATTCTGCTCTTTGTCAACACGTATGCCCTGGAAAAGAGCCTGATTGGCTGCTAGCGCTGCCCCTTCCTCTTCCAACCTGAGAACAGATTTTTAAGGGATTAGGGATGTGGGCAGGGGGTAGAGGCGGTGGTGGTAATCACATCCTCCATGTTTCCCTCCTCCTTGGGCGCCAAGCAAGCGCAAAATGAGAGAGAGGCCTACCCCGTGTGGGTTCTTCTGAGCTATGCTAGGCTGGTTAGGGTCACTTCGCTCTACACATGGGGTACCTTTACTCTCGTGCCATTTCCGACAATGCCCTGGGACAGAGCTGAGGTTGTCATGGGGGAATACCTGAACTTAAGGTGGGCTTTTAAAGATGAACATACGCCGTGTACACTTGCACCATAACTGTTCTCCAGTTAACTCTCAGGTCTTCGTGACAATGTACACCTTCTCTGTAACTTGCAATTAGGAGAGACACCCTGAACCTTGTCCACATCCACCTGTCCAGCGTATCATCGTGACCTCACTCTCAGCAACGCTATGGGATCCTGCCTTGCACAGAGCATGGACTCCATGCATACACTTAACTTCACTTAACTCTTATGTACCTGGGTATAGGCTGGGGACCTGTGCGGTGCGAGCCTGCTTCCATTGCTAGAGGAGCTGGAATGATCATGGAGAGAGTGCCGACAACCCACCTATCTCAGGCACACGCTTAACAACAGGCAGCTTGTTAAACTTCCGTTACCCTAGGTAGCCACTTGCTTCAACTCCACAATTAGAATCTACCTGCTGGCATACAGCAGGTACTCCAAAGACATACTGGTAGGTTAATTGGCTTCTGTCCAAAATTGGCCCTAGTGTATGATAGGGGACCTTGGATTGTGGGCTCCTTGAGGGTAGGGACCGATGTGAGTGTGCGATGTACAATGTACAGGGATAGGGACAATTGTAGACACGCACCCACACTCACTCAGGTTGAACTCGTTGGACTGGTGTCTTTATTCAACTTTACTAACTATGTAATTATGTAATGTGTTAATTCTTGGAGCTGTTTTCATACCTCAAGGTGTTTAATGACCCAAACTGTAGATTGTATGTGCCAGTTACCCCTTGAGTAACTTCAGACCAGGCAGGAAGGAACAAGGTTTCAGAATTTTACTTGAAAAAGTGCAAAGTGCATTACAAAGTATAACATACTTCCCTAACCCTATGTTCTGCTCCAGCATACCTGCAAAGGTAGAGTCCATGTAACATACAGAGTCCATCAGAGGCATTCTCCAGCAGCTGGTGTCTTTGGGGCGAACCTCAAGTTCTGATGACCTTTACATCGCTGTAGTAGTAAGCAACATACTTCTGCTCCTCACGGGTGCTGTTCTCCGTCTCTTTCCCTTACAGGCACCAGGCCCCTCTAGGGACAATGCCAGCTCTACCCACACTGTCCTTCCAGATCTCTGTCTCTCTGGCCTATTAAGGGCCCTGGACCTCTCTACTCCAGACCACTGCCCCTCTTTTGTAACACAGGATCTGTGGGTCGGAACCCAGAGAAAAAACAGCCAAAAACAAAAGAACTGGGAAAGTTAACTCTTAACCTCCCGTCCAGGACAGCACTTAACTGGCTATTTCCAACCCGATTACAAGGATATAAAGAAAACAATCTTAGAACAAATGCTATTTTTTATATTTACTTTGAGTATAATTTTTTATTTTTATTTTATTAGTCAGAGCCACAATTATTTCCCACTAGATCATCTGCTTAAAAAGAAAAAAGGTAAAGTAAAATTAAACCTATGATTTCAAATACACATTAGGAAAATTACAGTTTAATTCTGATTGGTTGCTATGATCAGCTCAACTTCTCTTCTCCACTTTTCTAGAACATTTCTTTTAGTGATAGAATAATAAAACCAGTGTTTCATTGGAGAAGGACTTACAACAAACAGACAGAACAAGCATATAGATTGTGATTTTTTTTTTCTCTGTGAATAACATGTGGCTTGGCCCAAGTGATGGCTTGCAACAAGACAGCAATTTTTGTTTTACAATGTTTTACCACATAGTATTTATATCCCCGCAAACACTACGAGTGAATGCTCTAAAAACGACTAGCAAGTAACTTAAACACTGAGCAACCTTCATAACGTATTGGCTGAGAAATGAGAATATGAATAAATGTATGTCATAGAATTTATATATATATATATATATATATATATATATATATATATATATATATATATATATATATATATATATAGTTGTATTTTAAAACTGCAGCAGTGCCTGAGGGGTTCTTATACTTCTCTAAATACCTACATTATTAAATAAAGTATCTACAATAAATGATTTCACTTTAGCATGTTTAACAAATAAAGTAGACCTGTATATTAGCCTAAAAGCTACGTAAGTGTACTTTCATAAAAAATATAGCAATTAAAAAAATAATATTATAGAGTTGCTACACATGCCATGTTGTAATTTCTATACAGACAAACTTAAAAAAGAGACTTACTGTGAAACTATTACAGCCAGTGTTAATTCCCCCTCCATCCACTAGAGGACACCGGAGGACATGGATTGCAAGAGAAGAAAAACATGTAGGATTATGGGGAGTGTAGTTCACAGAAGAGACTCAACCATTACTACAAGATTGCTGAGAATTACAGCTCTCAGGAGAGAGACATTTAGGCAGGCCATACATGGGTCAAATTTTGAAAGAATTTTCTTTCGAAAATCTTATCTAAGAATTTTAGTTCGAATTTCGCACCATTAGTGGGCTGCAGCAACGGCAGATTTTCATGCGTCCAATGAATTTGAGTAATCGTGCATGTTGGAAATTTTTTGAAAAACAAACGATTTTCTAATCAATGATGGGAGAATCGTGCGAGAAATGTAATTGAAGAAATACGCATGTGCGAGAAAAGAAAGTTCCCGGAAAGAAAAGGAGATTCCCAGCCACGAAAATTATTTTCTGTGGCAACAGGAGGTGAAATTGAAGGCTTGGTTGGTCGAATTTCAAAATCATTGGTGGCACCATCGGATCACAAAACGCATAAAATTTCTGATTTTTAAAAAAAAAAAAATTTCAAAATTTTGACATGTATGGTCAGCCTAAGGCCTCATGTACGATAGGCATTGAAAAAAAAAGCCACTTTTAAAGAGGAAGTAAACCCTAATGGGTTTACTTCCTCTTTGTTTCCCGGCAAAGGTAAAGCATAATGGACTACTATGCATCGCATAGTAGTCCATTATGTGTCACTTACCTGACACAGGAGCCAGCGATGTCACCGCTGTCCCCTTGTGTACGGAGCCTCCATCTTCTTGGTGGGTCTCCGGGCGCATGCGCACGGGAGCCACCACTCGCGGCATATCACCGTTGAGAGCGGCTTTCTCAGTGCGCCTGCATGCCGCTGTCTACGGCACATGCGCCGTAGACAGCGGTGCCTGTCTTTTGGCACATATCTCATAAACCGTGTAGGTTTAGGAGATATTTCTTTGACCTACAGGTAAGCCTTAATCTAGGCTTACCTGTAGGTCCAAGTGGTTTGTAAGGGTTTACAACCACTTTAAGGGCGTTTGGTGTTTTTTTTTTTCTGCCTCTAAACACCTCCCTATGTTAGCCTATGTGTCCATGCACGCATAGGCGTTTACAGGTGTTTAAAGGGAGAAGCATTAAGAGGCGGAAAAAAAAAAAAAAAAAAAAACATTGTGTGTTCAGGAGAGGAACGTTTGTGCGGAAAAAATGGCCAACGTTCCTACATGCATGTAAATGCTTCTAAACGCTAGGCGCATTTAGTTCTTGAGCGTTCATTCATTTCAATGGCCAGAATAAATTAATATTCTGCCCAATGGAATGAAAGCAAGACAAAATGCTTGACATAGGTAAACGCATCTAAACGTGCCTAAATGCATGTGCACAGCGTGGCTTTGAGTGCATTTTTTATTCTGCTTTTCTCCTGCTAGGAGAAAGACATTCAGAAGAGTAGGGAAAATGCACAGTCGTTTTTTACGGGCTGAGAGAAGAAGATGGTCCTCTTTCTGTGGGAACACCAGGACTGAGACAAGCTGCAACCTGCATGAGAGCAGTGGAGGCAGAGAGAGTGCGATTCCTATCTGTGAGCAGTGGAGGCAGAGCAGGCACTATTTCAAAGCCTTGGAGTGCAACCTGGACCATGGGGAGCCTGCTGTGAAGTCAAACAGTCAGACACTGAGGACACCATCAGAGAGAGAGAGAGGAACAAACCATTTTGCCTAGTGCTTAGATGGAAATCTTCTACTTACACAGGACTGGTCAGCATCTGTCAGAGGGACAGATTTGCCTGCAAGTGTAGCTCTCACTTCCAAAGGGGCCCCTGAGCAGCATTCGGTCCGCTCAAGTCACTGAAATGCCTAGGGCAGTGATGGCGAACCCTGGCACAGATGTTTTGGAACTACATTTCCCATGATGCTCAACTACACTGCAGAGTGCATAAGCATCATGGGAAATGTAGTTCCAAAACATCTGGGGTGCCAAGGTTCGCCATCACTGGCCTAGGGCTTGCCTTTTTCAACATTTATTGCCGAATAATAGGGCCAGGAGATACTCCAGAACACTGAACAGTAATAGGAGGAAACTCTTGACTCTGGAGCTAATTCTTCGTACAGTCCGCTCAACAAAAGCTCCTGGGGAGGACCAGGGCAGCTTCAGGCTTCAGACTATTTATGCTCACTCCCAGCCACCATCTGGGCAGCCTCCTCTAAAGATTGGCTGAGACTTATTCTCTGTGCACACCTGCTAGTAAAGACTTGACCTCTGCTCGCACTATACAGTGTTCCCACATCGATATGAACTAAACAGAAAATGAAAAATGCTTGACTATTGTGAATTCTAAATTAAATAATAAGTAAATAACATTACTATAAATCAGCAAACATGCTCAAAACAACCAATTCATCAAATAATGATACGTGCGCTCATTAACATTGATCAGTGACAATAACACTTATTATCCATAAAGTAACAAAAACAATACAAATCACATAAACATGCCCATCACATAAGTTCCGTTAAGCCGTCCCTGCTGGGAGAATACAGTGATATAGCGGCTGCTATGGCCGCCAGCAATAATCGCAAGAGGATTCAGGAGGCTGGTTGTACACAAGTTGATCGATTGATAAAATTGGTACATTCAGCCTGCCCATTAATGGTTCCAATCGATTTGAACTGTGTATGGCCGGCCTTAGGAGTAATCTCAAGATTCATTGCCTCCCATACAAAACCCTCCTGATAAGGGATAAATCAGTACAGAGATGACTTATCCTATTTCTATAAATAAAAGGCTTCTTTGAGCTTAGCTGAAAACTTAAGTAGCAGAATATGTGAAAATGAGACTACAGCTCCATCTAGTGGTTAGATAGCAAAATATTAAAATTTTCAATGGAATATTTCCTTGTAAAATATGGAATAGAAAGATTTACTTGACTTCAAAAAAGGTAAACTTTTTTTATTGCTTTTTTTGTAGTGTTGACAATACTATGTGTAAATCTGCTATGCATTCCTTTTAGCTGGAATTATGTGAGCATTTCAAAGAGATGCTGCTTTTGAACTGATGTGAGGCAGATGAAGCCATACACAGAGGTGCACATTTCGATTCATTTTTATACTGAGCTGCTGAGCCTAGGATCCATTTAACAAAGATCAAAATCAAGAACAAAGATCAAGAAAAAATAGATCTTGTGAAGCCCTTGCTTACGTTATTGTAGGTATATAAATGCCTTTTAGCCCACCATGCAGCCATATGCTGCTTGATTCATTTATTTTGTGAACTGAAGTCGTTTTATAGCATAACTGAAGGATTTCGCTCAGATCTATCCACTCACTGCCAGGAGAGGTTCCATGGAATTACACTGTGATTCTCATCCTTGGCACCGGCTTGCATGCAGAATATATTTCCATGGAATGGGGCTGGTATAGTCCGCTTTGTCATGCCAAAAAGATTCCTAAGCTGCAGTTCCCACACAGCATTGTGCGAGATGTTCCTTCTTTCTAGAGGTAACAATCAGGATTAGCATTATTCACGGGGAAAGAAAAGTATCTATTATAATCAAAGATGAACATTAAAAAAATGGTAATATTAACCAAACAAGAGGATCCGCATGTTCCTGCTCATGTGTTAAAACGTCACACTGATTTCAATTGGATAAAATTCAATAATATCCAGCTGACTAGTAACATGAATAGACCCTGCAAGGTCTTGTTCAACACATTGCATGAAGCCAATAGACCTGCATCCACCAGCCTCCACAGATCCAGTGCTGTATATATCTACCGGTGTCCTTCTATGCTCTGTTGCCACTTCTAGGAGTTAAGCCCCCCTCGTCAATTCTGCCTCCAAAGGTTTGTCACTTCAGCCTTTTAGATAAGGGCTCAGACCTCCCACAGCTCTCAGCCCTCACAGAGAGATTGTAGATCCCTGAACTGCTATTGCACTACGTAGAGGCCAGTAGCCAATAGCTTTCGTCTCCAAATTTCTTCTGAGAATGCATGGCACTTTGTGCGTCGGAATTCTCTACACACGATCGGAAAAATTCCAACCTGCTCTCAAATTTTTCCAGAAAAAGCCTGCTAGGGCCCATATACGATCGGATTTTCCGACAACGTAATCCGATCGGACTTTTTCCATCGCAATATCCGCCCGTGTGTACGGGGCATTAGATTGCCCTGTATTTGGCTCCATCCATCTTCCCATCAACTCTGACTAGCTTTTATGTCCCTGCTGAAGAAAATCATCCCCAAAACATGATGCTGCCGCCATCATGTTTCACGGTGGGGATGGTGTGTTCAGGGTGATGTGCAGTGTTAGTATTATTGGGATTTTTGGCATAGCGTTTTGCTTCTATGCCAAGAAGTTAAATTTTGGTCTCATCTGACCAGAGCACCTTCTTCCCCATGTTTGCTGTGTCCCACACATGGCTTCTCACAAACTGCAAAACAGACTTCTTATGGCTTTCTTTCAACAATGGCTTTCTTCTGCCACTCTTCCATAAAGGTCAGATTTGCAGAGCGCACAACTAATAATTGTCCTGTGGACAGGATTGTTTTGTGGACAGATTTTCCCCCTGAGCTGTGGATCTCTGCAGCTCCTCCAGAGTTCCCATGGGCCTCTTGGCTGATTCTCTGATGAATGCTCTCCTTGCCTGGCCTGTCAGTTTAGGTGGACGGCCATGTCTTGGTAGGTTTGCAGTTGTGCCATATTCTTTCCATTTTCAGACAATGGATTGAGCAGTTCTCCGTGAGAATATATATAAAAAATATAAAATATAAAAAAAAAATATCCGTTTTTATAACCTAACTCTGCTTTAAACTTCAACAAAACTTTATCCCTGACCTGTCTGGTGTGTTCCTTGGCTTTCATGATGCTGTTTGTTTACTAAGGTTCTCTAACAAACCTCTGAGAGCTTCACAGAACACCTGTATTTATACTGAGATTAAATTACACACAGGTGGACTCTATTTACTAATTAGGTGACTTCTGAAGACAATTGGTTCAACTAGATTTTAGTTAGGGGTATCGGAGTAAAGGGGGCTGAATACAAATGCACACCACACTTTTCACATATTTATTTGTAAAAAAAATTTGAAAACCATTTATCATTTTCCTTCCACGTCACAATTATGTGCCACTTTGTGTTGGTCTATCACATAAAATCCCAATAAAATACATTTATGTTTTTGGCTGACAAAATGTGGAAAATGTCAAGGGGTATGAATACTTTTTCAAGGCACTGTAAATAAATAAGTAAATAAAATATACTGATGCAGCACATTTCTGCACTCTCTGCAGACCAAAGGAAGTTCCATCTTCTTCTATGTTGGTCTCTACTTATCCGCCATCCACTTTCCTCTAGTGCCCAGATTAATGATGGATCCCACTGCTGTATTATTTTACCATTAATCACTTTCCTGTGTGCAGTCTCAGATCCTTCTTCCATATCATTAGCCTTCTAAAAGAGGCACATAAGCTGTCTAATGCACATTCTGAACAATGGCATTTCTTATCAGTCCTGTGCCAAGATGGCCTGTCTGGGAGCTCCACTTCTCAGACCATGTTGGCACAGGAACCACAGCCAGCTGGTAAGATCTACAATGACGGATTCCAGACTATTCACACTGCAATGTCTGATCTTCATGTCTGTACGGCAAGTCTCTCCCTCTCTGCCAAATGCTCGAAACTATCTATCTATCTATCTATCTATCTATCTGAGTATCAGTCCATCCTTCTATCATCTATCTCTCTATCTATCTATCTTATTATCAATTGTCTATCTGTCCACATAACCAGTGTTGGTCATCTTACTTTAAAAAAGTAATTTAGTTAAGTTACAAATTACTTCTCCCAAAAAGTAATTGAGTTAGTAACTCAGTTACTACATTGGAAAAGTAATTAGTTACTCAGCAAAGTAACTGACTTTTTTTTTTAAATATTCTATACGTGTAACTAAGGGGCGGGTCTAGTATTACTGTAACCAAGGGGCGCATTTATTATTGTTATATATCGTGTAACCAAGAGGCTGCTCTATTATTACTCTAACCAAGGGGCAGATCTGTTATAGCGTGTAAGCAAGGGGCGGGTCTATTATTATTATATCGTGTAAGGGGCGGATTTCTATAGAAGAGGGCGAATGTTAAATTAATGGGCAGAGCTCGATATATAACAATAATAATAAATGCGCCCCTTGGTTACAGTAATACTAGACCCGCCCCTTAGTTACACGATAGACGCCCCTTGCAGAGTAGCACGAGCATCATGAGGGTGCGGCATCGCCTCGTACAATTACATGTTAACTGCGCCTGCGCGGTGTAGAGTCCACTCAGAGCTGTTTAGGTTCGGCAATTTTCGGAAGCTCCGTAGTCCTTCGTACTGCACAATCACTGCGCCTGCGCAGTACAGGGGGGTCCTTATCCGGCGGGGGAACTTTTTTGGCAGAACACCGGAATTACATTACTGCCATCTAGTGGCGGTAGATGTAATTGGGGTAACTAAGCCAAAGTAATGGGAACTGAGTTACCATGAGGGGAAAAGTAATCAGTTAGATTACTAGTTACCCTCTAAAGTAACTGCGTTACGTAACTCAGTTTATTTTAACTCAGTTACTTACATCACTGCACATAACTATCTACAGTATCTATTTATCATCTATCTACCTTAAGTATCTGTCCATCCTTCTATCTTCTTTTATTTATCTATCTAAGTATCGGTCCATCCTTCTATCTTCTATTATCTATCTATCTATCTATCTATCTATCTATCTATCTATCTATCTATCTATCTATCTATCTATCCACATAACTATCTACAGTATCTATGTACCATCTATCTATCCAAGTATCTGTCCATCATTCTATTATCTATCTTACTATCTATCTATCTATCTATCTGAGTATCGGTCCATCCTTCTATCTTCTATTAACTATATATCTATCTATCTATATTATTATCAATTGTCTATCTGTCCACATAACTATCTACAGTATCTATTTATCATCTATCTATCTATCTAAAGTATCTGTCCATCATTCTATCTTCTTTTATCTATCTGAGTATTGGTCCATCCTTATATCTTCTATCTATCTATCTTACTATCTATTGTCTATCTGTCCACATAACTATCTACAGTATCTATCTATCTATCTATCTATCTATCTATCTATCTATCTATCTATCTATCTATCTATCTATCTATCTATTTATCTATCTAAAGTGTCTGTCCATCCTTATATCTTCTTTTATCTATCTATCTGAGTATCGGTTCATCCTTCTATTATCTATCTATCTATCTATCTATCTATCTATCTGTCCACACAACTATCTACAGTATATATATATATATATACTGTAGATGTAGATATATATATATATATATATATATATATAATCTATCTAAAGTGTCTGTCCATCCTTCTATCTTCTATTATCTATCTATCTATCCACACAACTATCTTCAGTATCAGTATCTATATACCATCTATCTATCTATCTATCTATCTATCTATCTATCTATCTATCTAAAGTGTCTGTCTATCCTTCTATCTTCTATTATCTATCTATCCATCGTCTATCTGTCCACACAACTATCTACAGTATCTATATATCATTTATCTATCTAAAGTGTCTGTCCATCCTTCTATTATCTATCTATCTATCTATCTATCTATCTATCTATCTATCTATATATATATATCTATCTAAGTATCTGTCCATCATTCTATTATCTATCTATCTAAAGTGTCTGTCCATCCTTCTATCTTCTTTTATCTATCTATCTATCTATCTATCTATCTATCTATCTATCTGAGTATCGGTCCATCCTTCTATCTTCTATTATCTATCTATCTATCTATCTATCTATCTATCTATCTATCTATCTATCTATCTATCTATCTATCTATCTATCTATCTATCTATCTATCTGTCCACACAACTATCTACAGTATATATATATATATATATATACCTATCATCTATCTATCTATATAAAGTGTCTGTCCATCCTTCTATCTATCTATCCACACAACTATCTACAGTATCTGTATACCATCTATCTATCTATCTATCTATCTATCTATCTATCTATCTATCTAAAGTTTCTGTCTATCTTTCTATCTTCTATTATCGATCTATCCATCTATCTATCTATCGTCTATCTGTCCACACAACTATCTACATTATCTATATATCATCTATCTATCGAAAGTGTCTGTCCATCCTTCTATCTTCTTTTATCTATCTATCTATTATCTTTCTATCTGGGCACCTGTCTATCCTTCTATCTAATTATTGAACCAGCAGTTCTGATTAAAGCACAGCTCCTGACAACACTTTCCTTACTTGAATGGAGCAGGAAATGTTGTTGTAGCTGCCTCTGTCTGCACAGTGGAGATCACACACACTTATTTGTGACAAAGGAAGTGATGAGAAATCTCTCCAGTGTGAACAACAATGTTTTATATATTTTTTTAATAAACGTGAGATTGACTAACATCTGCCCCAGGTATTTCTCCTATTTTCAGTACCTTCATGTAACAGTGGTACCTGTTCTACTAATTTCTTGTCTTGGATTCACGTGGACAGGAAGTGAGGTTAAATTCCCCCACTGGGGTCACAGACAGCAATACAAACCTGACAGATCTTCTCATCCCATTCAGAGATAGAAAAAAACATTTGGCTGCAGTTGAGGTTTATGTCACCTGTGAAGGTAAATCTGATCTGTAAAGGAACGTAGGTTGACATAATTAGGCATGAAGAATTTGTCTGAAAGCAAGAAGTGCTCCTTCACCAGTCACTGCAGTGTAGAGCCCTGTGATATATTCATATATTTGTTCCACAAAGGAGGGGATGAGGGTGTGAGAAATATTAGCCCACACATCATGAAAACCAGGATCATGCAATCTGTGGGTGGGCATGGCACAAGCGAGGCACTGCTGGCACAAAATGTTATATTGTAAGTTCGGCCTTTTTACATCTGGCTGTATGTAAGACCCCTTTCACACTGGGGAGTTTTTTAGGCGTTTTTCAGGTGCTTTAGCGTTAAAAAAAGCGCCTGTAAAGCGCTTGAAAGAAGCCTCATCTGCAATCCCAATGTGAAAGCCCAAGTGCTTTCACACTGAGATCCCTTTCACACTGGGGCATTTTAGCGTTAAAAAAGCATCTGTAAAGCGCCTAAAAGAAGCCGCAACTGCAATCCCAATGTGAAAGCCCGAGTGCTTTCACACTGAGGCGCTGCGCTGGCAGGGTGTCAAAAAAAGTCCTGCAAGCATCTTCTTTGCAGCGCTTTTGGAGCGGTGAATACACCGCTCCAAAAGCGCCCCTTCCCATTGAAATCAATGGAAAGCGCCTGCAAAACCGCCGAAAAAGTGCCTGAAAAACGCCCGAAAAGTGCCTTTGGCAGCAGCACTTTGTGGGCACTTTTAACCCTTTATTTGGCCACTAGCAGGGGTTAAAAGCACCCCACTAGCACTCGAAAAGCGCTGGTAAAGCGCCACTAGTTTAAGCGTCGCTTTACGAGCATTTTTCGGGCGCTGGCAGTGTGAAAGGGCTCTTAAAGCACTCGGGCTTTCACATTGGGATTGCAGATGAGGCTTCTTTCAAGCGCTTTACAGGCGCTTTTTTTTAACGCTAAAGCACCTGAAAAACGCCTGAAAAACGCCCCAGTGTGAAAGGGGTCTAAGAGAGGGCAAGGATCCTCCAACGGGTGTGCTTGGGAATATATTTTCTTTTTTTACAAGCAGGGGTTCCTACATCTCCAGGTGACCAATACAGGTGTAGGCCCATCTCACTGCAATCTCTGTAATAGTTAGTATAGAGAGTGCGGAAAGATGAGTAGGCACATCTGTGCTGTGGCAAGAGGAGTGAGACCACAATGTGGAAAAGCATCAAGAAGTAGTGTGGGGAGGTTTCCCCACTGGAGTCACCAACACCTATAAAAATCAAACCATCAGACTTGATCTGTAACTAAAATACCACCTTCTGGTGGCTGACTCAAAGCGTTTGTTACCCCAACACTTCATATTCCTGATATGTGCTGACCATACTAAGCAGAAGAACACACTGTGGTCAGTTCTCTAGCTATGCTCGGAACTCAGTGTGCTCTCCTCCAATGATCAGACTTCTCCTGACCCCAACCCCCCTGCACAGCCATTCACTGGGAAGCTCAGTGTGCTGCTGCTTCTCCTCGCTCCAGCTCTTATGCAGCTGATAACAGAGGGAATGGGATCACTTATAAAAAAAAAAGGGAAAAGGCATTTATAATGTTTTTTTTTATATTTATACATACGTTTTGCCTTTTATTTATATTTTTAACTAAATGGGTTGTTTTACAAGGTGATTGTTTATAATCACTTTAAGGTAAATCTACAGTGGGGAGAACAAGTATTTGATACACTGACGATTTTGCAGGTTTAGCATGTAGAGGTCTGTAAATTTTATCATAGGTACTCTGACTGTGAGAGACGGAATCTAAAACAAAAATCCAGAAAATCACATTGTATGATTTTTAAATAATTAATTTGCATTTTATTGCATGACATAAGTATTTGATCACCTACCAATCACCTACCAACCAGTAAGAATTCCGGCTCTCACAGACCTGTTATTTTTTCTTTAAGAAGCCCTCCTGTTCTCCACTCATTACCTGTATTAACTGCACCTGTTTGAACTTGTTACCTGTATAAAAGACACCTGTCCACACACTCAAACAGACTCCAACCTCTCCACAATGGCCAAGACCAGAGAGCTGTGTAAGGACATCCGGGATAAAATTGTAGACCTGCACAAGGCTGGGATGGGCTACAGGACAATAGACAAGCAGCTTGGTGAGAAGGCAACAACTGTTGGCGCAATTAGAAAATGGAAGAAGTTCAAGATGACGGTCAATCTCCCTCGGTCTGGGGCTCCATGCAAGATCTCACCTCGTGGGGCATCACTGATCATGGGGAAGGTGAGGGATCAGCCCAGAACTACATGGCAGGACCTGGTCAATGACCTGAAGAGAGCTGAGACCACAGTCTCAAAGAAAACCATTAGTAACACACTGCGCCATCATGGATTAAAATCCTGCAGCACACGCAAGGTCCCCCTGCTCAAGCCAGCGCATGTCCAGGCCCGTCTGAAGTTTGCCAATGACAATCTGGATGATCCAGAGGAGGAATGGGAGAAGGTCATGTGGTCTGATGAGACAAAAATAGAGCTTTTTGGTCTAAACGGTTTGGAGGAAGAAGGATGAGTACAACCCCAAGAACACCATCCCAACCGTGAAGCATGGAGGCGGAAACATCATTCTTTGGGGCTGCTTTTCTGCAAAGGGGACAGGACAACTGCACCGTATTGAGGGGAGGATGGATGGGGCCATGTATCATGAGATCTTGGCCAACAACCTGCTTCCCTCAGTAAGAGCATTGAAGATGGGTCGTGGCTGGGTGTTCCAGCATAACAACGACCCGAAACACACAGCCAGGGCAACTAAGGAGTGGCTCCGTAAGACGCATCTCAAGGTTCTGGAGTGGCCTAGCCAGTCTCCATACCTGAACCCAATAGAAAATCTTTGGAGGGAGCTTCCCAGCAACAGCCCCGAAACCTGAAGGATCTGCAGAAGGTCTGTATGGAGGAGTGGGCCAAACTCCCTGCTGCAGTGTGTGCAAACCTGGTCAAGAACTGCAGGAAACACATGATCTCTGTAATTGCAAACAAAGGTTTCTGTACCAAATATTAAGTTCCGCTTTTCTGATGTATCATGACATAACACTTATGTCATGCAATAAAATGCGAATTAATTACTTAAAAATCATACAATGTGATTTTCTTGATTTTTGTTTGAGATTCCGTCTCTCACAGTTGAAGAGTGCCTATGATAAAAATTTACAGACCTCTACATGCTTATACAAGTAGGAAAACCTGCTAAATCGTCAGTGTATCAAACACTTGTTCTCCCTACTGTATAACCGAAACAAGCTCCCAAACTGTAATAAAAAATAAATATATAACTACAGAATTACTAAAATCTCTTTTCTTCATTCAAAAAATACCTGGTGATCCAGACAACAATAGAGATTTTCTCCAGGCATGTGACAACGCTTTAGGGACTTTTGTGAGTTCATTGTAGCATTGTCCTCCTCATCAATCACACAGGCCCCTCCCCCTTAACAAGGGTTAGGCAACACAATCACATGGTTTTATTTGCAAATATGGATTCATGTGCTTATAGAGCTGTTTAAGTCAATACAAGTGTATGTATCATCCTCTAAGCCCTGATGAAGAAGATGCATGGTGGCCCCTGAAACGCGTTGGGTGTTTTTTATGGTTGCGTTCATCCTGGAAAAGAGTCTGAAGGAGTACAAAATTTTCTTTGTACTCTTTCACTTATGGTGCCCATTTGTTTTTTTTTAACTTGTCCATGATCTCTGGCATCCTTTAATTCGAAGGCCTATATGTGTTGTGAGCTCTGTCAGTGCAGCCCCATCAGTGCTGCCTATCAGTGCCCATAAGTACTGCCCATTAGTGCTGCATATTAGTGCCCATCAGTGTGGCCTATCAGTGCCCATCAGTAGTGCCTATCAGTGGTGCATATCAGTGGTGCATATCAGTGGTGCATATGAGTGCCGCCCATCAGTGCCCATTAGTGCTGCCTATCAGTGCCCATCAGTGCAGCCTGTCAGTGCCACATATCAGTGCCCATCAGTTCAGCTTATCAGTGCTGCCCATCAGTGCTGCCCATCAGTGCCCATTAGTGCTGCCTATCAGTGGCACCTATCAGTGCCACCTCATCAGTGCCCATCAGTGCAGCCTATCAGTACCCATCAGTGCACATCAGTGAGGCTGGGTTCACATATGTGTGAATTGGATGCAGATTTTCCTGCATCCAATTTGCATGACATGCAAGTGTGACTGACTCTCAATGGAGCCGGTTCACACATGTCCGGGGCGGCCGTGGTGCGCATTCCAAAAGGGTCCTGCTGCGTGTTTGGGTTTGGTCCATGTGCGAATTCCGGCAAAAATTCAAACCTCATTCGCACCTAAACCAGTGAACAGACATACACCGGACCCTCTGCTCACACATATGTGAACCCGACCTGAAGGAGAAAAATTACTTATTTGCAAAATTTTATAACAGAAACTAAAAAAAAGGGTTTTTTTTAAAAAATGTTCTGTCCTTTTGTGATTAAATACCACCAAAATAAAGCTCTATCTGTCTAAAAAAAATGATAAAAATTTCATGGGTTTGAATTGTCATTCAAAGTGCGATGGTGCAGAAAGCTGAAAATTGGCCTGGGCAGGAAGGGGGTGAAAGTGCCCAGTAAGCAAGTCATTAAGTCGCCTAGGATAGGGTAAGTAAAACAAAAGTGGCTTATTTTCCAAAAAAGGAGTCAGTTTATTAACTTTGAAAATAATGTCACTTTTTCTGGGCTTCATAAAAATGGCAGACCTGTAGCTGTCATATATATATATATAAATGAGTCCCAATGCTTACAGAAAACTCAAAGTGTTTCATAAACTGGGTTGACCTCCCGTGCTCTCTGTCTGCCTGTATGGTGGTCCACACGTCAGAGGCGTTTATTCCCTCTAGCACTGATTGACATGCCCGGCTGAAAGGTTAAAGCAAGCTGTCATCCAGGCAGTTACCAGCTGTTCATCTCAGCTGTCAAACTACCCTCATCTCTGTCACACTCAATGTTGGGCCAGGATGGTCAATTTACCTTCCTCATTGTTCCATAAGAGGTTACCGGAGTTTCCTTAAAACACAGCTTTCATTTCACTTTTTTTTTTTTTTTTTTCATGGACAGTCTTTTCTGAGACGCCTTTTAAAGAGCAATTCAAGATAACAAGGAAAATCAAAACATGATCATCTGCACCCCCCCCCCCCCCCCCAAAAAAATACCAATCGCTCCTGATACAGTTTATTGATTCACTTAAAAATTGTAGAAAACAACATGGACAAATCAACTGCATTAAAGCCTTGACCCATTTCCCTTATGGAGTTTAAATCAGGACTCTAGCAGTCAAAAATAAATAAATAATAACCTAAACGCCACCCACACCTTTTAAAATCAAAAAAAAAAAAAAAATCTGCATTATTCGCTTACAATTCTGCAGTGTCTCCCACTAAAAAAAGTCCTCTTTCCCATTGGATGGAGATTCTCTTCCTCTGGACAACATCGTTGAACCCATTTCCTTTGAAGCCAGGCTGTCATGGACCCGCCCCTGAGGTGCTGGTAAGCTGCAATTTGTGACATTTTTGTTTTGGGGTTTTTGATAGGCTTTAAAAAAAAAAGGCACCACGATGTTGTTGTCGGAAAGTCTGATCGTGTGTACGGGGCATTACGGGGAAGGTTGGTGCTGGGGTATCAAGGAAGGTTCCTTTTAGGGTTACATGGATGGTTGATTTTAGGGAGACTAGTTTTTGGGTTACAGGGATGGAGTATGCGAGAATTAGGGTTAGGGAAAGTAAATCTTCTTGTTACAGGGATGGGTAATGTGAAGAATAGGATCTCAGGGCAGGTTAAGGATTAGAGATGGGGTCTCAGGGAAGGTTCATTTAATGGGGAGGGGTAATGTGAAGGTTGGAGCGACAGTTAGGGTTAATTGGAATGTTACTGACCTCAAATGCACTTAATTGCACTCGTGTGTGTCCATAGACAAACACATAAAAATATTTTTTAAAAGATGGAAAAACAAGCACAACAAGTCCTTATAGGTGAAGTGATCCTGCTGCAGGACAAATGCAAATTACTGTTTATCTGACTGCAGGAAACAAAAGCCTCAAGTGTTACTTTTCACACCAAGCCTCCAATTGTATATAATTATAATTTGAAAAAGGGAAAAACAGTAATTGTCAGCAGATACCTGTGCCTTACACAATGCATCCCACAGTGAGGACCCTCTTATACTGGAATATGACCTATAAAGGGAACGGCCTCACATCAAGCACCTGTTTTTTTAAAGGATTCCAAAAAAACGTTTACGCCGCGTACACGCGACCGGACTTTACGGCAGACTAGGTCCGACGGAATTAGTCCGTCAGACAATCCGATCGTGTGTGGGCTAACCCGATCGTTTTTCAAAAAAAAAAAAAAAAATCAGACGGACCTAGAAATAGAACATGTTTCAAATCTATCCGACGGACTCAATTCCTATCGCGAAAACCGTTCGTCTGTGTGCTGGTCCGACAGACCAAATACGACGCAAGGGCAGCTATTGGCTGGTGGCTATTGAACTTCCTTTTTCAGTCCCGTTTACGTCATCACGTTCAAAGCGAACGGACTTTCAAACAGACTAATGCCCCGTACACACGGTCGGAAATTCCGACCACAAAATCCGTCTGATTTTTTCCGACGGATTTTGTCCGACACTGGTGTTGCGTACACACGGTCGGACAAAGTTGTCGGAAAATCCGATCATTCTGAATGTGGTGACGTTCGTTGCGTACGACGGAACTACGTCGAGGCTAGTAGCCAATAGCTTTGGTCTTCTAATGTGATCTGAGCATGCATGGCACTTTGTCCGTCGGAATTCGCTACACACGATCGGAAAAAGTCCGATCGGACTTTGTTGTCGGAAAATTTGAGAGCAGGAGATAAAACTTTGTCCGTCCTATTGAGCCCACACACAGTCGGAATTTCCGACAACATTGTCCGATAGGACATTTTCCGTCGGAAAATCTGACCGTGTTTATGGGGCATTAGTCCGTTCGTTCGGAAAGTCCGTCGGAACTACGCCGAAAGTCCGTCCGGAAGACCGTCGGAAAGTCCGGTCGTGTGTACGCGGCATTACGCAATTTCTGCAATATGAAAAAAAAACAGAAAGGTGCAATAATGTATTCTTCTTCTTCTTCTAAGTCCATATTATAAATACCCTGAAGCCCTTTAAATGCCCCTCTTAGACAATTGTCACTGGAACAATTAGAAGATTTACCCCTTATTTCTGTTCTATTGACAAATAAAAAATTAGCATTAAGGCTGCATTCACACCTGCACGTTTCCTAAACTCGTCATAGAAATGTGTGCTTTTTTCGGTATTGTGCTGCAAACGCACTGCAATCGCGGGTCGCGCTTGCGGTGCCATTATTGTTAATGTCCCCCAAAGTGCAGGTAGCAGGCACGCGTTTTTCCTTATGATTGTCGCGCATCAAAAAGCCCTACAATGTGCCAAAATGCACACTGAAAAATAATCATCACTTCATGACCGAAACCGCTCTGGAGCTACTTTGGGGCGATTGTTGCACTCAGGGTAGCTCATTCAAGTGAATAAGATGCCCCAGTGCCTATTGCCTTAGTGCTTTGGGGTCCTAATCAAAGTGAATGGCACCCCAACATGTCAACATGTAACATGAATGTTAAGATGTGTGTTCCTCCAGTATGCAGATTTACATACTCCTTCAAAGGCCTTGTGCTCACGATCAGTGGGGGGGACTAGGGGGTGGTAAATACAGGCGGATGAGCTACAGTTTTACTTCTCCCCAACTGTCCACCTAAAAGATAGCATGTAACTACTTTGAGTCTTACACCTGCAAAAAAATGATACCCCTGGCACCTTTGGAGGGAAGCACCGTCATCAAACATGACCCATTCAACTGAATGTGGCTGCACCGCAAATGCAAGCCAGACACTTGGTTTGCACTTGCGGCGCAGTATTTACATACTAAATCTCCATTTGGCGGTCAGAAAAAAGGGGGCTGGTTCACAAGAGCAGCAGCAGTGGATCACTTTTCAGAACGTGGTAGAGAAGCGGCTTCCAGGTATTTAGGAGGCGATACTGCAGTGGTGATTTGCTGTGGCTGTGAAGCAAAACGTGTCAGCATGTGCACCACCCTGAGCAGCTGCATGCAACCTTTAGGCGGGCAGTCAGGATGTGGTTAAACCGCAGCTCATCTACTTGTTTTAACCACCCCCAGCTGCCTGTAAGCGAGTTGAAATTAATTAGTTAGGTGCTGTTCTGGACGGGAGGGTAGGAGTTAATGCTTTCCTGGTTCTTGGTCTTTTGGTGGGTTTTTCTCTGCGTTCAACATTATATAAGGGAAACAATGGTTTGCAGCAAGAGAGGGTTGAGAAGGTTCCAGTAAGGTAGAGAGATGAGAACAACACCCGCAAGGAACAGAAGGATGTCACTTATTACTATCTGGATGTAAAGTCATCAGAACTTGGGGTTCACCTCGAAGACACCAGCTGCTAGAGTATGCCTCTGATGGACTCTTTAATTACATGGACACAACCTTTGCAGGTATGCTGGGGCAGCACATAGCCTGAAGTTAGGATTAGGGATGTAAGGGAGAATTATGTCTTTGAATGTTGAACTTTGTAATGCCTTTTGCAATTTTCTAAGTAAAGTTTTGTAAACCTTGTTCCCTCCTGGTCTGAAATACTCAAAGGGGTGTAATGCAAGTAATTGGCACCATCTCAATGTTCAGGTCACTAAGGTACGTGGGGTATGAAGACATCAGTATGGAAGTAATGCAGTGTGAACACACCAGTGGTTGCCTAGGGTAATGGAAGTCTAACAAGCCTGTCGGTAGCATGTGCCTGTTGCTGGTGGAATGGTCTGTAGCAGCAAGGGAGTTGTTGTTGGCACACCAGCGGTCTGTCTCCCAGAGCAACGGGAGAGTATTTGTACCGCAGGGGTTCCCAACCTGTACAGAGGTATGGAAGTTCAAGAGTTAAGTTGAGGGCTTGTGTGGAGCCCATGTAAGATGCACGGTGGGGCCCACTTCACTACTGGGGAATGGTAGTGTAAAATGTTGGACAGGGGGTTGTGGACAAGGCTCAGTGTCCTTCCTAAATGCAAGTTATGAAGAAGGTCTACATTGTCATGAGATCTGAGAGTTAGCTGGAGACAGGGGCGGACTGACCATTCGGGCACTGCCCGAGGGCCCCGGGCCACTAGGGGGCCCCATCAGGGCTGCCAGCCTCAGTAAAACCAGGGACAGTAAGTCAAAATCTGTGTTTTTTTACATCTGTCTCTGAAATGTCCCTTACCGACATCCTTTTGGTCTAAAAATCATAAAATTATAGCTGCCCCACCTCTCCAGTACCTTCTCAGCCAATAGAAACATGTCTGTGTATACTGTGTGATTGTATACTGTGTGGCCCCATAATCTCTGATTGCCTGGGGGCCCCATAATTTCCTATTGCCCGGGGGCCCCATGAGTTGTCAGTCAGCCCTTGGCTGAAGAGCAGTTACAGTGCAGTGTACATGGTGTATTGGTGTATGTTCATTTCTAAAAGTAGAGATCCGACTTAAGGTCGAGTATTCCCCATGGCAACCTCAGCCTAGTCTCAGGGCATTGATGACAACGACACAGAAGTAAAGGTACCCCAATTGTAGTAAAGTGAACCTGTAGCAGGTGCCTAGCATAGCCCAGAAGAACCCACACTGGGGTATGCCTCTTATGTACCCTTGCTTGGCGTCCAACAAGGAGGGAAACACGGAGGACCACCCTATCACCTTGACCAACCCCACATGCCTGTGCGAACAAAGCCTTCAGGAGACAGTAAGATCACCTCCCGAAAGCCTGGCAGCCGCTGCTCTACCACCCTCTACTAGGCAATCCACCGGCAGTAGCTTTTCAGAGGAGCGGCAAGGCCTGTCCATATGGATGAAGAGTCAGGTAGGAAAACAGTTGCTTGTGATTTGTGCTTCTTCTGTAAAACATAAGCAGGACAAGGTACATACATGAGCTGTGAGAGCTGTAAATATTGCTGTCATTGGGGTTCAGATGCTTCAGTCTATATAAACAAGTTGCAGCTGACAAGGAAATTAAAAGTCAGCATCTAAACTCTGGATAAGCCAACAAAATCAGCTTTTAAGCCAAGTTGCTGCTGACTCACCCATCTTGTGAATCGAATGTCCTTATTCTGGCAGATGAGCCACCACTCGCCAGGAAACAGAAAACAACGTTTTAGCGCTCACAGGCTGCTTTATATTCTTCCTTTCCGTGCTAATTATACCACTCGTTACATGATTTATTTTCAGAGAGATGTACACTGGGTGTCAAGGTTCTCCGCACAATCCAGAACCGCTACTTCAGCTCATCGACGATTAATGGAGATTTTGATGGTTACAAGGTGAAGACGCGTGCTCATTAGAAATATGCTCTATCATAGGATCACTTTTAATTGCTGCAGTTTGTGGTACTTCAATGTAAAGTATACTAAAGCAGAATTAAACCGCAGTGGGGGCATCCAGCATTTGCTATAAAGTACAAGTATGTATGACACACTTGTACATGACCAGGGTAGATCAGAGGTCACCCAGATACCTATAACATCTGGCCAACCTTCCCCAAATACACCTCACTATACAGGGCTGCTGATAGAAATCATGGGGCCCCGTAAAGCCTACCTGACAGGGCCCCCTTCAGCTCCACCCCTGGTCACGCCCCTGATCCCTCCTTCAGCCCCCATCCCTGGCCCCTTCCCACACCCGCCTTGAAACAAAGTGCAGGTTTGTGTACAAGTGATAGGCATGGGTGGCACTGTCTGCAGCACATTACGGTATTGGCGGCACTGTCTGCAGCATATTACGGCAATTTCAGCGGTGTGGATTTGTATGCGTTGGTTATTGAGTCGGATGGACTCTGATCGGCCATGGATGGAGGATTTTGTTTTTTTATGTATCTGTTCAGCTTGCCCGGGGCCCCCCTGCTGGCCGGGCCCAGTACAACAGGGCCAGTTGTACTGGTCTATCAGCGGCCCTGTCACTATATCCACCAAAAAGAAACACGCTACTGTAAAGTGGAGTTAAAATGGCCATAGCAACCCTTTATTATCAGTAACATACACATTTAAAGTGGATGTAAACCCCAAAAATGTTTTTCAATGTCATAATGTATCGCCCGGGCACTGGAGGAGGCAGACTATGAGGGACCCCCTAGCAACAGGCATTTAGAGGTGAGTTAAATTATTTTTTTTTCCAAATGTTTTTTTTTTTTTTTTTATGAATTTTAAGCATTTTTTTTTTTTTTGGTGTGTGGAACACCACTTTAAGCCACCGTTGTGTCTCAATTAGCATCAGCGTGATCAGCCTGTAACACACACTCCTTCAGTTGACCGCTGGGCTGTCTACAGGAGGCATGCACAGGCCCGGTAGGAGACCCAATGGCTGAAGGAGCACACACTGCAGGCTGACTGCATTGCTGCTAATTATGAGGTAGCTTAGTGTTGTCAGCTTCCAACAGGAAGTGCTGTTACCGGTAGGATCTCCAGGTGAGAAACTTTGCAACAGAAAAAACCTGTGTATAGAGGAAGCCAAACATAATAAAAAATCGATTTAGGGTTTGACTCCACTGTGATCCCATATACAGCACACACTGCTGCATTAAAAGGCTAAGATCAGCTTTAAGAAAAAAAATGCACACGTTTTTGCAGGGAAAAAAATGCACATATTTATTTTTATATTTTTTATTTTTTTATTTTTGGTCAATATTTTAATTGAAAATTTTTATCAAGACAGTTAACAGAAAATGAGAGAGAATATCATCAGTTATGACATGTAAATACAATATTTTAATTTTTTTGAGAGGAGCTTGCAAAGCATTGTACCAAGATCAGTGGATTGCTGGAGTAATGCCAGGCTCCTACACACTCTTCCTCCAGCGTTCTGCCAGTACCTCTGAACAGGCTTTCAGTTGGAAAGCTGGAGGAAATGTCAATGGACTACGAGAGCACTGATTATTGCACCCGTGTTCCATTAACCACTTCAGCCCCGGAAGATTTTACCCCCTTCCTGACCAGAGCACTTTTTGCGTTTCGGCACTGCGTAACTGACAATTGCGCGTTCGTGCGACGTTGCACCCAAACAAAATTGACGTCCTTTTTTTTCCACAAATAGAGCTTTCTTTTGGTGGCATTTGATCACTTCTGCGGTTTTTATTTTTTGTGACAATTTTGAATAACAAAAACACCCAAACAAACAGAAGCCGGGTGGGGTAAAGGGGACGTTTGGGAGCACATGAAGGACAGTAAGGCCCCTTTCACACCGGAGCGGTGCGGGCGTCGGGGGTAAAGCAGCGCTGTATTTACAGTGGTGTGAAAAAGTGTTTGCCCCCTTCCTCATTTCCTGTTCCTTTGCATGTTTGTCACACTTAAGTGTTTCGGAACATCAAACCAATTTAAACAATAGTCAAGGACAACACAAGTAAACACAAAATGCAATTTGTAAATGAAGGTGTTTATTATTAAAGGTGAAAAAAAATCCAAACCATCATGGCCCTGTGTGAAAAAGTGATTGCCCCCTAAACCTAATAACTGGTTGGGCCACCCTTAGCAGCAACAACTGCAACCAAGTGTTTGCGATAACGTGCAATGAGGCTTTTACAGCATCCTGGAGGAATTTTGGCACACTCATCTTTGCAGAATTGTCCTAATTCAGTTACATTAGAGGGTTTTCGAACATCAAACCAATACAGGGCTCGAGTATAAGCCGACCCGAATATAAGCCGACGCACCTCATTTTACCACAAAAAAATGGGACTCGAGTATAAGCCTAGGGTGAGAAATGCGCAGCTACTCCAAAGTCGGGTTGGAAAATGTCATTCTCTGCTGCAGAAAAGTGCTTGACTCGAGGGGGGCATTTTTAACACAAAACAATGTGCTAAAAAACGCGGCTTATACTTGAGTATATACAGTAAGTGGATGTATATGGAGTATTTTTGGAGAATAGGGATATGGTTTAGTGTCACTATAACCTTGCTTCAACCTTTAGCACCTGTTTAACTGGTCGGGCCGCCCCTGCACCTGCTCTGAAACAGTTAAGATTCCCAGCGTTGTCACTTTTCACCCCAAACTCCCCAGCGGCCCCCACCAGCCCATAACTGCAGCCTGCTTCTGGCGGGGGCCCGCACTTCAGAGGTAATTAGCAGTTCAGCTGAGCTAATTCCCCATCCAGCGGCTCCAAGACAAACACTATACGCTGACTTTCACCGCCACATACCTATAGCACACTCACCTCTGTGTTCACAAAGTGCCAACAATAATACAAATAGCGCAATGCTTCTTCAGGTTAAGAGGCGACTCTGGAGGCTAGGAATAAAAAAAAAAAAAAAGAGGGCCTGTGTTCGGGGCCACTGGAAATGTGAGGAAATTCGCCTAACAAGGGGCCCTGTATGAAGTGCTCAGTCCCGGGGGGGGAAGAGAGCCAAGAGAGATAGACGGCACTTTATGGAGCCAAGGAAGTTTAAAATCTGCGGTCGGTCGGATAAATAGAAAAGAATCGCGGGTTTACCTTTAAAAGGGGGGGGCGAAAAAAATAAAAAAACACGTTTAAAAATAACACCTGCGCTGCGGTTTTAGTCACACTTGCAGATGATGTGACCCGAAATCGAGCAGCTGTGCAAACATCAAGGTGGTCCAGCGGAATGTGATTTTGGTCAGCAAAGCATCCCCCCCCCCACCTCACCTCACCGCGCACCGGCCTGTGACGCTCTACAATCCCCCCCCCCCCCCACATCTGTGGTGAATGGAGAGGCTGATAGAGAGGAAGATTGAGATATTACACTCAGCGACACCTTTCTTATGAGATCATTTGTGTGTAAAGGTCCAGGGGGGGTGAAATATAAATAAATGGTCTGGAAATTAAAGGGGGACGTTAAGGAAGGCACAGCGTTCCGTGAGCTATTTGACGGAGCCTTTATTTCTTTTTAAGGGGGGGGGGGGTAAAGTTAAGCCAGTTTCAGAGTGGAGGTTGCCTTGGTGCATTGTCAGTTAGCCATTATGTCCCGTACACGCGGTCGGAAATTCCGACGGAAAATGTCCGATCGGACCATGTTGTCGGAAAATGCGCCCGTGTGTGTGCTCCATCAGACATTTTCCGACGGAAAAAATGTAAGATCCTGCTCTCAAATTTTCCGACAACAAAATCCGATCGGACTTTTTCCGAACGTGTGTAGAGAATTCCGACGGACAAAGTGCAACGCATGGTCAGATCCAATTACGAGACCAAAGCTATTGGCTACTAGCCTCTACGTAGTCCCGTCGTACGCAACGAACGTCACCACGTTCAGAATGATCGGATTTTCCGACAACTTTGTCCGACCGTATGTATGCAACACCAGTGTCGGACAAAATCCGTTGGAAAAAATCTGACGGATTTTGTGGTCGGAATTTCCGACCGTTTGTACGGGGCATAACACACAATGCTACACAATCACTAAGGGACAATTTACAGATTTGCAGTGTTACCTCAACTTATGTTGCATTATGGAAACCCCTTTGAAAATAATGGTCTGCCAATGCAGACTAGACATGTGCAGAACAAAAAAAATATATATTTTTTTGGTTTTGTTTTGTTTCGTTATTTAAATAAGTTTGTTTAGTTAAAGCGGAGTTCTGCCGTTTTTTTTTTTGTTTGTTTTTTAAGTCAGCAGCTAAAAATACTGCAGCCGCTGACTTTTAATATAAGGACACTTACCGTATATACTCGAGTATAAGCCAAGTTTTTCAGCACATTTTTTGTGCTGAAAATGCCCCCCTCGGCTTATACTCAAGTCAAGCACTTTTCAGAATGTCATTTTGTGACCCGACTTTGGGGCCCCCGTATCTCAGGGCCAAATTTGATGTGCAAACCCAGTGGAACTAGCGCTACAACATATCCAAAGATGGGGTTCCTAGCACCAAGTGGCCCCCCGAGATACAGGGCCCCAAAGTCGGTTCGGAAAAAGTCATTCTCTGCTGCAGTGCACATTTTCTGAACCGACTTTGGGGCCCTGTATCTCGGGGCCACTTGGTGATAGGAACCCCATCTTTGTATAGTGATAGTTCCACTGGGTTTGCACACTAAATTTGGGGTTCCTAGCACCAAGTGGCTCCGAGATACAGGGCCCCAAATTCAGTCAACGGTGTCCATCTGCAGCAATGTCATTTCGGGACCCTTTGGGTCCAGAGACCCAGGGGCGTACCTAGTGCATTTGGCACCCGGGGCGGATCCTATATCTGGCACCCCCCCCCCCCCCACCTTAAAATGTAAAAACACCCCACTGTGCTCCCTTCATACCTCTGCATCCTTAAATATCTCTTTGTCACTACTGTGTACATTACACAGCACCCTGCACCCCTTTACAATACACAGCACCCTGCACCCCTTTACAATACACAGCACCCTGCACCTCTGGACCCCTTTACATTACACAGCACTCTGGACCCCTTTACAATACACAGCACCCTGCACCTCTGGACCCCTTTACATTACACAGCACTCTGGACCCCTTTACATTACACAGCACCCTGCACCTCTAGACCCCTTTACATTACACAGCACTCTGGACCCCTTTACATTACACAGCACCCTGCACCTCTGGACCCCTTTACATTACACAGCACTCTGGACCCCTTTACATTACACAGCACCCTGCACCTCTGGACCCCTTTACATTACACAGCACTCTGGACCCCTTTACATTACACAGCACCCTGCACCTCTAGACCCCTTTACATTACACAGCACTCTGGACCCCTTTACATTACACAGCACCCTGCACCTCTGGACCCCTTTACATTACACAGCACTCTGGACCCCTTTACATTACACAGCACTCTGGACCCCTTTACATTACACAGCACCCTGGACCCCTTTACATTACACAGCACCCTGCACCTCTAGACCCCTTTACATTACACAGACACCCCCCCCCCCCTCCTAACAGCTCTGGACCCCCTGCATGTTACACAGACCCGCCTACAATACAGACCCCCCCTGCAATACAGACTTCCCTACAGTGCAGATCCCCCCCTTCAGTACAGATCCCCCTACAGTGGAGACCCCCCTACAATGCAGAGCCCCCCCCCCTACAGTACAGACCCCCCCTTCAGTACAGACCCCCCCTTCAGTACAGACCCCCCCCTACAGTGGATACCCCCCTACAATGCAGACCCCCCCCCCTTAAGTACAGACCCCCCCCCTTACTACAGTAAAGACCCCCCCTCTACTACAGTACAGACCCCCCCCCCCTACGACCCTTAATGTACCTCATGGTCAGGAGGATTGTCAGCGCGGGACACACAGCAAACTACAAGGAGGAGGGGGAGGCGGAGCTGGCGGCTTCACTCTGCTCGGCTGTATGACACAGCCGAGACAGATCAGAGCCACGGAGAGCCGCGTAGAGCGGCGAACACCCTCCCCCTCTCCCTCCTCTCACCTCACCTGACGCTGGCTGTCACTCACCGCGCCGCTGCTGCGCAAGATATATCAGCGCTCGGCGCGCTGTCCCCGACTCCCCGCTTCCATCGCGGAGGGGGGCGCCGGCCTGACACCCCCCCAGTGTGTGGCACCCGGTGCGGCCCGCCCCCCCGCACCCCCCTTAGTACGCCACTGCAGAGACCCCAAATTTGGCTGCAGCTAGGGGGCATCTAGGAACCCTTAACTACCAAGTTTGAAGTTCGGGGGACCTATGGCTGCAAATGGGCGCAGTGAGGCTGCAAATGTGCATTGTTGACCCTCTTTTCCACTTACAGTAGCTGTGCATTTCTCACCCTAGGCTTATACTCGAGTCAATAAGTTTTCCCAGTTTTTTGTTGTAAAATTAGGTGCCTCGGCTTATACTCGAGTATATACGGTACCTGTCCAGGGCACCAGCAAAGTCGGCACCCAAAGCCGATCTTTCCCTCAGCTGTCGGGTGCTGCCGCCGCCATCCTCTGTAATGGAATCAGGAAGTGAAGCCTTCCTGGTTCCCTACTGCGCATGTGCGACTCGCGCTGCGCTATCCCACTGGTCCCTGCTGTTTTCTGGGACCCGTGTGTCTCCCAGAATACAGCAGGGGTGGGACGGGAAATGGCATAGATACCCACAGGTGGCTCGGGTATCTGTGCCCGAAAGTGGGAGCAAAATACCTGTATTAGACAGGTATCTGCTCCCCTCTGAAAGGTGCCAAATGTGACACCGGAGGGGGGAGGAACCGGAAAAACCCAAGTTCCATTTTTGTGTGGAACTCCGCTTTAAATTTGTTTAATTCATTTTCACAATTCTTTTCGTTTATTCGTATTCAAATCGATTAGAATTTTCAGAATTCAAATAGTTTTTCGAATAAATTTCGAATCGTTTTAGAATTCGAACAGTTTTCAAATTCAATTTTTTTTTTCATTTTTCATTTTCCAAAGAGAATTCATTCATTCATTAATTCATTCATTCAGAATAAAATAGAATAGAAAATAAAGGAATAGAATAGAAAAAAAATATAATAAAAAAGAATATAACCATCTTCTGAAATTCGAATAGAAAAGAATATAATTAACCACTTGCCGACCAGCCGCCGCAGTTTTACTGCGGCAGAATGGCACAGCTGGGCGAAACAACGTTATGTAACCTTGCTTCGCCCTGTGGCCACTAGGGGCGAACCCGCTGCTCGCCCCCGGATGACCGCCGCGGCTCCCGCAATTGCTCGTGACACATCGAGAACTGGGATCTCTGTGTGTAAACACAGAGATCCCTGTTCTCTGAGGGGAGAAGAGACTGCTCATCTGTTCTTTGTATGAACAGCGATCTGTCATCTCCCCTAGACAGTCCCCTCCCCCCTTCAGTTAGAACACAGAGAGGGAATACAGTTAACCCCTTGATCGCCCCCTCGTGTTAACCCATTCCCTGCCAGTGACATTTTTACAGTAATCAGTGCATTTTTATAGCACTGATCGCTGTACAAATGCCAATGGTCCCAAAAAATAGATGTGGTGGCTGCATTAGTTTTCCTTTTTTTTTTTTTAGGCTTTTTTTCCTTTTTACTTTCACCTGGTAATCCTGCAAGTAAGTCTGTTATTTTTCAACTTCAGACCAAGCTATCCAGCAAAAGTGTCAGAGAGTTGAGATAAACCATTTACTGCTGACAGAGGTGCTTACAGTATTTATTTGTGTAAAACCTTTATCCAAAAAGGAAAAACACTGTTGGTGTGACTGCTTAGAAAGTGTTATCTGGAGTTCAGCTTAAGCCCCGGACCAATTTGCAGCCAAAGGACCAGGCCCCTTTTTGCAATTCGGCGCTGGTCGTGCAATGTGGCTCCCAAACAAAATTGGCGTCCTTTTTCCCCCACAAATATAGCTTTCTTTTGGTGGTATTTGATCGCCCCTGCGGTTTTAATTTTTTGCGCTATAAACAAAAATAGAGCGACAATTTTGAAAAAAATGCAATATTTTTTACTTTTTGCTATAATAAATATCCCCCAAAAATATATAAAAAAAAACTTTTTTTTTCCTCAGTTTAGGCCGATACGTATTCTTCAATATATTTTTGGTAAAAAAAAATTGCAATTAGCGATTATTGAGTGGTTTGAGCAAAAGTTAGTTTTATAGCATTTTTATTAATATTTTTTTTTTTTTACTAGTAATGGCGGCGATCAGCGATTTTTATCGTGACTGCGACATTATGGCGGACACATCGGACGTTTTTGACACATTTTTGGGACCATTGTCATTTATACAGCAATCAGTGCTATTTAAATGCACTGATTCCTGTGTAAATGACACTGGCAGTGAAGGGGTTAACCACTAGGGGGCGTGGAGGGGTTAAGTGTGACCTATGTGTTGTTTTTTTTTTACTGTAGGGGGCGTGGCTTGGTGTGTGACATCACTGATCGTCTTTTCCTATGACAGGGAACAGACGATTAGTGACAGCCTCACTAGGAAGCACGGGGAGAGGTTTGTTTACACTTACCTCTCCCCGTTCTTCAGCTCTGTGACCCGATCGCGGGACACCGGCGGCGATCGGGTCAGCGGGTCCTGCGGTCACGGAGCTCAGGACCGGGTCGCGAGCCCGCCGCTGGATGGCGCGCGCGCGACCCGCGGCTGGGCTCTTAAAGAGCAACGTACCTGTATGTTGTTGTTGTGCCCAGCTGTGCCATTCTGCCTGTAAATGTGCAGGAGGCGGTCCTTAAGTGGTTAATGTGTTAGGTAATCTGCTAGTACATCTAATGCCTCGTACACACGATCGGACTTTGTCCGCCGGACCTATACAAACCGCCGGACTTTCCGAGCGTGTGACTTGCCCACACACGCCCGGACTTCTCTGGCGGACAATCCGCGGGAAAAAGTCCGCGGGACTTTTGAAAATGAACGGACTTGCCCACACACGGAGCAGTCCGTTCATTTAGAACGTAACTGCAGGTAGACGGGGCTAGCGAAGGCAGTGAATGCCGCCGCGCTAGCCCCGTCACCTGGTATGGATTTAAAGGCGGATCGAGACCCCCAGACGACGGCGGCGACGACGAAGAAGGTAGCTGGGCTCCTCTGCTCGGTAAAAGAGCTAGGTAAAATAGAGGAGGAGTCCGGCGAGAAGACCCCCCAAGACGGAAGAAGACCCCCGGAGCAGTGCAATAAAATATTTTGAAAAAATTGTGTTTTTTTTTTTATTTACACTTTACACCGTAGGTGAATGGGTAGGGCTACATCCTCATTCACATAGGGTGGGGGGCCGGGATCTGGGGGCCCCCTTATTAAAGGGGGCTCCCGGATTCCGATAAGCCCCCCGCCCGCAGACCCAGACAACCAACGGCCAGGGTTGTCGGGAAGAGGCCCTTGTCCTCATCAACATGGGGACAAGGTGCTTTGGGGTGGGGGGGGGGGGGGGCGCACGTTTCCTGGCCGACCATGTTAAGGGCACGCGGCCTGGTACGGCTCAGGAGGACGGGGGGGTCTCGCTCGTCCCCACCCCTTTCCTGGCCGGCCGGGCTGCGTGCTCGGATAAGGGTCTGAGATGGATTTTTCGGCGTGGGGATTCCCTTTAAATCCATGCCAGGTGACGGGGCTAGCGCGGCGGCATTCACTGCCTTCGCTAGCCCCGTCTACCTGAAGTCACGTGCTAAATGAACGGACTTTCCGATGATCGACAAGTCCGTTCATTTCCAAAAGTCCGGCGGACTAGCATACTAACGGCGGGATTGTCCGCTGGACTGCCAAGTCCAGCGGATAATTTTAAAACAAAACTTAAAACCTAGTCCGCCGGACTTTTGGCGCCAAAAAGTCCGCCGGCGCCCACACACGGGCCGATTGTCCGGCGGACTTCAGTCCAGCGGACAATCCCGCGGGAAAGTCCGCTCGTGTGTACGCCGCATAACACTACCCTCTTCCCAGACTGACAAAGCTGCTGTCTAAAGGTGTCTCCATTGCTCCTTCATAGTGTGGAGACACCTTAGGACAGGAAGTGTTTTTTTCGGCCGTGTCCCATGGTGATAAATAAAGCAAAAAAGCCTTTAAAAAAACAACCACCACATTTTGAGATTGGTATGTGGCGATATATTCAATATTTACTTGTCGGTTTAATACCACTTAACTCGGTCACAACCAACACAAGGAATTCTGCAGTCCAGTACGAAAAAGTCTTGTTCATAACAGTTGCCTGGTGTCTATAACCAGGCAGGAGTTCTCCTTTAATCATGGTGGAAATTTAGATTGCGAAAAGCGCCCGGTGTGCGCAACATGTGGAAGGGACAGTAGTCCAGATATAAAGCTGTGACTTCAGATTTGATCAGTCATACATAGTAGATCTATTCATAACGTTTCAGGAAATGACAGACAGCTAGGAATGAGGGCATTACACAAGGGAAAGGAAGAAATAGGATGTTTGTTCACACCTGTTTTGCAGCCCAGCAACACAGTTACTTGCTGCTAATTAGATCACAGATGTTTGGCAAACCTGAAGACATGGGGCACAGTTATGGGGTATGTATAGAGGATTTGTACATATTTTACTTTTCATGGTCAGTACTAAAAATTTTAAAAATGTCCTCCTTTTCAGTCAGGTAAAAATAAAATAATGCATATTAATATTTTGCATTCTCTTTTTGAGGCAGTAGATGGCACTCTGGTCTCCTTTTCATGTTTTTCAGTCGTAGAAGAACATTGCCCAGGATCAGTGGTCTGTAGTGAGAAAACATGCCCCAGAATCAGTGGATGGTGGTAGGGGAACATTTCCCAGTATCAGTGGTCAGTAATGGGAGGACATGCCCTGAAATTAGGGGGTAGTGGTAAGAGAACATTACCCAGCATCAGTAGTCAGTGGTAGGAGAACATTCCCCAGTATCAGTGGTCAGTGGTAGGAGAACATTCCCCAGCATCAGTGGTCAGTGGTAGAACATTCCCCAACATCAGTGGTCAGTGGTAGGAGAACATTCCCCAGTATCAGTGGTCAGTGGTAGGAGAACATTCCCCAGCATCAGTGGTCAGTGGTAGGAGAACATTCCCCAGTATCAGTGGTCAGTGGTAGGAGAACATTCCCCAGCATCAGTAGTCAGTGGTAGAACATTCCCCAACAACAGTGGTCAGTGGTAAATGAACATTCCCCAGAATCAGTGGTTGGTGGTAGGGGAACATTCCCCAGAATCAGTGGTCAGTAATAATGGGAGAACATGCCCTGAAATTAGGGGGCAGTGGTAAGAGAACATTCCGCAGCATCAGTGGTCTGTAGTGAGAAAACATGCCCCAGAATCAGTTTATGGTGGTAGGGGAACATTCCCCAGTATCAGTGGTTAGTAATGGGAGAACATGCCCTGAAATTAGGGGGTAGTTGTAAGAGAACATTCCGCAGCATCAGTGGTCAGTGGTAGGAGAACATTCCGCAGCATCAGTGGTCAGTGGTAGGAGAATATTTCCCAGCATCAGTGGTCAGTGGTAGGAGAATATTCCCCAGCATCAGTGGTTAGGTGTAGAACATTCACCAACATTAGTGGTCAGTGGTAGGAGAACATTCCCCAACATAAGTGGTCAGTGGGAAAACATGCCCCAGCATCAGTGGTTAGTGGTAGAACATTCCCTCACATCAGTGGTCAGTGGTAGGAGAACATTCCCCAGAATCAGTGGTTGGTTATAGGGGAACATTCCCCAGCATCAGTGGTAGGAGAACATGCCCTAGCCTCAGTGGTCAGTGGTAGGAGAACATGCCCTAGCATCAGTGGTCAATAGTAGGGGAACATTGCCCAGCATCAGTGGTTAGTGGTAGTAGAACATTCCCCAACATCAGTGATCAGTGGTAGAATATTCCCAAACATCCGTGGTCAGTGGTAGGAGAACATTCCCCAGAATCAGTGGTTGGTGGTAGGGGAACATTCCCCAGCATCAGTGGTAGGAGAACATGCCCTAGCATCAGTGGTCAATAGTAGGGGAACATTGCCCAGCATCAGTGGTCAGTGGTAGGAGAACATTCCCCAGCATCAGTGGTCAGTGGTAGGAGAACATGCCCTGGAATCAGAAGTCCATGTTAGGAGAACATTCCCCAGCATTAGTGGTAGGAGAAAATGCCCTGGAATCAGTAGTCAGTGGTAGCAGAGCATGACCCAGAATGAGTGGTCGGTGGTAAGAGGACATTCTCCAGCATCAGTGGTCAGTGGTAGAAGAACATACCCCGGGTGTCAGTTGTCGGAAAGATGAAAAAAAATAAGAATTTTCTTAACATTCAGCCCCCAGATCAACCCACTTTAATATTTAGACCCCAGATCAGTCCCACCCAACATTTAGGCCTCAGATGAGTTATGCCCCTACCCCATATCAACCCCCTTAACATTCAGATCTCAGATTAGCCTCCCGCCCATAACTTCAGCCTCCTTAACACTCAGATCCAAGATAAGTCTCCTCTTGGAATACGTCATGGCCAGTTCTGACAATTCCCATCTTTTCTGGAAGCCAAAATCGAATTGTTTGGAGCTGTAACCAATTTGCTCTTTTCATTTTCAAATCTGCAGTGCAAAAACAACAGCCAGACTCCAGTCAGCTACCGTGCGCAGCACAGACAGTCCTCCTTTCAGGCACTCTGATAGACGAGGAGAACTCTTCATTCTCCAGATAATCTGCGGTAATGATAGCACAACAGCTGTGCGGCGTGGGCTCGGAGAATGTAATTGTAGGTAGGCCTCAGCGCTGCCTCCGGTATCCTGACACAGGCACATAGCCCTCCTGATAATCATACACGTTACACCGAAGAGTAAAAACAAAATACAGGATACGTCACTGCCAGCTGGCTCTGAGGCCTGATTTACTGCGGCCTTGTACAGCAGATACACCACCGCCAAGGAGACGATAACCTTGAGCGCCGCGCTACGCTTTTTATAGTGACATCATCCAGTGCACGCATCGTGTTTCGCTTGGTTGTAGTTGCTTTCAGTATTTACAATACAATCTTGTTTATTATTATCATGCATGTGAAAACACGAGATACGGTATTCACAGCGCTAGAAAATATAAACCGCGAGAAAGCGTGGGAATATCCGCCAGGACGGGGGAAATTAGAATTATTATTATATTATTATTCAGGATTTATATATAAACGCCAACAGTTTGCGCAGCGCTTTACAACGTGAGGACAGACAGTACACTTACAATACAATTCGATACAGGAGGAATCAGTGGACCCTGCTCCTTAGAGCTTACAATCTAGAAGGATTGATCTCTACCAATAGCATAAATGATCAATATATTTTAGGATTGATCTCTACTGATCAGAACAATCGATCTATAGCCGACCATCCCACCCGAATCGATATTGATATGATAGTTGGAAGTGGATTTTGATTGGGAATTTACATTCGTATCTTCCAACTATCAATCAAAATCCACTTCCAACTATCATATCAATATCGATTCGGGTGGGATGGTCGGCTATAGATCGATTGTTCTGATCAGTAGAGATCAATCCTAAAATATATTGATCATTTATGCTATTGATAACTTATGATCATATCTTCCAACTATCATTTAAAATTTACTTCCTGGTGTGTGGCATATCCATTCAGGGGTGTTGTCAGATATACTGTAGATCAATTATTCTTATTGGTAGAGATCAATCCTAAAAGAAACTGATTATTTATGTGATTGAAAACGTATGATTGCATCTTCCAACTATCAATTGAAATCCACTTCCCCGTGTGTGGCATATGGGGTTGGCAGCTATAAATCAATTCTTCTGATCAGGAAAAATAAATCGTAAATTAAATTGATCATTTATGCCAGGGGTCTTCAAACTTTCTAAACAAAGGGCCAGTTTACTGTCCTTCAGACTTTAGGAGGCCGGACTGTGGCCATTAGGAGTAGAAAAGGTTCCAACGTCAGTGATAAAAAAAACAATGTCCCATCTTTGGTGATAGTGGGAGGAATTGTGCCCCATTATTGGTGTCGTTGGGAGCAATTGTCTCCCATCATTGGTTTCATCGGGCCCCATTGTTGGTGCCATTGGGAGAAATTATGCCTAATCATTGGTGTCATTGGGAGGAAATGTGCCCCTTCATTGGTGTCATTGGGAGGAAATGTGCCCCTTCATTGGTGTCATTGGGAGGAAATGTGCCCCTTCATTGGTGTCATTGGGAGGAAATGTGCCCCTTCATTGGTGTCATTGGGAGGAAATGGGCCCCTTCATTGGTGTCAGTGGATGAAATAGTGCCCCAAGGACTAGATAAAAAGCAAGCAAAGGGCCCCATCTGGCCTCCAGTCTGCAGTTTGAAGACCACTGATTTATGCGATTGAGAATATACAATCGTATCTTCCAACTATCAATCACATAAATCAGTGGTCTTCAAACTGCAGACTGGAGGCCAGATGCGGCCCTTTGCTTGCTTTTTATCCAGTCCTTGGGGCACTATTTCATCCACTGACACCAATGAAGGGGCACATTTCCTCCCAATGACACCAATGAAGGGGCCCATTTCCTCCCAATGACACCAATGAAGGGGCCCATTTCCTCCCAATGACACCAATGAAGGGGCCCATTTCCTCCCGATGACACCAAAGAAGGGGCCCATTTCCTCCCAATGACACCAATGAAGGGGCACATTTCCTCCCAATGACACCAATGAAGGGGCACATTTCCTCCCAATGATGGGGCACATTTCCTCCCAATGACGGGGCACATTTCCTCCCAATGACACCAACAATGGGGCCCAATGACACCAATGATGGGAGACAGTTGCTCCCAACGACACCAATAATGGGGCACAACTCCTCCCACTATCACCGAAGATGGGACATTGTTTTTTTTCTCACTGACGTTGGGACCTTTTCTACATCTAATGGCCACAGTCCAGCCTCCTAAAGTCTGAAGGACAGTAAACTGGCCCTTTGTTTAGAAAGTTTGAAGACCCCTGGCATAAAGATCAACTTCATTTAGGATTTATTTTTCCTGATCAGAATAATTGATCTGTAGCCGCCAACCCCATATGCCACACACGGGGAAGTGGATTTCAAATGATAGTTGGAAGATGCAATCATACGTTTTCAATCACATAAATGATCAGTTTCTTTTAGGATTGATCTCTACCGATCAGAATAATTGATCTACAGTATATCTGACAACACCCCTGAATTGATATGCCACACACACAGAAGTAGATTTTTAAATGATAGTTGGATGATATGATCATAATTTATCAATAGCATAAATACTCAATATATTTTAGAATTGATCTCTCCTGATCAGAATAATTGATCTATAGCTGACAGCCCCATATGTTACACGCAGGGAAGTGTATTTCAAATGATAGTTGGAAGATACAATCGTAAGATATCAAATCGCATAAATGATCAATATCTTTTAGGATTGATCTCTCCTGATAAGAACAATTGGTCTATATCCGACAACCACATATGCCACACACAGGGAAGTGTATTTTAAATGATAGTTGGAAGATACGATCATAAGTTATCAAACGCATAAATGATCAATTTCTTTTAGGAATAATCTCTACTGATCAGAATAATCGATCTATAGCGACAACCTCATTCAATCAATATGTCACACACAGGGAAGTGAATTACGTTTAAATTGTTAGATGATACGATCATACGTTATCAATCACATCTCTGTTCGGACACAGCTTCTCACAGGTCGGGGTAAAGAGCCAATCTCAGCAGCTCTTTACCACATGATCAGCTGTGTCCAGTCACAGCTGATCACAATGTAAACACACTTGCCGGTTATCGGCATTCCTTTCCTCATGTGGTCACAGGAGAGGAGAGGGCCGGTAACCAGCCAGTGTGAAAGGGGACATCTGCACTGATAATCGGGACAATAATCAGTGTCCTGATTATCAGTGCAGCCCTAACAGTGCCCACTGGTCCTGCCTATTAGTGCCAGTGAGTGCTGCCAATCAGTGCCTCCTCATCAGTGACGCCTATTAGTGCCGCCTATCAGTGCCCATCAGTGCAGCCTATCAGTGGCCTTCAGTGTCGCCTATTAGTGCCCATCAGTGCCATTAATCAGTGCCCATCAGTGGGGCCTATCAGTGCAGCTTCATTAGTGCCTCCTCATCAATGCCCACCAGTGCCGCCTCATCCTCTGCCCTGCTGACCCCATTCTTTGCCCCATTGACCACATATGTGGCACTTGGACGAATCATGTCTCAGGGTCTGATGAGGAAGTGGCAGCTGTCCACTGTGAACGGCTGAGAACGGCTTGAACCCAGCCAAGGCCTTTCTCTGCATCTCAGGGCTCCTCCACCAGTCAGATGTCACTCAACGAGTTGGATGGAAAGTTGTGTCACCCAAAAGAGACAAAGGCTCCATATAGCGTAAAATCCTTTAGGTTTATCAAATAATAAAATATTGCACTTGCAACAACAAAGGTCCATAAGAAAGCCTTAAGTTTGGTGTGTCAGCCGGCACACAACCAAACAAACCCATCTTCCGGGACACGAGGGAGATGGTGACGTCAGTGCATCACTCCTCCCTATGCGTTTCGTCACAAATGACGTCGTCCAGGGGGCATGAATATATACCCCTGGCTACCCAATGCAAGAGGAACACAGAACAAAATTCCCTGATTGTGTTGCGGCACAATGTGGTTTGGCATGCACGAAAATGCCAATATGTGGAGGCGCCACTGACATGCGTCTGCTAAAAGAGAATGTGTTTCTGTGTGTGTCAGGAGAGAGTGCAATTTTGCTTATGTTCCCAACACGCATAAATGTCCCCACCAGCGCAAATGCCCCACTCCAATTCAGTTCTGGTGACGACACGAGATTTTGTTTTTTTCTTAACTTCAGTTCCATTGACATTGGTTGCCAGGACAAATAAAGAGGGTGATTCTCCCCAGCAGGGACACAGACAGCAATAAAAAACTGACAGGGATTCAAACGCCTCACCATTCTATCCAAAACCCCCAAAAAAGGTTTGGCTGTAGACACACGTAAAGCTGAACGCCAGGCAAAAAAATGTTTATTTAAAACGGTAGCAAACTGCTATGCTTTATTTTTATTTTTATTAAACCTGTAAGGTAAAGTTATAATGTGCTAGTATGCATCACATACTAGCACATTATGTGAAACTTACCACAAAACAAAGCCCTCCAGAGACACACTGTCACCGCTGACAGGGGGCTTCCATCTTCACCCGGTCTTCCTTCCAGGTTCGCCTCCTCCGGCCATCCGATTGGCCACACCGCGATGACGTCACTCCTGCGCATTATTCAGGGCAGAGGGCTCTGAAGGAACGGCATTCCTTCAGCGCTCATGCGCCGGTGACGTTACTGGCCCGTTCACAAGTAAATAACTCCTAAACGATGCATGTTTGCGAGATAATTACTGTACCTATAGTTAAGCCTTATTATAGGCTTACCTATTGCCTATAGCAGTGATGGCGAACCTTTTTGAGCCCAAGTGCCCAAACTGAAATAAATACATTGGTTTTGTGTTGCAAAGTGCCAACACGGCAATTTGCGAAAGAGGGGAGCTGAGCGAAAGAGAGGGGTTGTGTGAGAGAGAGAGGGAGAGAGAGAGAGGGGACAGCGAGAGTGAGGGGTGTGAGAAAGATGCTGAGAGGGGGGGGCTGAGAGAGAGGGGTGTGAGAGATATGCCGAAAGAGAGAGAGAACAGAGAGAGGGTGAGGGGCTGAGAGAGAGGGGGTGTGAGAGATATGCTGAAAGAGAGAGAGAACAGAGAGAGGGTGAGGGGCTGAGAGAGAGAGGGGTGTGAGAGATATGCTGAGAGAGAGGGAGGGGGGCTGAGAGAGAGGGAGGGGGGCTGAGAGAGAGGGAGAAGGGACAGAGAGAGAGGGGTGTGAGAGATATGCTGAGAGAGAGGGGCAACAGAGAGAGGGAGGGGGCTGAGAGAGAGGGAGGGGGCTGAGAGAGAGGGAGAGGGGCTGTGAGAGAGGGAGAGGGGACAGAGAGAGAGGGGTGTGAGAGATATGCTGAGAGAGAGGGGCAACAGAGAGAGGGAGAGGCGCTGAGAGAGAGGAGTGTGAGAGAGAGGTGAGCTGAGAGACAGGAGGAACAGAGAGAGGGAGGGGGAACAGAGAGAGAGGGAGAGAGATGGGGGACAGAGAGAGAGGGGTGTGAGAGAGGGGGAACAGAGAAAGAGAAGGGGGACAGAGAGAGAGGGGTGCGAGAGAGATGCTGAGAGAGGGGGGAGCTGAGAGAGAGGGGGAACAGAGAAAGGGGGACACAAAGAGGGGGGAGAGAAAAAGAAGGGGGCTGAAAGAGAGGGAGGGGGGCAGAGAGGAGAGAGAGACCTCTAGCTCTGTCCTGGACCCTCTTGTGTGCCCACAGAGATGGCTCTGCATGCCAGCTGTGGCACGCAAGCCATAGGTTCGCCATCACTGGCCTATAGGTAAATGCCAACCATTGGGGTTTATTCCCACTTTAATTATGTCCCTCTGAAACCACAAAGGATATAAACCCACTAACTGTATAGATCCAGTAACAGTGACATCACTGTGCAGAGAGCAGAGCTGCGGGTGGCCCCACCCACTACAGGCTGCCTGCAGAAAACGACAGGAAGGGGCGGAGACAAGACCAGTCACTCTGCACAAGGAGAGAGAGCAGCAGTGACCGGTCTTTATTATAGGAAGAAGGTCTCACACTGGAATACTGCACAGATCTGGAAGAAATACACAAATCAGACCAAGATTCAAGAAGAATACACGGCTCTTATATTCAGAAAATATTTCTTTATCCCGGAGTTCGGCTTTTAATAGATTTCCTCTGCAAACACTGTGAATTTTACTATAGTGGCCATGGAGGGGAGGGGAGGGGGCATTTTATGGGACAAGCCGGCTCCACATCTGAAGAATTCACAATCCATTTCGGCAAATAAAGCGCGGCGTGAGATCCTGTGCTATTTGGATACAGAACTAAAGCCACAACCCAATCAGATAAGCCGGTTGTTTGACTCAGCATGACAATTACTAGACAATGTTTATTTTCCTATTAATTGCTTGAAATGTTCTGATCATCAACAGCGCAATCTTTTTATATATTTTTATAGAAAACCGCAGATACGCGGTCAGCGGGAAGAGAGAGCGGAACAATTCTACGTTCTGTTCCCGGATTGTGAACAAGGAGAACTTTTCTAAAAAGTCTCATCAACTGAGTTCTGTGTATACAGTGTGTGTATATATATATATATATATATATATATATATATATATAAACACATTACCAAAAGTATTGGGACATTGCCTTTACATGAACTTTAATGGCATCCCAGTCTTAGTCCGTAGGGTTCAATATTGAGTTGGCCCACCCTTTGCAGCTATGACAGCTTCAACTCTTCTGGGAAGGCCGTCCACAAGGTTTAGGAGTGTCTATGGGAATGTTTGACCGTTCTTCCAGAAGCACATTTGTGAGGTCAGGCACTGATGTTGGATGAGAAGGCCTGGCTCGCAGTCGCCACTCTTATTCATCCCAAAGGTGTTGAGGTCAGGACTCTGTGCATGCCAGTCAAGTTCCTCCACCCTAAACTCGCTCATCCATGTCTTTATGGACCTTGCTTTGTGCACTGGTCCAAATCATTTGGTGGAGGGGGGATTATGGTGGGGGGTTGTATTTCAGGGGTTGGGCTTGGCCCCTTAGTTCCAGTGAAGGGGGCTCTTAAGGCGTCAGCATACCAAGACATTTTAGACAATTTCATGCTCCCAACTTTGTGGGAACAGTTTGGGGATGGCCCAGTGGCAGCTGGTGCTCCAAATTTTTTGGCGGGTTCAAACAAACTGAAAAATTCTGAAAAAAAAACCATCAATACAGGCAGCTCCGCTCGGGCCGTGCGTTCCACGGAGCTGCCGATGTCACTTCCGGTTTCTCTCTAGAACAGGGTAACTGGAAGTAACCACTTAACTTGAACAACAAAGCTCCCGCCCGAAGCTGTTCGGTGCTTTGGACTGCGCCACAAACCAGGTCAAAAGCCTGCAAATGAAGCGCCTCGTCTTCAATCTTGTGATTGCATTGACGTGGCGCTTCCCATAGTGCACTGTGTCCGGCGCCTGAACACAGTGCACTTAAACAACATTTCTTTTTATTTTTTTCCTTTTTTTTGTGACTGCTGGGTGAGGGGGGCGGCGCCCGTGCGCCCCCTATGGACGGGCTGCCACTGGGATGGCCCCTTCCTGTTCCAACATGACTGCACACCAGTGCACAAAGCAAGGTCCATAAGGACATGTATGAGCGAGTTTGGGGAGGAGGAACTGAGTCCTGACCTCAACCTGATACAACACCTTTGGTATGAATTTGATCGGAGACTGCGATCCAGGTCTTCTCGTCCAACATCAGTGCCTGACCTCACAAATGCACTTCTGGAAGAATGGTCAAACATTCCCATAGACACACTCCTAAACCTTGTGGACAGCCTTCCCAGAAGAGCTGAAGCTGTTATAGCTGCAAAGGGTGGGCCAACTCAATATTGAACCCTACGCACCAAGACTGGGATGCCATTAAAGTTCATGTGTGTGTAAGGGCAGGCGTCCCAATACTTTTGGTAATATAGTGTATATATACACAGTATGAGCTGTCTGGTTTATGAGTACATGCCAAACAAGGACAGGCTATAATCTATAACTAAAGGTTGTCTATATACATATAAATGACTATTTACCATATAGATATATCCTTGGACCATAGTGTTAAATCTGACCACCAGCCTTCCCTTCAGTCTTGCACAGTTATACAGACTCCTCTCCTGTACTGAAATGACATACTCTGATTACACTGAACACTGTGAGCTTCTCACAATGTGCATTAGAAGCTGCAGCAAGTCAGTAGAGCCTGCCTTATTTCCTGGCTGGAGGACGTCAAGCATCATCTAGCCCAGAAGTCTCCAAACTTTTTAAACAAAGGGCCAGTTTAATCTCCTTCAGACTTTGGAAGGGCCAGAGGGGGTAACAAAAAAAATGACTCGGGCTTGGTGGTCAGTGGGGGTAAAAAAATGACATAGCACCTGTTGTCTGTAGGAGGAGGAGGAGTGCCCCATCATTGGTGTCAGTAAAGAAATAGTGCCCCATTATTGGTGTCAGTAAAGAAATAGTGCCCCATTATTGGTGTCAGTAACGAAATAGTGCCCCATTATTGATGTCCGTGGGAGGAATAGTGCCCCATCATTGGTGTCAGTGGGAGGAATAGTGCCCCATCATTGGTGTCACTGGGAGGAATAGTGCCCAATCATTGATGTCAGTGAAGAAATATGTGTCCCATTATTGGGGTCAGTGGGAGGACTACTCCATAATTGGTGTCAGTGAAGAAATAGGGTGCCATCATTGGTGTCATGGGAGGAATAGTGCCCCATAATTGGTGTTGTGGGAGGAAGAGTGCCCCATCATTGGTGTCAGTAGGAGGAATAGTGCCCCATCATTGTTATCACTGGAAGGAATAGTGCCCTATCATTGTTATCACTGGAAGGAATAGTGCCCTATCATTGGTGTCAGTAGGCGGAATAGTGCCCCATTGTTGGTGTCACTGGGAGGAATAGTGCCCCATCATTGGTGTCAGTGGGTGGAATAGTGCCCCATCATTGGTATCACTGGAAGGAATAGTGCCCCATCATTGGTGTTAGTGGTAGGAATAGTGCCCCATCATTGTTATCACTGGAAGGAATAGTGCCCCATCATTCGTGTTAGTGGTAGGAATAGTGCCCCATCATTGTTATCACTGGAAGGAATAGTGCCCCATCATTTGTGTCACTGGGAGGAAAAGCGGCCCATCATTGATGTCAGTAAAGAAATAGTGCCCCATTATTGGTGTCAGTAAAGAAATAGTGCCCCATTATTGGTGTCAGTAAAGAAATAGTGCCCCATTATTGGTGTCAGTAAAGAAATAGTGCCCCATTATTGATGTCCGTGGGAGGAATAGTGCCCCATCATTGGTGTCAGTAAAGAAATAGTGCCCCATTATTGGTGTCGGTGGGAGGAATAATGCCCCATTATTGGTGTCAGTAAAAAAATAGTGCCCCGTTATTGGTGTCAGTAAAGAAATAGTGCCCCATTATTGGTGTCAGTAAAGAAATAGTGCCCCATTATTGGTGTCGGTGGGAGGAATAATGCCCCATTATTGGTGTCAGTAAAGAAATAGTGCCCCATTATTGGTGTCAGTAAAGAAATAGTGCCCCATTATTGGTGTCAGTAAAGAAATAGTGCCCCATTATTGGTGTCGGTGGGAGGAATAATGCCCCATTATTGGTGTCAGTAAAGAAATAGTGCCCCATTATTGGTGTCAGTAAAGAAATAGTGCCCCATTATTGGTGTCAGTAAAGAAATAGTGCCCCATTATTGGTGTCGGTGGGAGGAATAATGCCCCATTATTGGTGTCAGTAAAGAAATAGTGCCCCATTATTGGTGTCAGTAAAGAAATAGTGCCCCATTATTGGTGTCAGTAAAGAAATAGTGCCCCATTATTGGTGTCGGTGGGAGGAATAATGCCCCAATGCTGGTATTAGTGGAAGGAATAAAAAATTGCATCTTTGGAACTTTCCCATCACTCTGGTAGAAAACGAATGTTGATTTGGCCCCACTGATGATTAGAAAATCAAACGAATGTTCTTAAAATGAACATTTTCTAAGGAAAGTCTATATGTGTACGGCCGGCATAAAAAAAGATAGATTTTTTTGGCACACGAACACCAAAAGGAACTTTTTAAAACCTTTATGAACAAATTAAAGCCCCTTCATTGCACACCCAGAAAAGAGCAAAACAAACACCTTATAGCAGCCTTTATAGTGGGGCGCATTATCCGGGGGTGTGAGGTCTGAGCTCCCTGCGCCCGTTCCATCGGTGGCAGTGCCATGTTATATTCCCAATCTTCCAGGTCCGCTGCATTCCCACTTTGTCCATTGGACAGGCACTGAGGATGTGGCTCCCACCCAATGCATGCGCGTTGGAGTTACATTGTCTCGGCACCAGGTCTGTCCTTGTTAGGGAGACCCCCCCCCCCTCTCTATTTGTCTTGATTAGGCCCCTTTCACACTTATACGACTTGTCCCACGATTTGGGACTGCAAAGTATCATGACAAGTCGTTCCCCATGATTTCCAATGACAGCCATTCATATTAGTACGACTTCAAGTCGTTCCGACCTCAAAGTATTCCCTGCACTACTTTGCTCCGATTTTGATGCCACTTACACAGGCATTCCTTGAAATCGCGGTAAAATCACTCGACTTTGAGGCCCGGTTCAGACTGCTGCGATGCGGAAACGCTGCGAATCTACTGCGGGTTCCCGCATCGCATGTCTCCCGCCGGCAGTTCACACTGCCCTATGCGAGCTGCTGGGAGTGTCAGTGAAATGTTATTGACACCCCCATATCAGTTCGCATATCGCAGTGCGATCTGCAAACTCGGACAGGAATCGGATCGCATGGTGAGAACACCCATGCGATCCGATTCTGCTGCGGACCAAAAAAAGTGTCCTGTCCGATTTTGGGCCGAATGCGATGCAAATTCAGCCATACTATCTGTATGGCTGAATTCGCATCGCACAGAGATCGCATATGATTTGCACTGCAGTGCGGTGCGAATCATATCCAATCTTGGACATCGCAGCAGTCTGAACCGGCCCTAAAGTCGCACAAGTGTGAAAGGGGCCTTACACAGGCATTCCTTGAAATCGCGGCAAAATCGCGTCCGCGAAACGCATCAAAATCGCTGTAAAATCGCGTGGCTTTGAAGTCGCACAAGTGTGAAAGGGGCCTTGAAATCGCGGCAAAATCACGGCCGCGAATCACGCAAAATCGTGGTCGCGAATCACGCAAAATCGCGGTCGCGAATCACGCAAAATCAAGGCCGCGAATCACGCAAAATCGCGGTCGCGAATCACGCAAAATCGCGAGACTTTGAAGTCACACAAGTGTGAAAGGGGGCTTAGGGAGATCCCCCCCCCCCCCCTCTATTTGTCTTGTTTATCATTATTACTGAGCATGAAAGGAAATCACAAATTTTGGGTTGTCACCAGAACAGGAACAGAGGGGACGCTAGTTCTGGTGACAACCAGCAATTACTTTACTTTGGAGAGATTTTCTCTCACTTCCTGTTTTGGCTATAGGACAGGAATTAAAGGGAAATCCCCACCAATGGCCAAAAAAAAAAAAAAAAAAAAACGGACAGGGGTTATAACCCTCCTTATAACCAAAATGAAAAATCAAAAGGTTTTGACCTTAGTTCTACTTTCATTTCACCTTTTTCCATTGACTGCAATTAATTTAAGTTAATTTTCGGGGAAATGAAAACTCTCCATTTTGCGCTCGTCTCCGCGAACGCGTTGTACAGGCCAGCCGCAGGCCCTGAGCTTTTCCTTGCCTTGACCCCCGTCCTGAATCTTCCCATTTATTTTTGCAGGGAGTTATCGCTAGACCACAACCGCAGCAATCAAACAGCCATTATTCCACTTCCCTGCGCCGCTGATCCCCGCCGCCCAAGCCCCGCCCCCTCCTGAGTACCTTCGTTGTTGAGACCTTTTCTGCTTTTCCCTTCAATCACTCGAATTCGTAAAGCGTTCGGCCGGGACGGCCAAGTCCTGACGCCTTTTGAGGGAAGGAGGGGGATGGTTGCCAATAAAACACTTTTTTTTTTTTTTTTATTTAAATATATATTTTTATTTCATAGAAAACCGCAGTGTTCAGCTAACCAAATTAGACTTAAATAAATATCCCAGGTCGGTGGAACAAGCTGCGTTTATCTAAATCGCAGCCCACTGAGCCTCTTTTGTTTACACTGGAAGTGGTTTGTACAAGCGAAGAACAAGCTCTCAGCATTTCGCTGGCCGCCGCAATACCCCCCCCCCCACCCCCGCGCGCTACAGCCGGGGCGACCGCTCGGGGGAAGAGTTGGGTTGCTCACGAGCTGTACAAGTTCATTACTGTCAATGGCCGCTGTATGCCGCGTCACTGAGGGCACCGGCCCAGGTGGGACAGAGGTGGGTTCTGTGCCAACGAACGAACACATTTCATCATTATGACTTCTTCTCTGTATTGGAAATATGGTAATATGTGATCAATAAGTCTAAAGGGGAACTCCGGGCACATAAAAAGGACACAAATGAATGCAGCTCTGTAATCAATCCCTCGGCTCCATTCACACTTGTGCGACTTTGGACATCAAAGTTGCACAATAATGCCTCGTACACACGGTCAGATTTTTTCCGACACTGGTGTTGCATACACACGGTCGGACAAAGTTGTCAGAAAATTCGATCATTCTGAACGTGGTAACGTTCATTGCGTACGACGGAACTACGTAGAGGCTATTAGCCAATAGGTTTGGTCTCCTAATTTGATCTGAGCATGCGTGGCACTTTGTCCGTCGGAATTCTCTACACACGATCGGAAAAAGTCCGATCGGATTTTGTTGTCGGAAAAATTTGAGAGCAGGAGCTCAAATTTTTTTCGTCGGAAAAAGTCCGATGGAGCCCACACACGGTCGGATTTTCCGACAACATGGTCCGATCGGACATTTTCCGTCGGAATTTCCGACCGTGTATACGGGGGCATAAGTCATTCCCCTTGATTCCCAATGATAACCATAAATATGTGCGCAACTTAACCACTTGCTTACCGGGGACTTAGAGCTCTTTCACACGGGGCGGATCAGTGCAGATCCGCCCCGTGGATATCCGCTTGCTCAGCGGGGATCGTCGGAGCGATCTCCACTGAGCAGGAAGATGACAGGTCCGTCTCTGGACTCTGTGCAGGGACAGACCTGTCACAGCGCCGCTCTCCCCTATGGAGGATCGGGTGACGACGGACCATACAGTCCGTCGTCACCCGATCCGCTCTGCAGACGGATGAAAAAATGGGGTTTTCCTCCGTCTGCAGAAACGGAGCATAACGGGCACGGACGAGAGCGGGTGTCAGCGGATGCTCATCCACTGACACCCGCTATCCCATAGGGATACCTGTATGTCCGTTTTTCATCCGAAAATGGAAGGATGTAAAACGGACATACGGACCGTCCGTGTGAAAGAGCCCTTAAACCCCCCTCCTGCCCAGGCCCCACCTCTTCACCTTTCAGCGCTATCACACTTTGAATGACAATTGCGCGGTCATGCAACGCTGTACCCAAATAACATTTTTATAATTTCTTTCACACAAATATAACTTTCTTTTGGTGGTATTTAATCACAGCTGGGTTTTTTTATTTTTTGCTAAAAAACAAAAAAAAGACAGAACATTTTGAAAAAAAAAAACTGTTTCATAGTTCGTTATGAAATTTTGAAAACAGGTAATTTTTTCTCCTTCATTGATGTGCGCTGATGAGGCGGCACTGATGGGCACTGGTTGGCTGCACAGATGGGTACTGATGGGCACTGATGGGTGGCACTAACGAAGGGCACTGATAATGAGGTGGTACTGATGGGTGGCACTGATGGTTGGCACTGATGGTTGGTAATGATAGGTGGTACTGATGATCACTGATGGGTGGCACTGATGATCAGATCACTGATGGGTGGCACTGATGGGCATTGGTAGGTGACACTGATAGGCAGCACTGATCGGTGCCACTGATGATGAGGCACTGATGGGCATTGATTGGTAGCACTGGTGGGTGTTGATAGGTGGCACTGGTGGGCAAAGGTAAACACTGATGGGTGGCACTGATGGTTGGTACTAATGAAGGGCACTGATAATGAAGTGGCACTGATGGGTGGCACTGATAGGTGGCACCGATGGGCATTGGTAGGTGACACTGATAGGCAGGACTGATCGGTGCCACTGATGATGAGGCACTGATAGGCATTGATTGGTAGCACTGGTGGGCATTGATAGGTGGCACTGTGGGCACTGATAGGCGGCACTGTGGGCACTGGCAGGTGGCGCTGGTGGGTACTGATAGGTGGTACTGGTGGGCACATATTGGGCAGCCATTGTTCTCTGTGTGAGAGACCGATGTTCCTCTGACAGAAGCCGGTGATCGGCTTTTTTTTCCCCTCACGCTAAAAGATTACTGATCTTCTGTTTACATCACGTGATCAGCTGTCATTGGCTGACAGCTGATCATGTGGTAAGGGGTCAGGATCTGTCTCATAGACTCGGTGATCACAGAGCGTGCCGTGCGTGCCCCACGGAGGGGGGGGGGGGGCAAGGAGCTCATATATGGGAGGACGTCCCGGTATTTAAGGCCCGTGCTGTAGCCGTAATTCGTCTATAGCGCTGGCGGGAGGAGTTTAAAGTTGCAGCAACTTCAAAGTAGTTCATGCGCTACTTTGGTCCGACTTTCATGCAAATTGAGGGCCATAGACTTCAATGTTATCCCTCAGAAGTTGTATGAAAGTCCTCCCTGAATATTATACAATGCAACATTTGTCCATTATCACTGGTCAAAGCCAAAGTAATATCTAAGTGCACCCATCCAAAGTTGCACTCCAAAGTCAGCACAACTACAACTTTGGAGTTGTACGAGTGTAAATGGAGCTTAACCTCTTCAGCCCTGGAAGGTTTTACCCCCCTTCATGACCAGGCCATTTTTTGCGCTACGGCACTGCGTTACTTTAACTGACAATTGCGCGGTTAGCAACGCTCTACACAAATAAAATTGATGTCCTTTTTTCCCACAAATAGAACTTATTATTATTATTTGATCACCTCTGCGGTTTTTATTTTTTACACTATAAACAAAAAAATAAAAACTGACAATTTTGAAAAAAAAAATATTTTTTTTTACTTTCCGCTATAAAACACCTCCAATTAAAAAAATGTAAAAAATTTAATTTCTTCATCAATTAGGCTAATATGTATTCTGCTACATATTTTCGGTTAAAAAAAAAACCTCAATAAGCGTATATTGATTGGTTTGCGCAAAAGTTATCGCGCCTACAAAATAGGGGATAAATTTATAGCATTTTTATTATTATTATTATTATTATTTTTACTAGTAATGGCGGCGATCTTCGATTTTTATCGGGACTGCGACATTATGGTGGACACACATCGGACACTTTTGACACATTTTTGGGACCATTGTCATTTATACAGCGATCAGTGCTATAAAAAATGCATTGATTACTGTAAAAATGTCAGTGGCAGGAAAGGGGTTAACACTAGGGGGTGATTAAGGGGTTAACTGTGTTCCCTCTCTGTGTTCTAACTGAAGGGGGGAGGGGACTGTCTAGGGGAGATGACAGATCGCTAGTGGCCACAGGGCGAAGTGACGTAACATAAGGTGGGTTTGCACATCCGTGCCATTGTGCCGCAGGTAAAACTGCGACGGCTGGTCGGCAAGTGGTTAAAGAGAAGTCCGTCCCCCACCAAAAAATAAAAATTCAGCAGGGATCCCGCGATGTCGGCACCCCAGCCGATTTTCCAATCGGCTCTTGTGTGCTGCCGCCGCCATTCATTGACAGGGAAACCGGCTTCACGCCGGTTCTCTACTGCGCATGTGCGGAGTGCACTGTGCTTTGTGGATGGCCCAGCGGCGGGGGCGAAGGAGGAGGGGGGGTGAACTTCCGAGGGACCTCGCCTCCGCTAGGTCTTCCGGAGGGAAAGGACAGGTACCTGTTACAAAAAGGTACCCACTCCCCCCCAAAGGTGCCAAATGTGGCAGTGGAGGGAGAAACAAGCACATACCTCTCAACTGTCCCTGATTTCGAGGGACTGTCCCGGATTTGGAGCAACGTCCCTCTGTCCCTCATTCCACCTCATTTGTCCCTCATTTTGGTCTGATCTGTATAGTTGAATATAAAATGCACTTTTTATCTATCAAAAAGTTCCAGTGTTTTCTGATTTCTAAATTGCTGCATTTGTAAATTCTAAAAGCCAATATAAAGGAATAGTAGTGGTAAAAAAAAAACACTTGTGGGTTTAACCAATCTTGTTTTTCCGTACAATTCTCCTTTAAGGGGGCGTGGCAAGGGGGTGTGTCCTATGCCTGCATACTTTTGCTGATAGGTGTCCCTCATTCCCATCTGAAAAAGTTGGGCGGTGTGTATATGTAGTGTGCATAGATTAGTACACATGACCACAACTAGCATGTTCATTCCAAACAAACAAAAGTGAGAAGGAAAAGAAGATGTACGGAAGCTTTCAAGTAGGCAGAAGAACATAGTAAGAAACGATTTCATGAAAAAATAGATTACAGGGCCATTAAAGTGATGGTTAACGATCGCCTTTAAAACAACCCATTCAGTTTAAAATAGAAATGAAAGGCAAAACATTTTTGTATAGATATAAAACAACATTATAAATACCTTTTTTTCCCCTTTTTTTATAAGTGATCCCATTCCCTCTGTTCTCAGCTGCATAAGAGCTGAGGGGAGGAGAAGCATCAGTACACTGAGCTTCTCCGTGAATGGCTGTGCAGCGGGGGGGCGTGTCAGGACAAGTCTGATCGTTGGAGGAGAGTACACTGAGTTTCTAGCATAGCTAGCGAACTGACCACGCTGTGCTCTCCTGCTTAGTGTGGTCAGTTTTTAACCGCTTTGCGACCGCCGGCTGTCAAATGACGGCCAGGCGGTGCAGCTCTCGTTCTGGGAGGGCGTCATATGACGTCCTCCCCTTCTGTGCACTAAAGGGAGCTCTCGCCGTGTCACTGGGCACCCGATGCGCGTGCCCAGCGGCCGCGATGTCCGCTGGGCACCCGCGATTGCCCGGTAACACAGCAGGACCGTGGATCTGTGTGTGTAAACACACAGATCAACGGTCCTGTCAGAGGAGAGGAGCCGATGGTGTGTTCTCTGTACAGAGAAACACCGATCGGTCTCCTCCCCTTGTGAGGCCCCTCCCCCCACAGTAAGAATCACTCCCAGGGAACATATTTAACCCCTCCCCGCCCCCTAGTGGTTAACCCCTTCACTGCCAGTGTCATTTATACAGGAATCAGTGCATTTAAATAGCATTGATTGCTGTATAAATGACAATGGTGCCAAAAATGTGTCAAAAATGTCTGATGTGTCCGCCATAATGTCGCAGTCACAATAAAAAATTGCTGATCGCCGCCATTACTAGTAAAAAAAAAAATATTCATAAAAATGCTATAAAACTATCCCCTATTTTGTAAACGCTATAACTTTTGCGCAAAACTAATCAATGATCGCTAATTGCGACTTTTTTTTTACCAAAAATATGTAGAAGAATACGTATCGGCCTAAACTGAGGAAAAAAAAAAATTTTTATATATTTTTTGGGGATATTTAGTATAGCAAAAAGTAAAAAATATATAGTTTTTTTTTTTAATTTGTCGCTCTTCTTTTGTTTACTGCGCAAAAAATAAAAACCGCAGAGGTGATCAAATACCACCAAAAGAAAGTTCTATTTGTGGGGAAAAAATGATAACAATTTAATTTGGGTACAGTGTCGTATGACCGCGCAATTGTCATTCAAAGTGCGTCAGCGCTGAAAGCTGAAAAATGGCTTGGTCAGGAAGGGGGTGAAAATGCACTGTACTGAGGTGGTTAATAAGAAAGCAAGGGGACTGGCAGGAACACCAGGGATTTCACATAAAGGAAGCAATACAAAGAGTTTAGGATATTTTCGCATACATGGTACAGCAGGCACATCAGGAATATGAAATGCTGGGGTAACAAATGCTTTAAAACGGTGTGTCAGCTTAAAAAAAAAAATTAAAAGTCAGCAGCTAAAAAAAAAAGTCGCTGCTGACTTTTAATAAGTACACTTACCCTCCCAGGGCGCCCACGATGCTGTTCGTGGAGGCCGAGATGTCCCTCGGCGTTGCGGATCCTGCGCATGCGTGAGTCGGCGCACGGCCTACTGCGCATGCGCGAGTGGGATTTGTGAATGGGGAACGCAATGTGTTGTGGGACGGAAGGAGAGAGAAGGAGAGAAGATCACCGCGGAGCTGGAGGAGGCAGATTAGCACAATCTGCCTAGCAACAGCCATTTCTGGTAAGTAAAAAAATAATTTTTTTTTTTTTTTCATTTGAAATTGTTACTAACATTTTTAAAAGTTTTTGTTTTCAGGGTGTCCCACCACTTTAAGTAGTGGATGTGAATAGGTTACTTTTTGGGAATAAGGATATATTTTAGCGTCACTTTTCTTGATTTGCCCTCCTACAGCTGTGGTTGGTAGCTGAAGTGGTGAACGCATGGCCACACTTCCATAAACAGTTTGTGTACATTGCAACGCAGGCTTTATACAAAGGCTGGAAAGAAAGACAACTTAATGGAATTACAGCTGGTTGTTGCAAACAAACAAAGGATTGAGGATACAGATTGTGATTCTCTGGAAAGCCTTTCCCTTTTAACCAAAGCCTGCAGAAAGCAAACTACCGTAATCCACAAAAAATAAAAATTCTATGCAGTGCTTCCACCTAGTGGTAGATATCAGAATTGCATGCATTCTTCTATAGGAGCACTCTAGTTAAGCCCCCATTTATGGCGAAGAGCGAAAACCCTCAAGATGAAGAATCCTATTAGTCTCAATGGGTCCATTCACACCTGAGCACTGCGTCGTTTGTCACCTGTTGTGTAAGGTTCAAAAAAAAGCCCATGAGCTTTGAGGTCACAAACTGTGTAGCAGGCGATTGGCTGTTGGAGGCAAACCCTCCAGTTTGGGACTTCCTCAGTGTTGCCAACCTACCAGATTTAAATTTTTCCTGACACGACACCCAAAATTTCCTGGCACAGCCACGTTTTTACTGGCATTTCCAAAAGATACAAAATGACAGTTTTAAGTGCAAATTTTAGTATTTGGGCTACAAACAAGTACAATATGCAATTAGCAATGTGATTTAACCGCTTCCCGACCGCCTCCTGCACATATACGTTGGCAGAATGGCACAGCTAGGCAAAAGCACGTACAGGTACGTCCCCTTTAATTGCCTAGCCGTGGGGTCGCGCGCGTGCCGCCGATGGCGCGCTCGCGACCCGGTCGGGAGCTCCGTGACCACGGCCACAGGACCAGCGGACCCGATTGCCGCTGGTGTCCCGCGATCGGGTCACAGAGCTGAAGAACGGGTAGAGGTCTGTGTGAACGCTTTTGCCCGCGCTTCCTACACTGCCTGTCACTGATCGGCTGTTCCCTGTCATCGGGAACGCCATTTAGTGACGTCAGATGTCAGCCCCGCCCCCTAATGTAAAAAAAACCCTAGTAACCCCTCCCCGCCCCCTAGTGGTTAACTCTTTCACTGCCAGTGTCATTTATACAGGAATCAATGCATTTAAATAGCATTGATTGCTGTATAATTGACAATGGTCCCAAAAATGTGTCAAAAATGTCCGATGTGTCCGCCATAATGTCGCAGTCACAATAAAAAAATCGCTGATCGCCGCCATTACTAGTAAAAAAAAAAAATATATTAATAAAAATGCTATAAAACTATCCCCTATTTTGCGCAAACAAATCAATAATCGCTAATTGCGATTTTTTTTACCAAAAATATGTAGAAGAATACGTATCGGCCTAAACTGAGGAAAAAAAATGTTTTTTTATATATTTTTTGGGGATATTTATTATAGCAAAAAGTAAAAAATATTGAATTTTTTTCAAAATTGTCGCTCTATTTTTGTTTATAGCGCAAAAAATAAAAACCGCAGAGGCGATCAAATATCACCAAAAGAAAGCTCTATTTGTGGGAAAAAAAGGACGCCAATTTTGTTTGGGAGCCACGTTGCACGACCGCGCAATTGTCAGTTAAAGCGACGCAGTGCCGAATCGCAAAAAGGGGCCTGGTCCTTTGGCTGCAAATTGGTCCGGGGCTGAAGTGGTTAAGGTAGATATTAGGGCAAAACAACATATTTATTGATTTATTTGCGATATTGTAAGTAAGTAGCTCAGGAACAAGAAATTAGAATAGGAAGGCCACTCCAGTCTAAACAACACCGCTCTGCTTGGCTCCCTTGCACCATGACATCACACGACACGCTCGGGCACTGCCTCCACCAGGGCTGCACGAACACACTGTAGCAGGGACTCAGATGGTCTTGGCCGGCTCTGGACCGAGCTGAACATCACAGCCATATTTTTTGCTGGCAACTTTTTCCTTTTACTGGCATTTACTGGCAGGAGAAAATTGCCTGTTTTTTTACTGGCTGCCAGTAAAAATACTGACGGTTGGCAACACTGGACTTCCTGTTCATGTGTAAATAAAAGCAAGGGCACGGCTCGGAAAGGCAGGCATGCTGAGGGAGCTGAGAACGTAAGCTATGGTGATGATGTCTGTTTGCTTGGGGATATATGGGAAATAGAATGATAGGTAAGGTACATTATATCATTAGACGAAATGTGTGCTTAGGAGCACAGGAGATATGGTGTGCGCATAGCGTACAGCCAAATTTCCTAGACAATATAAAGTACTCTATGAATAGCAGATGGTTGAAAAAAAGGAAAGGCCCACCTCCTCCATTCACAGATAATTTTTCATTCATAGTACCACTTCTATGAATGGAGAAGGTGGGTGGAAATGGCGGGCATAGTCAGGCAATCTTGATGAGTGCCTTTCACAGGTCCATCATCTCTATTCATTGTCGGTGGAAGAAGATTTCAATGCATGCAGGAGCAAGCAGCACAAGAAATATATTGGATTAATAGTACAGGTCCTTCTCAAAAAATTAGCATATTGTGATAAAGTTCATTATTTTCTGTAATGTACTGATAAACATCAGACTTTCATATATTTTAGATTCATTACACACAACTGAAGTAGTTCAAGCCTTTTCTTGTTTTAATATTGATGATTTTGGCATACAGCTCATGAAAACCCAAAATTCCTATCTCAAAAAATTAGCATATTTCATCCGACCAATAAAAGAAAAGTGTTTTAAATACAAAAAAAGTCAACCTTCAAATAATTATGTTCAGTTATGCACTCAATACTTGGTCGGGAATCCTTTTGCAGAAATGACTGCTTCAATGCGGCGTGGCATGGAGGCAATCAGCCTGTGGCACTGCTGAGGTGTTATGGAGGCCCAGGATGTTTCGATAGCGGCCTTAAGCTCATCCAGAGTGTTGCGTCTCTCAACTTTCTCTTCCCAATATCACACAGATTCTCTATGGGGTTCAGGTCAGGAGAGTTGGCAGGCCAATTGAGCACAGTAATACCATGGTCAGTAAACCATTTTCCAGTGGTTTTGGCACTGTGAGCAGGTGCCAGGTCGTGCTGAAAAATGAAATCTTCATCTCCATAAAGCTTTTCAGCAGATGGAAGCATGAAGTGCTCCAAAATCTCCTGATAGCTAGCTGCATTGACCCTGCCCTTGATAAAACACAGTGGACCAACACCAGCAGCTGACATGGCACCCCAGACCATCACTGACTGTGGGTACTTGACACTGGACTTCAGGCATTTTGGCATTTCCCTCTCCCCAGTCTTCCTCCAGACTCTGGCACCTTGATTTCCGAATGACATGCAAAATTTGCTTTCATCTGAAAAAAGTACTTTGGACCACTGAGCAACAGTGCTGCTTCTCTGTAGCCCAGGTCAGGCGCTTCTGCCGCTGTTTCTGGTGCAAAAGTGGCTTGACCTGGGGAATGCGGCACCTGTAGCCCATTTCCTGCACGCGCCTGTTCACGGTGGCTCTGGATGTTTCTACTCCAGACTCAGTCCACTGCTTCCGCAGGTCCTCCAAGGTCTGGAATCGGTCCTTCTCCACAATCTTCCTCAGGGTCCGGTCACCTCTTCTCGTTGTGCAGCGTTTTCTGCCACACTTTTTCCTTCCCACAGACTTCCCACTGAGGTGCCTTGATACAGCACTCTGGGAACAGCCTATTCGTTCAGAAATTTCTTTCTGTGTCTTACCCTCTTGCTTGAGGGTGTCAATGATGGCCTTCTGGACAGCAGTTAGGTCGGCAGTCTTACCCATGATTGCGGTTTTGAGTAATGAACCAGGCTGGGAGTTTTTAAAAGCCTCAGGAATCTTTTGCAGGTGTTTAGAGTTAATTAGTTGATTCAGATGATTAGGTTAATAGCTCGTTTAGAGAATCTTTTCATGATATGCTAATTTTTTGAGATAGGAATTTGGGGTTTTCATGAGCTGTATGCCAAAATCATCAATATTAAAACAAGAAAAGGCTTGAACTACTTCAGTTGTGTGTAATGAATCTAAAATATATGAAAGTCTAATGTTTATCAGTACATTACAGAAAATAATGAACTTTATCACAATATGCTAATTTTTTGAGAAGGACCTGTAAGTCGTGTCCCTTGTGCATTAACATGACTACCATAATAGTAACACAATGAGGCTGATTTACGAAAGCCGCACTGATAGGCGGCATTGTAGTTTAATGTATTGTACTGATGGATGCCAATCAGGGCCAAACAAAAATACATGCCACTCAGTGATGCCCATTGTGGGCACTGATTGGCATCCATTGTGGGCACTGACTGGCATCCCTGGTGGTCTAGGGTGGCATATCTGGTGCTGGGCATCCCTGGTGGTCCAGTGTGGGCATCCTCAGGGGGGGGGCTGCGCTGATAATTGATCAGCGCAGACCCCTTCCTGTCAGAGGAGCAGCCGATCGGCTCTCCTCTACTCGCGTCTGACAGACGCGAGTGAGGAAAAGCCGATCAACGGCTCTTCCTATTTACACTGTGATCAGCCGTGATTGGACACGGCTGATCACGTGTCCAATACATGCAACATGCAATTGCACGGGTTGAATGGGCGCACCTCTAAATTTGTTTTTACAATGGTTCACCTTTATGTATTTTGCACACAGGTCATGTTAGCATGTTACGTTGCCAACATGTGACATGCACCTTCTTAAAATGCATTTGTGTTGGTCTGGGCATGCTCATGGTCTTTGTTTTTTTTGGTGCTTTTTGTGGGTGAACAGCACTTGGATTTTTCTGGGCATGCTCAGAGAGTGTGTTTTTTGGGTTAGTAATGTAAGGACATCCTTAACAGGTGTACCCACTTTGAAGTTCTGTCTCTACACTGGGTGAACTTGCAGTGTGTGTGTGTGTGTGTGTGTGTTATTTTGGGGGAAGGGGGGGAATTTCACTGAAATATTTTTGATGTTGTCAATCTGAGTTGTTTGTAGGTTGTTAGTTTCACTTTGATTTAATTGTCTGGGCTGCATTATTTTACAAAATCTTCTTCAAGCTGTTGTGACTAATAAATGTTTAAATCCTCAAGAGACTGTCCATTTGTGGGCGCGGTCCTTTTAACTACTGTTCATTTTCTCAAAATGGTCAGACCTCAAAACCATATTCTGTTAGTGTCTCAAATTAACATACGTGTGTTTTTATGCTTTCCTTGCTCTTTTCCAAGTCCTGTTTTGTTGACCAAAAAAAATTTGTATCAAATTTTTATGTTTTATGTGTTTTGTTAATAATTTGTTTTACAGATGCATGCTCAATCCAAGTAATGCATTTTACACCCCCCAAACAATTTGTATGTAACAAATTTCCCAGCAGCAGCTTATCTAGGCTGATTGGCATGGCAAAACAAAAAAAAGGTGTGATTTGTCTAAAAGTTACTTTCCTGGTGCCTTCATGGTAGCATATGCATGGATTGTGTGTATGCTGCCATAGATAAACAAGATATTTGGGGGCACACCTAGACATTTTCAAAAAACATTATAAAAAGATATGGGGATTTGGTCACACCATATTGCTATATGGTGCTTAAGCCCACTTACTGCGACAAAGTACCCCATGATTAGTGGGTCCTACACTATCCATAGACTGGGAGATCCTGCTTCTCTGAACCATGGGAGCAATACTCCTCTATATGGGAGAACTGGAGGTCTCCACCCATGACACAGGTGGACACTAATGAGAGGCACTGATGAGGGATAGCAATATGGTGTGACCAAATCCCCATTTTTTTGATAATGTTTTTTGAAAATGTCTAGGTGTTTTAAATAAGCCTTGCAGGAGGTAAATGTATTTTTTTGCATGTGTGCGCTGTAATATTTTGTTCTGTTGTATGGTCTTATGGCTGCACCATCTTTAATGCATCTTTTAGGGTGTGCCCCCCAAATATCTTGTTTGTCTATTGTAAGGATTCTGACCAAATCCTTTTGGGCGTGGAGCACCCCACTCCCTCATTAAGTACCTCTCATTAGTGTCCACCTGTGTCATGGGTGGAGACCTTCAGTTCTTCCATATAGAGGAGTGTATTGCTCCCATGGTTCAGAGAAGCAGGATCTCCCAGTCTATGGATAGTGTAGGACCCACTAATCATGGGGTACTTTGTCACAGTAAGATCACTCTAGCATGTTTTGAAAAAAGGTGGTTTCTCATGTGCCTTGTATAATGCCCAAGAAATATCGTTTGGCACATCTACATTCCATATTTGGCACTTAGGATGGTCATGCACTATGCAATCTGATTGGCAAATCTCTGTATAACTTGATATTTAGGCAAATTAGGTAACAGGAAGACGCACTTTTCAATTCATTCAAAATATAGGAAATCAATCAGGCTCTTGCACTAAATCTAACTGATTGCAGTGTATGGTCACCTTTAACCGCTTAAGGACCGCCTCACGCCGATATACGTCGGCAGAATGGCACGGCTGGGCACAACCACGTACCTGTACCTGGCCCTTTAAGAGCCCAGCCGTGGGTCGCGCACACACCGCCACCGGCGTGCTCACGACCCGGTCCTGAGCTCCATGACTGCGGCCGCAGGACCAGCGGACCCGATCGCCGCTGGTGTCCCGCGATCGGGTCACAGAGCTGAAGAACGGGGAGAGGTAAGTGTAAACAAACCTCTCCCCTCGCTTCTTAGCGCGACTGACACTGATCGGCTGTTCCCTGTCACCGGGAAAGCCGATCAGTGACGTCAGACGCAAAGCCACGCCCCCCTACAGTAAAAAAAAAAACACACACACACACACTTAACCCCTCCCCGCCCCTAGTGGTTAACTGCTTCACTGCCAGTGTCATTTACACAGGAATCAGTGCATTTAAATAGCACTAATTTCTGCATAAATGACAATGGTCCCAAAAATGTCCGATGTGTCCGCCATAATGTCGCAGTCACAATAAAAATCGCTGATTGCCGCCATTACTAGTAAAAAAAAATGTTTTTAACCACCTGAGACCCAGTATACGTCATATGACGTCTTTTTGGTCTCAGGGGTATATCTGAATGATGCCTGTAGCTACAGACATCATTCAGATATTGCCGGTTTCAGCCGGAGATTCCCTGCACCATAAGAACGATCATAGCGGCTGTTCCGCCGCTTGATCGTTCTTACGGGCGGCGGGAGGGAACGCCCCCCCCCCTCCCGCCGCCCTCCGGTGCTTCTACCGACTCACCGCTTCCATCGGTGAGTCGGACTCGGGATCCGCCGGCCCCCGGATGATGATCATAGAGATTTCCGGCGGACCAGATGGTCGCCGGAGTCTCTATGATCGTTCGGAGGCCGGGCGCGATGTTATGATGTCACGCCCGGCCTCTGCATTCAAAAAACGGCGGCACCGCGGCTGGGAAGCGGTGATCGTTTTTTTTTTTTTTTTGATTTTAGGCTTCCCAGCCTAGAGGTGAGATTTAGGGTCTTATTGACCCCATATCTCACTGTAAATAGGTCCGATCATGTAATATTCCTATTACAAGGGATGTTTACATTCCTTGTAATAGGAATAAAAGTAATCAAATATTTTTTTTTTTTTTTAAAGTTGTTGAACTAAAAAAATAAAGTAAAATGAACAATAAAAAGAAAAAATTTTTTTTTTAAAATCGCCCTGTCCCCGCGAGCTCGTACGCAGAAGCGAACGCATACGTAAGTCCCGCCCACATATGAAAACGGTGTTCAAACCACACATGTGAGGTATCGCCGCGAACGTTAGAGCGAGAGCAATAATTCTAGCCCTAGACCTCCTCTGTAACTCAAAATATGTAACCAGTAAAAAATGTTAAAGCGTCGATTATGGGGATTTTTAAATACCAAAGTTTGGCGCCATTCCACAAGCGCATGCAATTTTGAAGGGTGACATGTTGGGTATCTATTTACTCTGCGTATCTTCATCTTTCACATTATGCAAAAAAATTGGGCTAACTTTACTGTTATGTTTTTTTTTAAAGCAGGAAACTGTTTTTTTTCTGAAAAAAACGTGTTCGAAAAATTGCTGCGCAAATACCGTGCAAGATAAAAAGTTGCAACGACCGCCACTCTATTCTTTAGGGTCTTTGCTAAAAAAACATATATAATGTTTGGGGGTTCTATGTAATTTTCTAGCAAAAAAAATTTGGAATTTTACATGTAGGAGAAAAATGTCAGAATTGGCCTGGATCTCAGGTGGTTAATAAAAATGCTATAAAACTATCCCCTATTTTGTAAACGCTATAACTTTTGCGCAAACCAATCAATAATCGCTAATTGCGATTTTTTTTTACCAAGAATATGTAGAAGAATACGTATCGGCCTAAACTGAGGAAAAAATATGTTTTTTTATATATTTTTTTGGGATATTTATTATAGCAAAAAGTAAAAAATATTGCATTTTTTTAAAAATTGTCGCTCTATTTTTGTTTATAGCGCAAAAAATAAAAACCGCAGGGGCGATCAAATACCACCAAAAGAGAGCGCTATTTGTGGGGGAAAAAAGGACGCCAATTTTGTTTGGGAGCCACGTCGCACGACTGCACAATTGTCAGTTAAATCGACGCAGTGCCGAATCACAAAAAGGGGCCTGGTCCTTTGGCTGCAAATTGGTCCGGGACTTAAGTGGTTAAAGATCAATATCTAAAAATATTAATTTATTGGGTTTAGAAACACTTCTCTGTTCTTTGTAATGTATTGAAAGATTTGAGTAAAAAAATAAAAAAACACATTTCAAAGATATATTAGAAGTGACAGGAATGAGATTAACATCAAAAAGGTTAATTAACTGAGAACACCTACTAATTGGCTAACAAGACACATCCAACTAATTTACTAAACAAGACACATCCAATGAGATGAAATTAACCAAATGTATTGGGCGTGCGCTATTATCAATGAGAAAATGGCAGTTACTCTAGCACCAGTTGCAGTTTACATATGCGGGTATTTATTATCGTTCTTTGCGATTCAATGTGCGCAGTTCGCACGTTAAATTAATAACTTTTCCGGCGCACCAATTAATGTATGAACTGGTGCAGTGCCTTCTTCTTAGTAAATGACCCCCAAAATCTCTTCTTGTTGAAAACATACTCTGCTTACCCTTTAAATGGCTGCAAAGTAGGATCATGTGCCTGATAACATGAAGTTTAACCCCCACTTGTCTTGTTTGGATAAACATTCCACCACTTAGAATCTATAATCGGACAATTTGTCTTGTCAGATAATAACATCATGGCTTTAATGCAATAATAAAAACACATCTGCTGCAACCGCTACTCTATAAAGGGCAATTAGCCCGATCTGATCTGTACGCATTGGAGTCTACAGCACAGTGTTTGTCTGTTTACAGGACGGATTGGATCCTATGTAAACATCGTGAAGTGTTTATACCTAGGGGAACATTCATTCCCGCTGATTTGGAAGCAATGATTGAGATATCTTCAGCAAACCGGTTTTTCTTTTTCTTTTTGGTTCCTAAGACCTAAACAAGGTAATCAGCCCAATCTTCATTGCACTTCTCTACACAAACCACATGCTGCGAGTCCTTTGAAAGTGGGCGATACGATGGATTACTGGAAAGACAATTGCACAAGTCCAGATGATGTAAAGGGAACCTGTCTAGAGATATTGTACAAAGTGGAAGTGCAATTAAAAAATCAATCTTCTGTCATTTGAGCATATGTTTTACATAGGATTAAAGAGGAAATAAACCCTGATGGGTACAAATACTGTTGTGCAAAATGTAAGCACATTGGTTCTGAATCTAGGGAAGCAACTGTCAGCACTGAGAAGACCCTCCATACTAAAGGAGAGCTGGCAGGTGCCGGCAGGGGACAGCACCGAGGTGGGTGGAGACAAAGAGGTGCAGGCACTAGAAAAGAGTAGATGGGTGACAATTAGGAAGGTTAGGGGGGAAAGTGCCAGGGAGGCTGATCCTGGACTGGAGCATCCCAATAAGTACACTCCATTGAGTGACATTGGTAAAACCAGTCAGGGACCAGTACTGCTGGAGCTGAGGTACTCCCCTAGCTGCCAGGGGAAGAACTCCTCCAGTGAGAGTGGCCGGGAAGCGAAGGGAAAGGAAAGACAGATTCTGGTGGTAGGGGACTCAATTCCTAGAAGGACAGAGAGGGCAATCTGTGACAAAGACCTGAAGCGCCGAACTGTATGCTGTCTACCGGGCGCTCGGATTCGGCACATCACGGATCTGGTGGACAGATTACTGGGAGGGGCTGGGGAAGACCTGGCTGTCATGGTGCACGTTGACACCAATGACAAAGTCAGAGGCAGATGGAGTGTCCTAAAGAATGATTTTAGGGACTTAGGAGCTAAATTGAGGAAAAGGTACCTCGAGCCACATCAGAAAGGCAGAGGGAGATTAGGGAAGTAAACAAGTGGCTGAGGAGCTGGTGTAGTAAGTTAAACCCCTCTCTTATCTCCAAAAGAATCTGCAACAGGATAGCCCCCCGAGCTATGCACAGCCAGAACCTCGCTGAGACTAATAGAATCTTCTGGCTTAGAACCTCTCCTCCTGGGGAAGAACACTGCTCTCTGATGCTCCAAACTATGTATGCACTCCCCCAGCCACCATCTGGGTACCCTCTCCAGGAAATGGCCAATGCCACATAAATATTCAGGCTGCTCATTTGACTCTTCCATCCATTTCATTCCGGAAGTCTCCAGAAGACAGGGAAAAGCAATCAAACTTGCAGCATGCAGAGCTCAGAACAGCCCAAAGAAATCACATACTGCTCTGTTGATTACAGATCACAAAAAAATAACTTTGTCTAACCTTACTAGCAGCCTATCTGGTAGGGTGCTACATAAATAATCCAAGGCTTTGGAAACTGATCCTGAAAATACCTGATGAAGGGGACACCTTCGGGAGTCTGAAATATGTTGAATTTGGGCTCATTCTAACATACTAAAGCAGACTTTTTCCACTGGAAGCTTCTCCTGATATTCCTTGTGGCACCTACCACACATACCTCAGTTAGTATTGCATCAATGTCAGTTCCACTTTATACAGTGAAGCTAGTGGCCAGGTTGCTGTGTGTGGCCCCCATTCCTGTAATTACAGATTATTTCACTTTACTGCTGTGACTTTAGTACCTTGAAGAGCTCCTTTGGAATGACTTATATGGGCCTTGCCTGTGAGATGTTGAGAGTTCACTCTGTTGGAGACTGAGCGGTAATAAACAGATTAATTTATGGGCTGAAAACATTTTTTCTTTCCTGATGGTCTGTCTGGCCTGTGATAGATGGAAATGGATTTCAATGATCGCACATTCTCATCAAATACACTCATCCTCTTCATCCACCATTGTCCCTGGGGAAGGCTCCGTTCACTGGATGTGTAACATGCCGGGTTAACCTGGATTCCATTACAATAGGATTAGGACATGATTCACCGATACAAAGGAACATTTTCCTGTCTGTATTTCATCTATTGCAGCATGAGCAGCAGATCATGTTTTAAATTGAGTCATTTGATACTATCTTCAGTTCTACCTAGATGTCATATAGGTTATTTCCTACAGAAAATGTTTAGAAATATTTGGTTCTCAAAAGGTTGTCATATGGGATGAACCCTTCATTTGACAGGGTCCCCCACTTACAGTGTGTTTTTTTTTTTTTGCAATATGTTTTCATTAAAGAAAATTAAGGTGAACAACATGTATCGTGCACAGCATTGATGTCCAAATGTTTTTCCATTTCAATAAATGTTCATTGAAAATGTTTCAAAAACAATACATAAAAGCTAAAAAAAATACGGAAGCACACATGATTGCATAGCATACACTGGCAAAATCTAGGTGCAAGAGCATTGAGTTTCACACACTGTGTGAGAGTGCAAACCCCCTAGCATAGCATTCACGATAAGCATAGTAGTTAGGTAAGGCATTCATTGCAACTTGAATCATATTTGGGGTCCACTAACAGCTGACTTAACACCTGTGAAAAAGTCCTGAACATCAGTAGCGGAATACCAAATCAGAGGACTACCTTGCAGCTCTATTTTTGGGCAGATAGAAGTGTGCCACAGAGTAAGGTAAGGCTAAAGATAGGAGAAAAAATTGTGAAGGAGCTGAACAGGTAAAGAGACTATGGAAAGTGTGTGGGGGGGAGGTGTAGGGAAGGATGGGGAATGGAAGAGAGCTTTGGAGTTGGACCATAGCGGACCACGGTACACAACACTGTGCATCAACCCTCAGTACTTGTTGGAGAGAAATTGTCCCTAGTACATTAAAATCTCCCAAGAAATAATGAGAGATACATGCAATACCAAGCTGTGGTTTCCAAAGTGAGCAAAGTCCTTTCTTGTATTAGGAGAGGTATGGACTCCAGAGAGAGAGATATCATTTTGCCCCTGTTCAAATCATTAGTAAGACCTCATCTGGAATATGCAGTTCAGTTTTGAGCACCAGTTCTCAAAAAGGATATTGGGGAACTGGAGAAAGTGCAGAGAAGGGCAACCAAACTGATAAGAGGCATGGAGGAGCTCAGCTATGAGGAAAGATTAGAGGAACTGAATTGATTCACTCTTGATAAGAGGAGATTAAGGGGGGATATGATCAACATGTACAAATATATAAGAGGTCCATATAGTGAACTTGGTGTGGAGTTATTCACTTTACAGTCGACAAAGAGGACAAGGGGGCACTCTTTACGTCTGGAGGAAAAGAGATTTCATCTCCAAATACGGAAAGGTCTCTACACAGTAAGAGCGGTGAAAATGTGTAATAGACTCCCTGCAGAGGTGGTTCTGGCCAGCTCAGTAGATTGCTTTAAGAAAGGCCTGGATTATTTCCTAAATGTACATAATATAACTGGGTACTAACATTTATAGGTAAAGTTGATCCGGGGAAAATCCGATTGCCTCTTGGGGGATTTTCTCCCCTGCTTTAGCAAATTGGATCATGCGCTGCTGGGGTTTTTCGCCTTCCTCTGGATCAACTGTGGGTATAGAATTGGGTATATGGGATTGTATAATATTATTATTTTTTTTTTTTTTTGTGGGTGAACTGGATGGTCTTTTTTCAACCTAACTATGTAACATGGATTCCAATACATTTTTTATATTTTTTGACAGCCAAATATTTTTCAATATTATACACAGGTCAGTTGAATACATTACACATACTGTACATATTATCCATATTATCAAAAGCCCTCATTATGCTCCCAAATGTAATGTCATAGACATGTTTAGTGAAGTACATGATGTGATGTAAAGTTCTGTACAATTAAGAGCACTGGGAGTAGTAGAATGTCTGGAGGTGGGTTAAATGGGTGTGATGTGGTTTAACGCCTTGCATGGCAAGTAATTGCTACCCCGGTTATCCATCCAGGGTTTCAGTAAATCCTGGACCAGTCCCGGAAAAAATACAAGTTAGAGGTCAATAACCAGAGCAGAAAGAGGAAATAATAGTATTTATAGAAAGAGGTTAGGATTAAGGGGGAAAACAGTAATGAAGGGGAAAAGGGACAGAGCCTGATTGCTGATGTTTCTACTCAGGGCACAGTTTTGTTTTGGTAAAACAGTGAGCAGGGATATATTAAAGTCATTAGGGAGTTAATGTTGAAGAAAAGGCAACCATGTCTTTTGGAATATATTGACTGAATTGTGTATTATGGGTGACAAACTTTCATTGACAAAGCCATTTTCTGCTTAGTTGGTTATATCGACGACCATTCTTTAGCCAGAGTTTATTGTGCGGCTGTGAAGATGAATGAAAGAAGCCAAATCTGGAGGAAGGAGTACCCAGGCAGCTTTAGATGGAGCAGGCTTTCAGGAATACCCTCACCCCTTACAGTGTATATCAACTGATATGCTCCTGTCCAATATTTTTTCACTTTTGGCCAATCCAACCATATATGTAGGAAGGGATGCCCTTGGGTGATTTTGGCTAATCATTAGGGGACTTATTACCACCTTAATAATAATTTATAGCAGCCTTAGAAATATATGTTCTTATGGAAGTGTGTGCCATGGTATCCTATTATTGAGCCCAATCATTAGGTTCAAGGTGTATGCCAATCTCTTTATGCCATTGGGTTCTATACAAAAGGGGGGTGGGGGTTTGAGCTTTCAGTGTAGAAGCATAAACCATGGAAATTATACCTTTTGGATTGCGGATTCCCATGGCATATATGTTCAAGACTGATCATGAATTTGTGGGATTCGGTTTTTTAAAAAGCAGAGAAAATATATCTAGTTGCGAGTAGCAGAAAAGTTCAGTGGATGATATGTTTTGAGAGGATTGAAGTTATGGAGATATTTATGTTTGCATAGTTAGTGTTTTCCACCAGTGCGCACGTGTGTGCCAGTGCAAATTCTTGAAGCTGTACAAGGTACTGGCAGGGATGCCAGGTCTTCAAGCACCTCTGTTGTGGACGTTGCCCTGACAATGTAATAGCAACTACGGCTATCTAAAACCTTTCATTACACCTAAGAATGTCTTACTGATAGCCACCCTTGCGGTGGCTATGGTGTCCGGGTAAAAGGTGGGCACAGGGTGAAGAGCAAAAAATTCCTTTTTTGTCTTTTGTTTCTGTTCACCACTGTGAAAAGGTGTACACAGCTCTTCGGCAGGTGCTTGAAAGATCAACTATGTTTTCTGCTAATCTGTCCTATCTGACAGGAGGTCCTTTTTTTATTATAAGCCAACACCATACCACACCACCCTGCAAAGCTGCAACTCTGCCAAAGACACGTTGGCCAATACAAGCAGGGCTGCTGTGATGTGGTTAGCAGACATACTGACACCAATGTAAAATAGGAAATTTTTACCATGTAAAAATAGAGTAACCTTTCACTACTAAACAACAGTAGAGCCCTTTTAACCTCTGAATGTCAATGAAAAGGGGAAACCTCCACTAAACACCATCGTAAAAAGGTCCTTTTAATAATGGACACTATACAGAGTATTTTTACTGTCTGAAAAGTGGACCCTTCCACCACTGAACACCAATGTATAGGCAAAAATTCCACTTGAAATCTAAGGGCAAAATGAACACTAATGTAAAGTGGATGATCCCACCGAATGCTAATGTAAAGGTGGGAATTTCACTGAAATCTTATATAAAGTGGACAATTCCACTGAATGCTGGTGTGAAGAAAGTAATATTTGTGAATGCTACTGTAAAGGGGGCAATTTCATTGAGCATTATTGTATAGGATAAAAGCACAGAAAACAGCAGCCAAATTTCCTTCTAACCAATCCAGTCACTGCCATATCATACTAATTTTCACTCCTTTACATCCTTCAAGCTTGGCCTACTTGCTTCTAAATCTCCAAATAACTTGCGTGGTCCTAATGTGACTTCCTTTCTTTGGAGTTCTTACCCCCAAAATAACTTGTACCCGACCTATCTGACACAACCTTTGGTAACCCATGCTCCCACACTCTCCATGCACTGAGTTATCGTAAAATGTTTTTGATCTTTTGCATTCTGTGATGTAGCCACCAGTGTTAATTTTGGCAGCAAATTTCGATTTAGTTTTAGTCTTATGCCGCATACACACGGTCGTAATTCTCGTCGGAAAAAGCTCTGATGGTTTTCCCGTCGGAATTTCGCTCAAACTGTCTTGCCTACACACGGTCACACCAAATTCAGACGGTCAGTAACACAGCGGCATAAAACACGTTCGACAGCACTATAAAAGGGAAGTTTAATGCTTCCGAGCATGCGTCTAATTGTTTCCGAGCATGCGTCGGAATTGTATACACACGTTCTCAATCAAAAATTCCGACAGAAAAAGACCGATGGGCATACACACGGTCGGAAAATCCGTTAAAAAGCTCCCATCGGACTGTTTCCATCGGAAATTCCGACCGTGTGTACGCGGCATTAGTCTTATGACTAAAATGCTATTTTAGTTTAAGTCTCATTTTAGACATCTGCAATTGTTTTAGTTTTAGTCATATTTAGTCGACTAAAAGTATATTTTAGTCAACTAAAATAATTTTAGTCGACTAAAATCAAATGTGATTAGTTAAATTGTAATGCATTATTTAAGTATTTCTCTAGAATTTCCAAACTCATTATACACTATTGGAGTAAAAACAAAAAAACAAAATCATGTTATTATTTATGGTTTGAACAAACTACACAGACACAGATTTAGCCATTATATAACGTCTATTACAACTCTGTAAAACCAAGTTTCGTTACAAAAATATTGCTTTTTTGAGTCACAGCTTCATTCCTTGATATAAGTGCATGCTACTTTTTTGTTGTTGATTAAACAAAATAAACCTGAACACATACAATATATATTGTTGGCCCTTGAACAAGAAACCCAGAGCCCACTCACACACACTGCACAGTGAATTAAATCACTGTGTGGACAAATGCTTGCACGAGTGGCACATACCAAAGAGGAATATCGTAAGAGTTATAACCAGTGATGTAAGTAACTGAGTTAAAATAAACTGAGTTACGTAACTCAGTTACTTTAGAGGGTAACTAGTAATCTAACTAATTACTTTTCCCCTCATGGTAACTCAGTTACCATTACTTTGGCTTAGTTACCCCAATTACATCTACCGCCACTAGATGGCAGTAGTGTAATTCCGGTGTCCTGCCAAAAAAGTTCCCCCTGCCGGATAAGGACCCCCCTGTACTGCGCAGGCGCAGGGCTTGCACAGTACAAAGAACTACGGAGCTTCCGAAAATTGCCAAACCTAAACAGCTCTGAGTGAACTCTACACCGCTCAGGCGCAGTTAACATGTAATTGTGCGAGGCGATGCCACACGCTCCCGATGCTCGTGCTGCTCTGCAAGGGGCGTCTATCGTGTAACTAAGGGGCGGGTCTAGTATTACTGTAACCAAGGGGCGCATTTATGAATATTGTTATATATCGAGCTCTTCCCATTCATTTAACATTCGCCCTCTTCTGTAGCCATCCGCCCCTTACACGATATAATAATAATAGACCCGCCCCTTGCTTACACGCTATAACAGATCTGCCCCTTGGTTAGAGTAATAATAGAGCAGCCCCTTGGTTACACGATATATAACAATAATAATAAATGCGCCCCTTGGTTACAGTAATACTAGACCCGCCCCTTAGTTACACGTATAGAATATTTTTTTTAAAAAGTCAGTTACTTTGCTGCGTAACTAATTACTTTTCCAATGTAGTAACTGAGTTACCAACGCAATTACTTTTTGGGAGAAGTAATTTGTAACTTAACTAATTACTTTTTTAAAGTAAGATGACCAACACTGGTTATAACAGACAATAGGAGTAATATGGTGGCAGCATTTAAACAAACCACAGCAGAAGAACCACCCAATACTAGTGAGGAAGACTCCCCCATGACAGAAAGTGACTGTAAGACGGAGTCCAAAATGAATGATCAACGGTGAGCCATTTTTATTATTCTTTTACATGATGACACTACAGTCAATTATCAAATGTATATGAGATGAATGATCTGGGGGCTGTCTGCTCTACTGGTTTATCTTTGTTAGTTTTCCACTTTATTTTTATCTCGTGTAAAACTATTCCCATAAGATGTTGGACCGGACAGCATGTGTGGTCTCGTGTGGAGCATGGAGGCAAGTGTTAAAGCGGTTCTGCACTGTGTTTATTTTTTTTTTTTTGGGGGGGGTATACAAAGGATGTTTACCTAAATTGGGGGACTCACCTGTTCCATCTTCCATCTCGATCGCCCTCCGTTTTCCTCCGATAAGATTCTTTATATTCTTCTTCTCTGCTGGGGGCCATCTTGCCTGTGGGCATGTGAAACCCCACAGGCACTTTAGATGGCCCAGCATGCACCGCCGTTACTGCGCCGAGCTCGCGCGTGCGCAGTAACGGCAAAGTGCAGCTCACGTTCTCCGAAATCTCGCGAGATGTCGGCACATCTGCCGACATCTCGCGAGATTTCGGAAGATGTGTCCGAAATCTCGCGAGATTTCGGAAGATGGCCGCACAGACTCCTGGGATCAATGACACCAGATCCCAGGAGACAGTGCGGCGTGACGAGGATCCCCGCACAGACCCCGCCCACCCCTGCAGAGACTGAGGACAGGAAGGTAAGTGAAAAAAAAAAACACATTTCATTTAGTACTCTTTGCCTGATTTGGAAGGCAAAGAGATTTACTAAATGAAATGTGTGCAGAACCGCTTTAAAAGAATCTTTGATAATGCAAGATCAATAGTGAATATCCTCAAGTCTTCCATTCCATTGCAACACTGAAGATATTGAAGCATTGTGGCCTTACTCTTTTAAATGACTGCCCCGCACGCTGATCAAGTAATACTACTAGTACATTTAACATGATCAAAAAGACTCCTCAAACTGAAAGAGTCAGTTTGCCAAATCGCAAACATCATGGGATGGGACACAGCTTGCTCCCTAGTTAAATGGAAAAAGCTCACATCATTGCGTGACCTACTGCTGCCTTTTGAGGAGCAGAACACACTAAAACCCTCCAGAGTGACACCATGCCCATGTCCCTGCCCTCTTTGATCTACTCTCTACTCAGCCACCTTGAGGACTTTAAACAGAACACTAGCTACCAAGACGGTGCCACAATTGCACAGATAATGTGAACCAGCGTTTTGCTTCATTTATTCTTAGATCTAGATAACTGATAAAATGTTATCGCCAGTGCTTGCAGCAGCTGCTTGTTTTGTCAACCCTACTCTCTGTGAAAACTCTTGATGTTGATGTTGATGTGGCGGATGAGAATATTGAGGAACTGCTTAAGAAGGCAGAGGAGTATGCCCGTGCTGTAATAAAATCCACATTGCCCCACCTACCAGAGGAGGCTTTGTCTGACTCTGAAGATGATGTGTAAGAGGAGAATATTGAAATATCACAGGAAGTGGAAGAAGCAGCGGCATCCACATCAAAGCAGCCAGTCTTTCGATTTTTATTTAAAATGCCGCAGAAGACCCAGTCAGAGCATCCCCTCCAAACAGGAAGCATAGAGCAGCAGATCGGTCTGACTGGTAATCCGGTGCACACCATTTTGCTATGATCTTCTCCCTGGCCTCAGTGGCCTGTTGTTCCTTAGAGTCAATTTTGTATTTTGAAGCACTTAAAAGAGCAGTGCAAATAGTTTGCTGTGGCGGTGCCCTGGCTTGACTTGGCCTGTCATTGGAGTTTTTATGTATCTGCGTGGTTGAATTAGAGGGAAAAAAATCAAGTTATTCTAATTTTCTTTTCTTTCTCACCCCACACAGTCAGTTCCAAGTTGTCTCTCTATAATATACTACATGGATGGCCCTTCCCAAGGCTGGCCTTAGGCCTTTAGGCGCCCTGTGTTGTGCGAAAATTATTGACAGTGCCCTTTCCCGTGACCATCCTCCTATATATATTTTGGTGAGATACTTCCATTCTGGAAAAGCAGCAGCTGATAGATATTATGAAATCACTCTCATTAAGATTCAGTTACTAAATGCACAACATGGACAGACAGACAAACAGCTAGAGTTGGGAGTGGGACTCTCGTCGGGACTTGGGAGGCCTGTAATGCACAGTGCTGCTCTGGACGGTCGTCTAAGGACTTGGAGGCCTGTAATGCTGGCTGCACATCGCTTGCTTGCTAGGAGCGGAAGCAGGCGGAGCTCCATGGAAACCAGAAGTTAAATCACGAGGGTAAATATCCCTGCCTCACATTTTTATTTTGTCATGTACACTGCAGCTGGCAAACAGACATTTAGGACCAGTTGGGCATTTTTTCAGCTGCCCCTGAACTCTCCTCTATGTTATCTTATCAAAACATGTACACAGGGTCGTTTATAGTGGTTTCTAGGCAGTTGAGTTGAGAAGCATTTTTTTAAAAGGAAAAAAATGCATTCAGAACGGATGTTCAGAGGCATTTGAAACGCCAAATGCTTGTAATGTAATGCCTGTAATTTCGTTCATAGGCGTTTTTAATGGGGAATCATTTTTGATGAGAGAGAGAGAGAGAGACCATTGTAAACGTTCATTAACGCCCCTAAACGTGGCATCTAAATGGGGCAAAACCACTGAAATGTAATATAAAGGTATTTTTAAATTATTATGGTCTCAGTGTAGGGTTCTGGCCCCCAATTTCGAAGTGCTGGGTGCACAGGAGAAGGTCACCGAGGGCCTGTACAACCACTTTTACCTACAGGTAAGCCTATATTAAGGCTTACCTGTAGCTGCTGTAAAATCTCCTAAACCTCCACGGTTTAGGAGATTAAATATCTCCTAAATCTCCACGGTTTAGGAGATTTTTACAAAAAAGCCGTGCGCCGATGACTACGGCGCATGTGCATTTTAGAAAGGGCACGTCGTGACGTTTTTAATAAGGGTCATGCCGTGACCCGGAAGGAAGAGGGGTGAAGATGGACACTTCCTGCTAGTGGGGACAGCAGTGACATCGCAGGCTTCGGTGCGATGCATAGTAGCCCATTATGCTTTACCTTTGCAGGGAAATAAAGAGGAAGTAAAACCCACCAGGGTTTACTTCCTTTTTAAAGCAGTTGTAAAATGAAAATTGATGTTCTACTAAAATAACAAACATGGTGTACCAACTTGCTTTTTACACGGGTATTGCACAGAGCGGCCCCAAACCTTCTCTTCTGGGGTCCCCTGCCTGCACTCTGGGCACCTCCTCTTCTCTGTGTGCCAGACTAGAGCACGAGACTAAGAAAAAGAGCTTCATCATAAGATTACAAGACAATTTTTTTATTCCCTCAACAGACCCAGATGTCACAGCTCACAGCCTTGTTTACCTAGCTGAATTACAAGAAATCCACAATTAAGTGTTGACTTTTTTTTCAGATTTCCGTGAGTTGATACAAATATTAATATGTTTCTATATTTGCTTTTAATTTAAAAGAAATGTAAAAGAGAAGTACCCAGGTAGAAATTGGAAGATGGGGGACTTATGGACTTTTTAGGCACTGTAGACGTAAATTTTGTAATATCAAAAATTTATTAGTTCAAGGAGAACAACATGCATAAAATACCACATACATCTAAAAAACACATAGATTTGAATTCACACAAATGAAAAGAAAAAGATATTCATACAATACAAAAATCGCATATGCAGCCTAAAAATAATAAGCCTAGGGGATACCACAGAACAAAAGTCGGTGATGAAGACGGATTTTTGTCCAAAGTTGATGGGGTATCCAGTTGGAGGCAGGGGTGCAGTGCGATAGTGGTAGATATTAACGAAAGCTCTACATGTTTCGCGTTATTTCATTCAACGCTTCATCTGGAGCCTGAGATTGCAGTGACTAACAAACAAATATGGAATTTAAAAGACACAGTAAGTATATGCATATCATCAAAGAATCCTAACTAACATATTCATATTTTATATAGAGGTAAATATTGATCTAAAATAGTTGCTGAATGTGACCATCAGACTCCCGTCATCACTAACAGACAACGTGCAGCAGTGTACAGGCCAATAGTCCAAACTCTCAGTGGGGACGTATAGAATATTATATTAAACTGTCATTAATGTCGAAAAACATTGTACTTACTACAATACTTGGGTGTGTTCAAAAAAGAAGATAAAGAGGTACAGTCCCATTTGTCTCTCCACTAACCAAAAAGGCTGATGAGGGTGGCGTAGTGGGATTGGATAACGTGTAGCCCGGGTGTATTCCTAGATAGTAGCCAAATGTAAAAAGAGGTAGTAACTGGGTAATTAGATTAGCCCCCTGTCCGTACATGACAGGGTAAATGTATTGCATAGGGTAGTTAGACCTAGGCAATGGGGAGAAAATGATAATGGCTCACCTGTATGGGGAGGGAGGCAGAGGGTTCCCTAACACTGTGTGGCAAAGGCGACACTGGAAATATTTGTACATATCCTGGATTGGAACGATCAAAGAAGGGCTCAATCCGTATGGTGGTCAGATGATGGAAGCCTTAGGGGTAAGAAAGTAGTGCCAGGATGGACCTAAATAATGGAGCCATCAATGTTAGAGGGAGCTTCCAAGAGGGAAGAAATAATACATAGATGGGGAATAAAGTAGCATTGGCCGAGGGGCATAAATGCAGCTTACCAGAGCGGAACAACGAGCCATCCAACCCACCGTCAACAGGTCTGTTGGTGGGGAGCAGGGGACGCTGACAGGAAGCACATCCTAGTGTGCTTAAGTATACGTCCCATCTGTCGTCAATATCCGGCGTCGCCGGCTTGACGTCATCCAGATCGGCCGCGAGGAGCGTCCTGCGCATGCGCCGGCGCCCCGTCCCACGCATGCGCAGTGAGGCTAGGGCGAACGCAACGGCGCGCGCAGCGCGCTCAAGCAGAGGGAGTGGCTGGGGCGGAATTTCCCTGTCACTCCTTGCTAATTCGTCACCAAGCTGGCTAAGGTGACGATGTGCGGCCGCACTGAGTGCCGGACAGGCCAAAAGTACAGCGACACAATATCTGCCAGTGTGAATGTCTGGGGTCCGGGGGTCACAGGCGGCAACAATAGTAAAACTCCATAAAGCAATAGTAATAATAATAACATATGTAACCATCAGACGAAAAAAGGTATCCAGCTCAAATGATAATTCTACAACTTGATAGAATTGGGTATTTAGTAAATAAAAAATAATAGATAGTCAAAAGACAATATAACTGCCTAAGGACATTTATAGGGAAAGAAAAAATGGAATATAGAAAACCAGATATTGGGAAGATGCCTGGAGTGTGGGGAATATTGAACTAGATAGGTGTAGGCTGGATCAAGGGTGAATTTTTAATCCAGTCAATGAGGGAAAAACTTAAGGATATTTTTGGGGGGGATGGGGGTCAGAGCTTAGAAGCGTTTTTAGAGGAAAGGTTTGTATGATTGTGCCTCATTTATGCCCGGGGAACGGGTCGCATCAAGACGTTCTATCCAGAGGGTCTCTTTTTTCAGGATTTCCTTATCCCAGTTACCCCCTCGTGGGTCCCTCGGGACAACTGCCAGAGCTATAAAAGAGACAGCTGTAGTATCAAATTTATGATAGAGATCTAAGTGTCTACTCACGGAAGTTATCATTTTGCCCCCAGATGAATAATAGATATGGTCTTTTATTCGGGCACGGAACTGGCGGATAGTTTTTCCGACATAAAATGCCTTACATATACAGGTCATTAAGTATATTACGCCTTGGGTATCACAGTCCACGTGAAATCGTGGGGTAAAAATTTCCCCGTTGGGAAGTACAAAACTAGTCCCAGGTCGTATCCATGGGCAGTAAGTGCATTGTCCGCACCTAAAAATGCCCATGTTGTCTGAATTATAATGTCTTGCGGTACTGTAGTGACTCGATGTCAATTTGTCGCGCAGTGAGCGTGATTTTCTGAATGTGATGGTTGGACTAGGGCTGATGTATTTTCTCAAAATGGGATCTTCAAGAAGTAGAGGCCAGTGTTTGGCCAAGATTTCTCGGAGTTCGCCATGCTGTTTAGAGTACCTTGTGATGTAGCGTACAGTATCGGAAGGTTTTATGGTTTTAATTTTGTAAAGAAGTGAGTTTCTGGATTGTCTTAGGGCTTTGTTGAAAGATTTTCTGAGGATAGATTTGCTATATCCTCTGTTTTTTAGGCGATCTCGGAGAAGGTTGGCCTGTATTTTGAACTCGTAAGTATGTGTACAATTTCGTCTCAGTCTGAGATATTGAGCGTAGGGAATACTACGAATTAATGTTTTCGGGTGGGCACTTTCTGCGTGGAGCAGTGTGTTACCAGCCGTTTCTTTTCTATACAATGTTGTTGCCAGACATCCAGTTTGGTCTCTAAATATAGTTAAATCCAGAAAAGTGATTTTTTCAGGATTGGCAGAAAATGTAAATTTTAGGTTGAAAGAATTTTGGTTTATAGTTTCCATAAAGGTTTGTAGGCTATTGAGGGACCCTGCCCAAATGAGAAAAATGTCGTCAATGTAACGCAGCCAGCATAATGCTTGGCTGGTCAACGGCGACAGACTGTCATCAGAAAAGATATTTCGTTCCCACCCCCCCCAGGTACAGGTTGGCGTAGGCCGGGGCACAACATGTGCCCATGGCCACGCCCTGCACCTGGAGGAAGTGGGACTCGTTAAAGGTAAAGCAATTTCTGGTGAGGACAAATCTTAGAAGATCTAGTATAAACTCACAAAATTCCCACTGGTGGTGATCCTCTTCATAGAGGAATGTCCTAGCTGTCCTGATGCCCTGCTCGTGAGGGATGCTGGAGTAGAGTGCTTCAACATCTATGGTCACGAGGAGGGCATCAGGAGGCACGACCATCCCCTCAATGTTCTTAAGAAGATCCAGAGTATCCCTTGTATAGGAAGGAAGTGAGAGGACATGAGGCATGAGTACAGCATCAATAAGGCGACTGGCATTTTCCGTGAGGGCTCCAATTCCCGATATGATGGGTCTACCCGGGGGTAAAGTGGGATGTTTGTGTATCTTCGGAAGAGCGTAAAACGTAGCTAGTCTGGGATTGGGAATGTTCAGATATTTATAGGTGTCCGAGTCTATGAGGCCCCTCTGGTGGGCAGAGCCAATGACCAAAAGATATTCTGTCCTATAGCCTTCAATTTGATCAAATTGAATGGGCATGTACCACTCTCTATTTTTTAGAATGCTGTGTGCCATATTCTCATAGAATGTTTTTGTCATGAGGACAATATTTCCTCCTTTGTCTGCTGATTTAATTTCTATGTCGGTATAAGATTGGAGACGTTGGATGGCTAACAGCTGAGAGGGTGTTAGATTATCATCAGTAGTTTTAATAGTAAGCGATTTTAGGTCATTGACTGTGCCCGCCAGAAAGGCCCAGATAGAGGCATTGGTCATGAGGTCTGGAAAGCGTTGAGATTTTATTTTAAATTTTTGACATATTGGCGTTGTATGGCCAGTTGACGATATGGCGATATCAGGTGTGTCAGAAACTGGCACATCGGACTCGCTTTCGTCCAATAGTAAAATAAGATTGCGAAGAGCTCTGAACTCCGCCATGGTGAAGTTTTTTACTTTTTCGGAGATATTTCTGTCCTGAAGGGATCTGGCCCTATCTTTATCAAACATATATTTATATGTAAGATTCCGGGAAAAGAGGTATAGATCTTTAATGGCTTCGTATTTATCTATGTTCATAGAGGGGCAAAAACTCAAGCCTAAACTTAGGACTTCTAGTTCGATGTCTGAGAGCACGTAAGGGGTAAGGTTGATGATGGTGCGATTGTTTTCTAGGTTATTGGCGGTGTATTCAGGGGCAATTGAAAATTTACCGCTGGGTTGGACTGTGAGATATGTGCGTCAAGGGTGCTTTGGCGTGTAAACATAGAGAGTTGGGATGGAGTGGAAAGAGAGTTGGTGATAGCAGTGGTGGTAGTGGACAAGTTCTCGATGGAACTTGTTCTTGAAAGGGAAACATGGGGACGATGTAGAGTCTCCATAGTGGAGGTGGCTGGTAGTACAGTTTGGGGTGTAGATTGATTTTGGGTGCTCAAAAGTTGGATGGCGTGGAGCGCCGTGGCTCCTAGGTATTTACCTTGGACTTGGCCACCACCACTATGTGACGATTTTTGTATTGTATGAATATCTTTTTCTTTTCATTTGTGTGAATTCAAATCTATGTGTTTTTTAGATGTATGTGGTATTTTATGCATGTTGTTCTCCTTGAACTAATAAATTTTTGATATTACAAAATTTACGTCTACAGTGCCTAAAAAGTCCATAAGTCCCCCATCTTCCAATTTCCACTATATACCAAGGACGTGGCACATGATTACCTTTTTCAGTATCAGCAGCACCACACTGCATTGATACTTTTTCCTCTCTTTTTTCAGAAGTACCCAGGTAGTCTCTAGAATTGGCCATTCTATATAAATTAGCACAGCAGTGTCTTTGGAGGACCATACCATTGGACCAGTTGTCTCCAAACTGTAACTCAGGGGCTGGATGTGACCCTTTGCTTGCCTCTATCCAGCCCTTGGGGCACTTTTCCTCTTTCTCTGGTGGCACACGTGCAGGCTCGCTCCTGAGCCAGGCTGAGTGTGTCTATAGACACACCGCATGGTTCAGCCCCTCCTCCTCACTGGTTTTTATGGACAGCAACAGGAGCCAATGGCTTCAGCTGGTCTCAGCCAAGCCTGTAGGAGAGGGGAGAGAGGGAAAGAAGATCTGTAGATAGGCATCGCAGTGGATCGATACAGCACTCCGGTAAGTATTTAGGGGAGGGGGGGAGAAACAACTGCTGAAAGGGTTTTTACCTTAATGCACAGGATGCATGAAGGTTAACAAAAGACTGCAGAACCACTTTAATATTTTTCTATGAGGTCCTCTAATTTGAGGTCCCTGCAGTTAGCAACATTGTTATTGGAAGCTTAACACACCAGCCCAGGCAACCTTGCAACACGTGCCATGGTCAGTACTGGGTACGCAGATATACACTTGACTTTTAAGGTAATAAATAAGACAGTATAACTGTACAAGAAGACCGCCAACCAAATCAGTGCACAGCACAGTAAAGCCTTCTTAGAACAGAAGGTATTTATGTTCCATTCCATTAGATATCCTAAAAATAAGAGGATTATTACTCATTTCAGGACAGTGGGCGGAGCCATACAAACCATTCCTTCCCAGCAGCCAGATTCACATTCAGAACCGCTGGTTTATAGTGCAACTATAGCCTAATAATTATAATAAATAACAATTGAGACCTTCACTTGACATGTTGGGGGTTTCATGGACAGCGCACGATAAGACATCTCTTTACACTCACCCGTGGAGGTGCGTGAGCAGTTTTTACTGTCAAATATGCATTACCTGTAGACAGCCGCAGAGCTGCGGAGAAAACACAGCACAGACGGTATCCAGATGCCTGATGACAATTGTTTTGGCTGCACTGGCCTTAGGCTAGATAGAAGCCTGCCAAAAGGACTTGAAATAAGAAAAAGAGCTTTATCATTAGATTACAAGACATTGTTTTTATTCCCTCAACAGACCCAGATGTCACAGCTCACAGCCTTGTTTACCTAGCTGAATTACAAGAAATCCAAAATTTAAGTGTTGACTTTTTTTTTCAGATTTCCGTGAGTTGATACAAATATTAATATGTTTCTATATTTGCTTTTAATTTAAAAGAAATGTAAAAGAGAAGTACCTAGGTAGTCTCTAGAATTGGCCATTCTATATAAATTAGCACAGCAGTGTCTTTGGAGGACCATACCATTGGACCAGTTGTCTCCAAACTGTAACTCAGGGGCCGGATGTGGCCCTTTGCTTGCCTCTATCCAGCCCTTGGAGTACTTTTCCATCTACAACTGACACCAATGATGGGGCACTATTCCATCTACAAATGACACCAATGATGGGGCACTGTTCCTCCCACTGATACCAATAATGAGGGACTATCCCACCCACAAATACCAATGATGGGGCACTATTCTTCCCACTGATACCAACAATAGAGCACTATGGCTGCCAAAACAAAAGAGAGGGTACACCGACCTAGTCCCTTACCATAAATACATTTTATTAGGAAGTATAAAATAAGTGAATTCTCACAAACACATATAATGCACAAGGATATCTAGAGATGCAGATGAGACCGCCTCCAAATCACCATAGGGAAGACCTCAAAGCGTCTAGGAATGGAAACGGGTTGAAAGGTTTAAGCCCTTTTCCATTTGGCTCTGAGGACGAGGGCTTGACCCTTGAAACGCGTTAGCAACTCCTAGATACTATGAGGTCTTCTCCATGGTGATTTGGAGGTGGTCTCATCTGCATCTCTAGATTTGCTTGTGCATTATATGCGTTTGTGAGTATTAACTTGTTGTTTTATACTTCTTAATAACATTTATTTATGGTAATGCACTAGGTTGTTGCACCCTCTCTTTTGTTATTTTGTAGTTTACTTAACCACTTGCCGACCACACTATAGCCGAATAGCACGGGGCGGGGCGCAGGTGGCGCACTCTGTGAGAGCAGTATCCAGAGGACACTGCCCTCACAGATTGGGGTAAAGAGCCAATCAGTGTCTCTTTACCACGTGATCAGCTGTGTCCAATCTCAGCTGATCACGGATGTAAACACAAGTCGCTTATCAGCACTCCTTTACTCATGACAGCATGAGAAGTGGAGGAGAGATCCAATAACAGGCTTCTCTAAAAGGAACATGTGATTATCAGTGTCCTGAGTGTCCTGATTATCAGTGCAGTCCCAACAGTGCCCACCAGTGCTGCCAATCAGTGCCTCCTCATCAGTGCCCTCTATCAGTGCAGCCTCATCAGTGCCTCCATATCAGTGCCCACCGGTATGGCCTCATCAGTGCCGCCTCATCAGTGCCCATTAATGCAGCCTTATCAGCGCACATCAGTGAAGGAGAAAAATGCATTCAAAATTTTTCAACAAACTATGAAAACGTCCCCATCAGATCATCTTTGGTGCAGCTGAGCCCGGAGACCCAATGCTCTTAGAGCTCTTAGAGACCCCCACAAATAGAGCTTTCTTTTGGTGGTATTTGATCACCTCTGCGGTTTTCATTTTTTAACACTATAAACAAAAAAAGAGCATCAAGTTTGAAAAAAACACAATATTTTGTTCATTTTGCTGTAATAAATAGCCACAGTTTTTTTTTTTTTTTAAAAAAAGCTAATTTTTTCATCAGTTTAGGCCGATATGTATTTTTCTACATATTTTTGGTAATAAAAATTGCAATAAGTGTATATTGATTGGTTTGCGTCTACAAAATAGGGGATAAATTTATGGCATTTTTATTATTATGTTTTTTTATTAGTAATCACTAGTAGTAATCTGCGTAATAACTAAATTATGGCAGACACATCTGACACTTTTGACACATTTTTTGAACGATTGACAATTATACAGCGATCAGTGCTATAAAAATGCACTAATTACTGTATAAATGTCACTGGCAGGGAAGGGGTTAACACTAGGGGACGATCATGGGGTTAACTGTGATCCTTATGTGTGTGTTCTAACTGTAGGGGGGATGGGACTGACTATAGGAGATGACAGATCGTAGTTCCCAGCTCGTAGGAATTCACGATCTCTCACTGCTCTCCTCACAGAACTGGTATGTGTATGTGTTTACAAAAAAAAAACTGCATTTTTGCTTGCACATGATTGGATGATTGAAGTCAGCAGAACTTCACCTCATTCTATAAGCTCTGGGGCCAATTGCCTTGCAAACTGCAACTTCCCAAGTGAAAAGCCTATTTGCCATTGGTAAATCAACCCTATATATATATATATAGTGTCATTTCTCCCTTTCTCTGTCCCAATTACTATTCAGTAGGGAAATGGAAAAAACATATAAAGACAGAGTAGGGTAATACCTTGCTTTAATTAAAGGGGTTGTAAATGTAAATATCTGACACTGCCGCCCCCCCCCCCCCCCCCAGGCCCCCCCTGTTATACTTACCTGACCCTTCGAAAGTCCCGCGCTCGCCCCCGACGTCCTCTTCGCCGCTCACCCTGGCCGTTGATTGGCTAAAGTGGATGGATTGAAAGCAGCGCAGCCATTGGCTCGCGCTGCTGTCAATCACATCCAATGACGTGGTGCTATAGCCGCCGGCTGTATCACGGGAGCGCGCCCGCAAGTACTCCACACCATGCGAGGGAGCTCGCATTTAGGTGAGAAGTACTTGCGGGGAGAAGCCAAGACAGCCGCAGAGGGACCCCAGAAGACCAGGTTCGGGGGCCACTCTGTGCAAAACGAGCTGCACAGTAGAGGTAAGTATAGCATGTTTGTTATTTAAAAAAAAATAAAAAATTTCCTTTAGTGTTCCTTTACATTTTTTTATGAAAACATAACTGATGAAAAAAAAATATCTGCCTGATGTTTGGTTTTGTCACAAAACATAGAAAGATGTGAGGTAAATTGCAATTTATTTCTAAAAATGTGTATGAAAACTAATACAAATAGTACAGCTCACCCTTCATACTTTCCTTTGAGTTCTTCCCCCGTCTCGTTGAGTTCTTCTCTGTCTCAATCTCCCAATCACACTCATATGTTCTGTCATACACTTGCTCTCTAGGCTAGTTGACATAATGTCTAAGCTAGGTCAAAGTCAAGAAGAGTTATATTAAGACCAAATGTGGACTGCAGGCTAGGATCAAGCGTTGGACCACCATTCTAGGAAGTCCACCTGAAAAAAATGATGGATGGATTGAAGGGACAGGGCATAGAAGTGCAAAATAATGTACTATCATCAAGTCAGTAATTCCGGATTATAACATAAAAGGCACTACTTACATCATTAAGCATGTACTGAAATAAAGCTGTTTCCACTCATTTGATCACTTTGATCAAAAGTGTAAAATTGGGGCTTCAAAAGAAGAAGGGCTCAGGGATGAAAAGATGATTAATCCTTACAATGGACAACAGCATTTGCAAATTCCTAAAAAAGCAGAGTGATGGGTAGAAGTTCCATTAGGACAGGATGGTCTGTTGGGAGGCAAAAACACTAGAACACTTCGAATAGCAAACCTCTGCAAGTTGGTTTTGACTCATGAGATTTCTAGTAGACCTCGTCTTTACAAGTCCCCATGAACAAATTCCTGACATCACAATAAATAGCAATAGCATACATTTTTCAAAAATGCTTTATTGTTTATTAATAAAAAGCCAGCATAGATCTCCAGCCAGGTGACTTTGTCTAGGACCTGGTTAAAGAGGAAGTAAACTCTGATGGGTTTACTTCCTCTTCGTTTCCCTGCAAAGGTAAAGCATAATGGACTACTATGCATCGCATAGTGGCCCATTATGTGTCACTTACCTGACACAGGAGCCAGTGATGTCACCGCTGTCCCCTTGTGTACAGAGCCTCCATCTTCTTGGTGGGTCTCGCTGCTCCGGCCCTGTCATTCGACGGAGCCGCGATGACGTCACTCCTGCGCATGCGCAAGGGAGCCGCCACTCGCAGCATATCACCGTTAACAGTGGCACGCTCCGTGCGCATACGCCGTAGACAGCGGTGCCTGTCTTTTGGCAAATATCTCCTAAACCGTGTAGGTTTAGGCGATATTTCTTGGACCTACAGGTAAGCCTTAGTCTAGGCTTACCTGTAGTTCAAAGTGGTTTGTAAGGGTTTACAACCACTTGAAGATGTCATCAGTCTGCTGCAGGAAGGAGGAAGCATTTCCTTAGTCTTCTCTCCCGCAGTGATCCCATTTTACATTGTAAATTTGTAGAAAGTCACAAGGAGAGACCTGCAGCAGAACACAGCCAAGAACTGCACAGGCATGACTGTGTTATCTCTGAGCTAGCATCTCAGACCAGGAACTAGATGCTATGTTCCTAGTTCATGCAGCTAGAGCCAGCTGCTGATTGACTTTGCTTTTTAACAGTTTGGTCAACATTTTTGTTACTGCAGCACCCTCCTAGATAAATTGCAAGAAAGGTTCAGGTAAATTTAGTTCTTTAGCTCTTCTGTAATTATTGGAGCAGCGTCTGATTAATTTGGGATGTTCTGCCTTTCACTGGCTGTAGTCTCAAGTGCTTTCCCCTGCCTTCTAGTGGATTCTAGAATGTAGTGGGTTGGAAGAGGCAGACCCTCAGTCTGAATATTTATGTGGTCTCAGCCAATCCCTGGGGGAGGATGCCCAGTAGGTGGCTCGGGAGTGCATAAATATTCTGGGGCCTGGAGTAGCAGGGTTCTTGTCCAGGAGGTGAAGTCCCCAACTGAAGTTTCTACTGCCCTTCTGGTTAGATCAGCTGAAGTTTGCAGATCCTAGCTCAACTGGAGCTGGGGGGGGGCTACATGCCGAGAATAGCTGGAGCCAAACAAAGGAATTTCACAGAGGATCTGTTAGTAAAACGGAAATGTTCGTAAGTCGGCCGTGCATGAGCAGAACGACATTTACGAACATTTCCGATGTTCTGTCGAATGGCGTTCTGCACATGCGCGGCAAATTACGGACATTTCCGATGTTTGCCGTCATTTTCCGAGGCTCCATCTGGCCGCGTATGCGCAGAATGGCCGAGAGTCCACGGAAAATGGCAGAGGGTCCCCCGGTTCGTAAGTAGGAGAGGTTCGTAGGTTGGGCGTTCGTAAGTCGGGGACACCCTGTAGACAGCAGAGGTCCTTTGGAGTGGAGCAGTGGCCAGCCCTAAGTATCCAGACATCCTAGTCAAATACCCCTATATGCCTATAAAATTAGGATAATCATAAAGTTCCAGTGCTACAGTATGCCTGGATAAAAATGGTGCCATCTTTCTGGAATGAAAAGCAGACGAAGGAAATGTCGGGGAATACTGTGATCTCTGTGAAAGTTAACAAACACCTGGAACTGTTCTGCTTACAAATGTATTTATAGTATACATGCACTTAAAATTTTAAAGCTAGGCCCACCATAAGGGGCAGTGTATGCTCACCCAATATTAATGGGCCATATTTAATTTACAGTGAAAAAATAGGACAACGCTTGTGACAGGAAGGAAAAAAAAATGTAGAACAGTCTTTTATTGAAATTGGTTTTAACACATAAAGCAGAAAGTTAAAAAAAAAAAATGGCTGGATGCTTTCTCAATAGAACAAAATATAAAGGATTCTCCAAACATCCGAAAATACATAACAAAACGGTCATCTAAGGATTTATGTTAGGCCAGTAGAGGTCACAAAGGGTGTGTCTAGGGTTTTTTAATAACTTGATTGACATTTCTTCTTCCAACCTACGTAACTCCAAACAGATGCTACATTCTCCACTTGCCATACATTGTACTATACTCTTGGATCTATCTGCCACTTGAATTGTCATGGAATGTCAGTAGATCCTCTGTACATGTCGGTAGTGGGAACAATCCCTCCAGACATGTGGAGTCTATTAAACATGGGGTTACCATATGGAACCAACATGATGACACTTGGACTTTGAATGCAAGGCTCCCAACTTGAAATTAGTTTGAAGTATCAATTCAAATCAGTGGTATTAGATGTAGCCTGCATATATCTATCTGTCCAGAATTTCACAATGAATACAAATTTGAACTTGGGTAATAGTTGAATGGGGGCAAAAATTATTCCACCCAGGGACCCTTTGGTGATTAGTTTGTGTATTTATAAAAGATACGGCTCTCTGCACTCCAAGCCATCAAAGACTGTGTCAGCCTTGGGGCTTGTGCACATCTTTTCAGGCATGAGAGCCTAACTAAGTATAAAACGTGCACATGCTTTTGGGCATGGGAGCCTAACCAAACGTGCAAGAATATGCCCCTGGATGCACTCAAGGCCACTGATAAGGCAGTACAACCAGCCCTCTTGTACTGGGCCTGGACACCATCAGTTTAAAAGGGGGGCCCACACACCTGCTGAGCAGGAGGGCTGGCAGTACTTTCTTTTTGCAGCCACAGGAGCCCCTTCCATCTGTTGTCCGGCCCCCCATTTGCCCCTTTCCCCAGCAACACTTCTGGCTTCCCTCCTCTCCCATTGGCAGCTACTGTGGGCACAAAGGAAGATGTGGGAAGGAAGTGAAGGGGCCGGTAAATATGTCATTTACTGGCCATTTCCTTTCCTGAATGAACACAGTAAGTGATTAGTACCAATCACTCCTGTGTCCATTCATCACTTAAAGTGATTCTAAAGGCTCGTATTTCTTTTTTTTAATAACAAACATGTCATACTTACCTCCACTGTGCAGCTCGTTTTGCACAGAGTGGCCCCCGATCCTCAACTTCTTTGGTCCCCCAGTGGCTCTTGCGGCTCCTCCTCACTTAGGAGAAGCGCTCTCCCAGGGGGTTACCTTGCGGGCCCGCTCCCGAGTCCAGCATTTGCATCCATGGACACGAATGCCGGACTCGGCCCTGCCCCCCGGCACCCACATCATTGGATTTGATTGACAGCATCGGGAGCCAATGGCTGCGCTGCTATCAATATATCCAATCAACAGCCGGGACCCCTTGCAGAGAGGGACAGCGCGTCTCCGGCTTGGGAATTACGGGGCTCAGGTAAGGAAAATGGGGGCTTGGGGGGGCTGGTGACTGCCAGAAGTGTTTTCACCTTAATTCATAGGATGCATTAAGGTGAAAAAACATGAGGGTTTACAACCCCTTTAAGCATAGTAAACTGTGTTTACTATGCTTCAGATTGTGAATGAGCAGGAAGCCTCAGAGCATTTCCTATTCATTAATCTGTGCTGCTGAGGCTGCAAAGAAAGGGACTGATAAATCTATGTCCTCAGTCACTTTTGGCCGAGAAGGGGGGCCCATCAGGTAGGCTGTATGGGGCCTTGTGATTTCTAACAGCAGCCCTGGATGCACAGCTGCGTCCACCAGAGATACTGGTGCCTAGTCTATTTTTTAAACCTGGGCCCTGCATGGGAATAATGCTGGATGATCTTTCAGAGTTGAAGCTGATATAGCTGCAAAGGGAGGGCCAACTCAATATTGGACCCTACGGACTAAGACTGGGATGCCATTAAAGCTCATGCGGAGTTCCACCCAAAAATGGAACTTCCGCTTTAAGGGAAGGTGACCCCCTGACATGCCACATTTGGCATGTAATTTTTTTTTGGGGGGGGGGGGAGCGGAAACCCTCTTTTTAGAGAGTTCCAGCTCCCACGTCCTCCCGAGGCACCGCAGAAGGAAGTTCACCTCCCCCTCCCTCTCGGCAATCATCTGGGACACATCACAGGTCCCAGATGATTGCCCGGCCAGTCACATAACGCAGCGCGGCTCACGCAAGCGCAGTGCGTGCTCGGCTGTGAAGCCACAGCCGGGCGCCCACAGTGACAATGCCGGCGCCGCAGAGAAGTGCATGCCCGGCTGTGATGACACAGCTGGGCGCCCACAGTGACAATGCCGGCGCAGCAGAGAGAAGGGTAAGACGAGCGGGGCTTCCTTCCCCCGCATCGCTGGACCCTGGGACAGGTAAGTGTCCGATTATTAAAAGTCAGCAGCTGCAGTATTTTTTTTTTTTGGCGGAACGCCGCTTTCATGTGCGTGTTAAGGCAGGTGTCCCAATACTTTTGACAATATAGCGTATCTATCTATATCTCAAAACTCAAAGGCAGAGAACTTTACAGGATAAGAGGACATTTGGATCCAGCGAGCTGCCAGTTGAAATCTATATTCTCATGTGACAGCGGGGTCATGTAGGGGCATGAACTGACAACTGCAAAGTTTTTCTGTTGCTTGAAAGAGGTCAGCGTGGAGAAATCAAGCTTTGCGTTTCCTGTATTATTTGTTAAAGCCTTCGAATCCTCGCAAAATGAAAGATTTCAGTGGAAAAATGTCAGCGAAAGCCTCGTATAACCAAGTACCCTGCAGCACTGTAGGGCCTGCTGCATAAAACATGAGCTCCTTAAATTAAAGGGCAGCTTTTCTAAAAAAAAAAAAACGCAGCTAGAATAAAACCACGATGAGGCCGCCCTGGGCCTTGTCCATCATCGAAAGTGTCTAGGCTGTCATTTGTCTATTACTGGTTAGAAAATAAAAGAAACAATTGTTTCCTGAAGAAATGCTAACTGCCTGGCTGTCTGTACTTTCACTATTTACCGGGCCATTGTCATGGAGGAAGCATGCGGCAAGTGAGGTCAGAACTCCTGATGTGCCGGCTTTTTTTTTTTTTTTTTTTAGATCAGTGAGAAAGTATTGAAGCCGTTGGATGAGTATGACAGCCAGGTAACTGACAGCTAAATCTTAGCAGGTGTTTGTTAATGTTATTTACTAAAGTGGCACTGGCATCCGCCTCGGGTGCGAGCGGGTTAAACGGTCAGTGCCATTTCGTTTGTGTCTCTTTCGTATCCTTAAATCCCCTTTGTCTCCCGAAATAGATCTAGCTGTCCTTTGAACTTTTGATGGCATTTCCTTCATTAAACAGCTAACGGTTTCAATATGCCTTCAACTTGCCTGTCCTTTCCAGTTTCCGTCAGTGAACAGAACGTCTTTTTCTGTTATCTTTAGATTACGAAGACCTTTCGTGGTTTTTCAGCATGTGTATCAAAGCGAGTCGGCTGCTTCATCTTTAAGTCAGGAATTATCCAGGGCCAGGAGGAGACGCACTATATTGCCAGTGACTGCGCACATCTTAAGGGTCACGTTCACCAGCTAAGTGGGATTGGCCAATCGTTGGTTAAAGTGAACGTTGTGCGGCAGGCAGCGCCCTCTAGGGAAAACCTGCCTCTAACACCCTAGATTAGCCTTTCTCAACCGTTCTAATACAGAGGAACCCTTGAAATCGTTTTCATGTCTCGGAAATCTATTCCCGAGCTAAAATATTACATCTCTAGATCATGACACATTTGCATGGTCAGTAAGTTGTTAATACAGTATAATAATACATAAAAGAATAAAGAATGTAGTATATCTAGCATATGACACCCAGAGCAGACAGTTTTTAAACAATCACTTTCAGTAACAATCATGAGATACATCAGCAGGGGCGGACTGACCATTCGGACACTCGGGCACTTCCCGAGGGCCCCGGGCCACTAGGGGGCCCCATCAGGGTTGCCAGCCTCAGTAAAACCAGGGACAGTATGTAAAAATCTGTTTTTTTTTTACATCCGTTTCTGAAATGGAAATGTCCCTTACCGACATTCTTTTGGTCTAAAAATCCTGAGGTTATAGCTGCCCCACCTCTCCAGTACCTTCTCAGCCAATAGAAACATGTGTGTGTGTGTGTGTGTGTGTGTGTGTGTGTGTGTGTGTGTGTGTGTGTGTGTGTGTGTGTGTGTGTGTGTGTGTGTGTGTGTGTGTGTGTGTGTGTGTGTGTGTGTGTACTGTGTGGCCCCATAATCTCTGATTGCCTGGGGGCCCCATAATCTCCTATTGCCCGGGGGCCCCATGAGTTGTCAGTCCGCCCCTGTACACCAGATATTATTAATGGTCAGAAAAAAGAAACACCACTGGGGTAAACAGAGTCCCTTGCATTTGTAGAAAAAGTGTCTTCTTATATTGGAAATCGGGGTGTGGTGGTCCCAAACATTGGTGGCCACACTGGCCAATAGGGGAAGGAGCCTTTATACAGCAATCAGTGCAAAACAAATGTACTGATTCCTGTGTAAATGACACTGGCAGTGAAGGGGTTAACCACTAGGTGGCAGTGTAGGGGTTAAGTGTGTCCTAGGGGCGTGTTGCTAACTGTGGGGGGACGTGGCTGTGTTTTACACATCACTGATCTCTGCTCCAATCACAGGGAGCAGAGATCAGTGACACTGTTGCTAGGCAGAACGGGGAGATGCTTGTTTACTTTAGCATCTCCCCTTTCTTCCTCTCCGCGAGGCTATCACAGGTATCCCCGCAGCGCTCGAGTCCGCGGGACCCGCGACCCGACTCACGGAGCTTCCCGCGCATGCTCCCGCCGCCTCCTAAAGGGAAACGTACAGGTACGTGATTCTGCCTGTATGTGCCCTTCTGCCGCAGTGTATCTGCGTGAGGCGGTCGGGAAGCGGTTAAAAGGTGTCCTGTGATGTACTTCAAGAAAAGGATTTTAAAGGGAAAACAAAAATCCTTTTCATGTGTGTAAAATGAAGAAAAAATGTATTTGCCCTTTCTCTGTCATTTGTGACCAAATGCCCATATGCTCTCCTGCCCCGTTTACTTGTAAATTTTTGTTGTGGGGGGGGGGGGGGGGTTCCTACTTTCTCTAACAATATGTTTGTCATAGTCCATTTTAGCTGCCTCTGATTGCTCTCTTGCATCTCTCTATTGCATTCCTTGTAACTATCAAAAGTTGAAGCTGACCCTAATGCCGCGTACACACGGTCGGAATTTCCGATGGAAACAGTCTGATGGGAGCTTTTCATCGGATTTTCCGACCGTGTGTATGCCCATCGGTCTTTTTCTGACGGAATTTCCGACAGACTTTGGATTGAGACCCTGTTCTTAATTTTTCCGACTGAAAACCTTTCTATCGGATTTTCCGATCGTGTGTATGCAATTCCGACCCGCAAAATTCCGACGCATGCTTGGAAACAGTTCGACGCATGCTCAGAAGCATTAAACTTCCCTTTTATAGTGCAGTCGAACGTTTTTTAAGGCGTGGTGTTATTGACCGTCGGAATTTGGTGTGACCGTGTGTAGGCAAGACTGTTTGAGTTCCGATGGGAAAACCATCAGAGCTTTTTCCGACGAGAATTCCGACCGTGTGTACGCGGCATTAGATTTTATATTTTTTAGTTGATTATTTTCCCTTTTATTTGCTTTTTTAGGACTCAAGTTTAGCCACATAAGTTTAGCTTTTGTTCTCTGTTGACTCATGCACACAGGACATTTTTACAGCTGCTGTTAGGGGCAACTGCCTCTAAATGCCCCTTCATGTTAGCCTATGTGTCCATGCACACATAAACTGTCAGAGGCATTTGAAAGCATAAGCGTTTAGGGGCAGTAGAAAAAAACGACAGCCTGTGTGTCCAGGAGCAGAGGCTGTTGAGCTGTAAAAAATAAAAATGTCCAAAAAATGCCCCTAAACACGTCTAAACGCTGTAACAAGCTGTTAGCTGCGTTTAGCGGTTTTAGGCGTTTTTACATTATAGGGAGTGTTCTTACTGGGAAAAAAAGCCAAAAAACTATAATGCCAAAAACAGAAGAAAACGCCCATAAACGCTATTCAAAAATGCGCATTTTTAACGCTTCTTTTTCCTGTGTTTTTTTAAACGTCCTGTGTGCATGAGGCCTTATACTTATTACACGATGAGATGCACCGGTGAATGTCATTATTTTAAACATCCATTAGGGCTTATCTGTCACTCATATATTTTAGAATAATCTCTGTACCTCTTTCACTTGCATTTGTAAGCGGTGACTCCTATTTGGCTATAGCACAACGCCTACGATTTTTAAGCCCTAAAAGCCTAGTAAAAGTAAAGGCATGCTGCCCTCTTGTGGCAGAAACAATCATTATTTTGCTTAAAGTAGAACTTTAGGAAACAGAAAATTGGAGAACAGACAGGATTTTTAATGCAGAAGAAACATTTGCATTAAGGTTTCTTACCTGCCTGTCCACTCTGTAAACTTAGCTGTGCACGTGCAGCTCAGTGTACAGTTTTGGCAATGCAGAGATGAATGAACTACTGGGCATGCACGGGAGTAACATCATCCCAGCCCAACCAATGAAAATGGGCAAAAATCAGTACCTGGAAACAAACCAGCCAAAAATGTCAGCAGCAAATGAGGGGCTCCGGGACACTTCAGCCCTGGAGGGAAAGTTGCATATAGTTCTGCTTTAAGCAAAATGCAGCTCAGAGCATTGACAGCCAAAGTGTCACCAGCAGTGTGAACAGGGCTTTTGCCAATTAAAGCGAAGTTGGACTAACTCCCCTGTTGTGGCCTACAATGATTCAGATTGAACATACCTCCCAGGGCCTCCTGCTTTCTATCTCCCTTGTTACCTCCTCCCATGCTCGCCTTCAAGACTTCTCCAGAGCCTCTCCCATCCTCTGGAACTCCCTGCCCCAGTCTGTCCGATCAGCCCCAGTCTGTCCGATCAGCCCCTATCCTGTCCACCTTTAGGAGATCCCTGAAAACTCATTTATTCAGGGAAGCCTATCCCACAAACACCTAACAACAATTGTCCCCGAGCCACCCCCATCAATTCATTCTCTGCAGCTATTACCTTTTGTACCACCCCCCCTCCCTTTAGAATGTAAGCTCTATGAGCAGGGCCCTCCTGTACCTTTAGTATTGAACTATATTGTAATTGTGTTGCGCCCCCTATACATTGTAAAGCGCTGCATAAACTGTTGGCGCTATATAAATCGTGTATAAAAATAATAATAACATATGAACTACACAAAAATTGGGCGAGGTGGGGTGTTGTATCAACAACATGGCAGACACCTACGACCCTACTGAGAAATATCCCACACTCAAGCTGGAGTTCCTTGCCTGGTCGTGGGCAGTGGTGGACAAGTTGAAAGATTATCTGTGTGGCTCCGGCTTTGGAGTCAAGACAGATAATAATACGCTCACCTATATACTCACCACAGCCAAGCTAGATGCCACAGGATATCGATGGCCGTCTGTTATATCTGCTTTTTGCTTCAGCCTAAAGTATTGTCCAGGGGCCAGAAACAGAGATGCTGATGCTCTATCAAGGAGACCCCCCCAGAAGAGTGGACCCGACTGACCTCAGGAGTGTTTTACTCACAAGGACTTGATTTATGAATTCATTTATCACAAAGGACTTTTTTGCACATGTAATGTTTATAGTTTTTATTGTTATTTTCACACTGCACTTTATTGTGTATTAGTAGCGCAATTACTTTTTTGTATACACAGTTTTTACTTGGATTAATTGCTTCTGTTTTTTAGGTAAAAGTTTTTTTTTTTTTTTCACTTTTAAGCGCAGTATAACAGTACACTTTGTGATGTCAGAAGGGGTCCAAGCTTTGTGTCAAGGTGTTGAGCATTGTGTCAATGGAGCTACTGGAGCCCAAGCTATCGGAATCCCTGCCGCAGATGTCTTTAAGCTCTACTGTCACATGCAGTAAGACCCCCTTTCACACTGGGGCGTTTGTCAGGCGCTTTAGCGTTAAAAAAAGCGCCTGTAAAGCGATTGAAAGAAGCCTCATCTGCAATTCCAATGTGAAAGCCCAAGTGCTATAAGAGCCCTTTCACACTGCCAGTGCCCGAAAAACGCTGGCAAAGTGCTGCTTAAACTAGCGGCACTTTACCAGCGTTTTTCGAGCGCTAGCGGGGCGCTTTTAACTCCCGCTAGAGGCCAAAAACGGAAAATTGTATCATACTTACCAGTAATTTTCCTTTCCTGGTGCCTATCCATGGCAGCATACCTGTGATAAGCTCCGCCCCGGAGTCCTCCCCTCAGGATAGTTAATATGTTATAAAAGTGCCAACCATACCCCCCTCAGCATTCTCCTATTATATCGAATACCGTGGAAGGGCATGTATGCTGTCATGGATAGGCACCAGGAAAGGAAAATTACTGGTAAGTATGATACAATTTTCAGTTTTCCTGGTGCCTCCATGGCAGCATACCTGTGATAAAATAAATAGCTACAACAACAGGGTGGGTACTGCTTATACAGAAATTTTTTATTAAGGAATCTCGAGGGCAGACTGGATTGCCCTCCTACCGAAATCCACTGTAGTGAGCACCCCAGGATCAATCCTGTAATGGCACATAAATGTGTTTGGGGACACCCACGTGGCCGCTCTGCAGATAGTCTCTAGAGAGACACACATGCCCTTGCTGCCCATGATGCAGCAACCGCTCTCGTTGAGTGGGCCTTTACCGCCGGAGGATCCAACCCTCTTGCCCTATACGCCTTTTGGATTAACTTGCAAATCCAGGAAGCAATCGTTCTGGGAGTGGCTTCCTTCCCCTTATTCTTGCCCCAAGGCAGTATGAAAAGTCTGCTTGATACTCTAAACGGACTTGTGGCTTGTAGATAGCATCTTAGAATTTTGGAGAGGTCTAGTTCCTGTACTGAGCCGGAAAGTGGGTCTGTAAAGGTGGGCAGCGCCCAAGCTTCCGCAAGAGTGGTGTGGCATGCGGCTTTTGGAACGAAGCCCTGAACTGTCCGTAGTTCCACCCTATCTGGAAAAAAGGCTATGTGCTCTTCTTCCGTGCCCAAGGCATGCAATTCCGAGGCTCTTCTCCCTGACGTTATTACCACCAAAAAGGCTGTCTTGAGCGTCAGATTCCATAGAGAAGCAGATTCTATTGGAGCAAATGGGTCACCCATTAGATAATCCAGTATAAAGGGTAGATCCCAGGCTGGAAAACAGCGCCTAGTTGGAGGGAGGATTTTCTTAACTGCCTTTAAGAATTGAATAATGAGCGCATCCTCTGCCCACCTATTTTGAGTGGCTGCTGATATAGCCGCCACCTAAACCTTGAGTGAACTGAGGCTGAGGCCAAGGTCCAGGCCGGACTGCAGGAATTCCAGAAGAAGTGTCGTTGATGAACTTGTAGGCCTGTCTACCGCAAACATCTTGAATTTATTCCAGATTTTTGAATAAATGCAATTTGTGGATGGCTTTCTGGCTTTCAGTAGTGTTGAAATAACATTAGCTGAGCAACCTAATGATTGAAACTTCTCCCTCTCAACCTCCAGACATGCAGATTTAGCTTGTAAGGTGCTGGGTGAACAAAGCTCCCTTGGGTGAGGAGTTGTGGAAACACTTGAATCTTCTGCGGCCGACACGTACTGAGCTCCATTGCCCAAGCGAACCATGGCCTCCTCGGCCAATAAGGGAGAATGGCCACCACACTGATGGGTTCCATCCTCAGCCTGAGCAAGAACTTCGGGATCAATGGCAAGGGCGGGAACGCGTATGCAGTTTTGCAACACCACGGACTTGACAGGGCATCTACCGCTTGCGCCCGGGGGTGAGGTAGGCGGGAGATAAACCTCGGGAGTTTTGCATTCGCCAGTGAGGCAAACAGGTCGATTTCCGAAGGCTCGCTATCCACTTGAACACCGAGGTGTGTAACGACCACTCCTTGTTGTCCTGGAAGCACCGATACAGGTGATCTGCTTCTCCGTTCAGACGACCTGGGAGGTAGACTGCCTTCAGCTCCAGCAGGTTTTTCTCTGCCCACACCATTATCGGTTCCACCTCTTTCAATAAAGAGATGCTGTGCGTTCCCCCCTGCCTCTGAATGTACGACACTGCTGCCCTGTTGTCTATGCGTACTAGGACTTGCCTCAAGTGGAGATGTTCTCTGAGATTCACTAGAGCTAGGTAGACTGCCCGTAGCTCCAGGATATTGGAGAACGCCAGGTGTTCGCAATGAGCTCCCCATCCGATCAGACTCGCAGGGACAGTGAAGCTGACGAGGCCTTGAGATCACTTCTTTTTTTGACCACCATAAGAGGCCCCTCTTCATGGCCATTGAGATTGGTATCAACTGATTCAGCGATCTCCTTTTCCATTGAGTTAGGAAGCCCACCTGGAAGCTCCTCAGAGGCCAGTGAGCCCAAGGCAACATCGGGATGCACGCTGACATGGTTCCTATGTCAAGCAATCCGTTGTACTCCCTGTGAGTGGAGCAGAGATCAGTGATGTGCCACGCCCCCCACATTTAGCAACACGCCCCTAGGACACACTTAACCCCTACACTGCCACCTCCTGGTTAACCCCTTCACTGCCCGTGTCATTTACACAGGAATCAGTGCATTTGTATAGCACCGATTGCTGTATAAATGACAATGGTCTTAAAATGTGTCAAAAATGGCTGATGTGTCCGCCATAATGTCGCAGTCACAATAAAAATCGCTGATCGCCGCCATTACTAGTATAAAAAAAATTATTAATAAAAAAATGCCATAAAACTATTCCCTATTTTGTAAACGCTATAACTTTTGTGCAAACCAATCAATAATCGCTTATTGCTATTTTTTTTTTACCAAAAATATGTTGAAGAATACGTATCGGCCTAAACTGAGGAAAAAATAAATTTTTATATATATTTTTGGGGGATATTTATTATAGCAAACAGTAAAAAATAATGTGTTTTTTTCAAAATTTTCGCTCTTTTTTGTTTATAGCGCAAAAAATAAAAACCGCAGAGATGATCAAATACCACCAAAAGAAAGCTCTATTTGTGGGAAAAAAAGGACGTCAATTTTGTTTGGGAGCCACGTCGCACAACCGCGCAATTGTCAGTTAAAGCGGCACAGTGCCGAGTCGCAAAAAGTGGTCTGGTCTTAAGCCAGCAAAATGGTCCGGTCTGAAAGTGGTTAATTGTTTGTGTCAGTTTCAGATCGAATTACTATTCAGCTCCCACCTGCACCATTCTAGAATGAGAGACACAGGAATTGTCAGTTCTTAGTCTACAGACAGAGGTCAAGCATTACCTGTGCAGTGCCATGCCGCATGCCTCATGTTCAAACACAATCAATAACTGCTGACATCAGAAAGTGAAGATTTACCTTACCATAGGCTGTGTACAAGGCAACAGATGACACCATGAAACTACAGGATCAATGCCCATCTTATGTTGGTAAAAAACACAAGGTGCAGGTAGTATGTTTTAGAATGCCTTTAGGTTACAAGCTCCTTTGGAGTCGCACATAAATGGGCTTTTAGCATCCTCAGAATTTGGACCCCGATGATCCGCTCTGGAGTTCTTTCCTTAACTCTGTAAGCCTGATTTTAAATAAGTGAAAACAATCTTTGAGCTACTTACAGTATCTCACAGAAGTGAGTACACCCCTCACATTTGTGTAAATATTTTACTATATCGTTTCATGTGGCAACACTGATGAAATGACACTTTGCTACAATGTAAAGTAGTGAGTGTACAGCTTGTATAACAGTGTAAATTTTCTGTCCCCTCAAAATAACTCAACACACAGCCATCAATGTCTAAACCGCTGGCAACAAAAGTGAGTACACCCCTAAGTGAAAATGTCCAAATTGGGCCCAAAGTGTCAATATTTTGTGTGGTCACCATTATTTTCCAGCACTGCCTTAATCCTCTTGGACATGGAGTTTACCAGAGCATCACAGGTTGCCACTGAAGTCCTCTTCCACTCCTCCATGATGACATCACGGAGCTGGTGGATATTAGAGAGCTTGCGCTCCTCCACCTTCTGTTTGAGGATGCCCCACAGATGCTCAATAGAGTTTTGCACAAATATTTACAAAAATGTGAGGCGTGTACTCACTTTTGTGAGATACTGCAGTCACCACAACCACTGGCCACTAGACATGTGCGCCGTCAATAAATTAGTTTAGTTTCGTATTAAAATGAATTTGTAATTCGTGTCCGAAATTCAATTTGGATTTGTACAAAATACGAATTTTTTAGGTTCGTAAACTTTTCGTAACAATAACGAAAGTTCGTTATGATAAATGTATCATTATGAGGGGCTCCAACCATCCCTGTGCTGTGCTGACTTCCTGGGTTTTTAACTTTTCGCTTCGTTAACGTTTCGTAACAATAACGAAAGTTCGCTATGATAAAATTATCCGAAATTCGTAAACGAAATTTCGTATTTCATACAAAATTCGTATGCATAAAAATTCGTATTTCGGATCCTCACGAATGTACGAATTTCCGGAAATTCGTACGAATTTTCAATTCGTACGAAACCAATCGCACATTTCTACTGGCCACCTCACTGGTTTAGTAGGAGTGTAGAAGTTCTCGACAGGTCTGAATTTGTAGTTTTAAAAATACATTCTAATACCAATCTTTTTTCTTTAAGGATTTTTAGATTCAGGGATCACCAGGTGGCCTGATGTTATATGGAATAGTTGTGCAGCTCCATTTCTAAAGTAGCCCCAACAGATCATTTTTGTACAGCAAGTGTTGCAAGACCCTGACCATCAGGGTAAAGCATAGTCTTCTACTGCGAGCACCAGGTCTCCTTTGCCAGAATTATTGCTGTTGTCTGACCATTACTTATCATCTAGACCTTTGGGTTTAGAAAGCTCAGAATTTATTGGTACATATTTTTTACAGATATGGCATGAATCTGCTCCGGAGGAAGTAGAAAGTCCACCAAACACATAGAACTTACTTGTGTAGCCATACATATAAGATATCTTATGTTATTTTTACTATTACCATGCAATACCCAATCATCATAGATTTTACGATACAGAGTACATATTGGCTCCCATCATTTATTATGTGCTTTGATGTTTATTATGTATATGTATGTGTATTAACACCATTGTACAATTTTGATGGTATGTATATTCAAGAGCCTAAAATTTGCGCATGTATTGGTTACAATTTGCTGCTTTGTCCGCAAATAAATATTTTTTACAGACTGACCAATTATTCACAGGGCCTCCATCAGGGGGGTACAGCCGTAATGGGCCCCGTTGTGTGGACAGGCCCGGCCGACTGGCAGGGATGTGAGAAGGTAGGTCGGGTGTAGAGGAGCTCCGTTGATGCTCCTGTATGTGTGCGAGTCAGCAGGCTTAGATTAGCACATCCCAGATTTAAGGAGAGAGGGTTTCTTCATATGAGAAAAAGTAATTTGCAAGAATCACCTGATGTTAAAAGATAAAGTGGAAGCACACAAAAGGGACAGAAAATGGCAAGTTGGAAAGGAGGAGATGAACACCTGTGCAGAATCTAGTGCCCCGAATCAACATTACAGGCCACCCCCACAGTGTGGGGTCCAGGTATGGCTCAAATGGTTTTCCTGAGGTTGCATTACTTCTATTGTGGTATTAAATGACAGTGAAGACTTGGCACCTATAATTTATAGAAAATATTACTGACCTATCCTCCCCACACACTTTTTTTCCTTGGGAGTGTGTGGGTTCCGGATGGGTTAAATACTCAGGTTTACCCCTCTATGCTAAATGTAAAACCTTGGTTTAAGAGTGTTTTGCAAGACAAGCAAAATCTTTTAATACATTTTGACTTGATATACAAGTATGTCACAACTGAGTATAAAAGAGAAGAGAGGCGCCTCTAAGTGTACTAACCTAGTTACATTTAATGAAGGTACATCATTTAGAAACTCATATGGTTGATGATTAAAACAGGCACATCTAAGTATGCAGGCATCTGGGGTAAAGCTGTCCACGTAGACCGTCCTCTGCACCGCCATGACGTCATCTCTTCCGTGCTTCAAGCCTCGCTTTCAGATGACTCTACTGCAGGGTAGTCTTCCCGGTCACGATTGCAGACTGACAGCGGTGAGAGCCGGCGGTGTGGGGGATGGTCTATGTGGGCAGCTTTGCCCCGGATGCCTGCATACTTAGATGTGCCACTTTTAATCATCAACCATGTGAGAGTTGCTAAATGTTGTACAATTATTAAATGTAACCATATTGCTACACTTAGAGGCGCCTCTCTTCTCTTTTATACTCTGGAGCTCCTGCTGGATTTTGCTTCTAATCCCCTTGTGGAGGCTTCTATTTGTGGATGGACATTTTATGGTTACACACCCTATCACATTGCTATAATCTTTTTATATGGACTATAAACTGAAATACCTATGAATAAATGGTTGTGGAACGAATCATTTATGTTTCCATTATTTGTTATGGGGAAATTTGCTTTGATATACAAGTGCTTCGGTTTACAAGCATGTTTCCAGAACGAATTATGCTCACAATCCAAGTTTTTACTGTATGCTTGTTGTATTTACCAACTATGTCTCTTTCAATGGTGACTTTGTTTATTGTTTCTTTGTTCACGTTTATGGAAAAAATGTATTTGAAATAACACCTTAAAAAAATAAAAATAACAGTGAAACATTTATTGAAGAATCCGAAGATGAAATAAACTACGGTAGTTAAAGCAGTTCTGCACACATTTCATTTAGTTAATCTCTTTGCCTTCCAAATCAGGCAAAGAGTACTAAATGAAATGTGTTTTTTTTTTTTCACTTACCTTGATAATCGCCGACTTCCTGTCCTCTGTGTCTACGGCGGTGGGCGGGGTCTGTGCAGGGATCCTCGTCACGCCGCACTGTCTCCTGGGATCTGGTGTCATTGATCCCAGGAGTCTGTGCGGGCATCTTCCGAAATCTCGCGAGATTTCGGACACATCTTCCGAAATCTCGCGAGATGTCGGCCACATCTTCCGAAATCTCGCGAGATGTCGGCCACATCTTCCGAAATCTCGCGAGATGTCGGCAGATGTGCCGACATCTCGCGAGATTTCGGAGAACGTGAGCTGCACTTCGCCGTTACTGCGCACGCGCGAGAACGGCGATGCATGCTGGGCCATCTGAAGTGCCTGTGGGGTTTCACATGCCCACAGGCAAGATGGCCCCCAGCAGGAAGGATGATTCTAATTTTTTTTACAGGACGAAAACCGGCAGCAATGACTGAGAACAGGAACACGTGAGTACTAACAAAACATGTTGCAATCCATAGCATCGCTAAAAAAAAAAAAAAAAAAAAAAAATAGACAGTGCAGAACCGCTTTAAAGGTGTTGTAAACCCTTGTATTTATTTTAAATAAACATATCATCCACTGTGCAGATCATTTTGCACAGAGTGGCTCCGATCATCGTCTCCTTGGGTCCCACAACGGCGCTAGCGGCTCCTCCCCATATCGGTAAACCCCTTATGAAAAGCGCTCTTCCTGGGGGGGGGGGGTTACTGTGCGGGCACGCTCCAGAGTCCAGCATTTGCGTCCATAGACACAGAATGCCTCACTCGGCCCGCATCATTGGATTTGATTGACAGCAGCAGGAGCCAATGGCTGCGCTGCTATCAATCTATCCAGCCGAGAATCCCGGCCAGAGGTGAAGTGCGTCTCCGGCTGGGGAACGAAAGGGCTCAGGTGAGTGACAGAAGTTTTCTCACCTTGATGCATTAATGTGAAAAAACAGGAGGGTTTACAACCCCTTTAAAGCCCCATACACACGGTCGTATTTTCCGATGGATTCTGTCCTATCGGACAATGTTGTCGGAAATTCCGACCGTGTGTAGGCACCATCGGACAGTTTCCATCGGATTGTCCGACGGACAAAGTTCTATCTCCTGCTCTATAAATATTCCGACAACAAAGTCCGATCACACCAATTCCGATCGTGTGTAGCGAATTCCGACGGACAAAGTGCCACGCATGCTCAGATCACATTACAAGACCAAAGCTATTGGCTACTAGCCTCTACGTAGTCCCGTCGTAGGCAACGAACGTCACCACGTTCAGAATGATCGGATTTTCGGACAACTTTGTCCAACCGTGTGTATGCAACACCAGTGTCGGACTAAATCCGTCGGACCAAATCCGATGGATTTGGTGGTCGCATTTTCCGACCGTGTGTACGGGGCTTAAGTGAGATGTCCACTACTCTAGGGCACAAGCAAAAAATAAATAAATATGAGGACTCATGGAATGGGGTAAAGTTACAGGGGAGGCAGCCAGGGGGCCTGTCCTCAAAAGCTTGCCAGTGTCCAATCACCTCAAGGTATGAGCCTATAACCCAGTGTTTATGAATACTTAGTCTGTGTCCTGTATGATTAAGACAAATAATCATAGCACCAATTTAACCCTCAGGACTTTTTTTTTTTTTTTTTAGGAAAGGTTCACACCCTGTGCAGCCACGGTTTGCATTGGCACGAGAGCCCATTCATTTGAATAGGCTCTTGTGCCATGCAGGAAAGAAGTCCCTACACTATTTTTGAAATCACAGCCTCAGTTCCCAGTACAGTTGCGATAACCGGTGCAGGTGGCATGCCGTTAGGATTAATGGAACCCGCATTTCTCTGTGTGAGTGGTTGCGACTGCCGGTATTAGTGTGGGTCCCATATCGGCACCACCCGCACATATGTGGACCCAGCCTTAAGCAGCATTTTTCACACGTAGCCCTTTGAAATTTGGGGAATTCTGACCACCATTTTGTTATATACACAGTGGTCCCAAATATGTACAAGTTACATTTGCCATCTGAAGGGTAGGGGGGCATAGCAAGTGAAAATGGGCAGAGCTAAGGCACTGGCAGAAAGCCAGCATAACTGAAAAATAAAGAATAACAAAGTATACTACAGGTCAAAAATCAGATCAAAAGGTAAAGTTGTGTTTTCAAGGGTTCTCAAACAATACTACTATGTTCAGTAACATGCCTTTACGTTGATGTAACGTTTATGACTACTTTTTATTTTTATAGTGTTGCATTGGGTACACTTATGCTAAAGACAAAATCCTGTAATGAAGTATGGTCAGCCCTCAAAACTTCCACTCGCCTGCTCACATTTGGCGAGTGGAAAATGATTGAGGGCGAGTGTGGGGCTGCCTCGAAAGGGGGACGAGCTCCACCAGCAGGCAGGGTTGAATGGGAGCCGATCGCCCAGGGGAAGAGAGGGGATCTTTTGATAGACAGAACACCGGTCCGATGCCGGGACGTATGACGTCCATCAAAGGAGCCAGGACTGTGTGTGATGGGGAGCGCCCAGCAATTCAAATGAAAGCTGTTACAGCAGGCAATCCCAGCTCTGTGATGATCCAGCCGGCTCTCCTCTTCCTCCCCTCTCTTCCTCTGTACAGGTGAGCATGCATTGATGGGCACTGCTAAGGCTGCACTGATGAAGTTGTTAATATTTAGTTTAGTAACTTAATTCTGCATAAAACATTTAAGTTTAATTTCATGAGATAATTTATGAGGGTGTGTTTAGGGGCGGCGTTGGCGAGTAACCCTTAAGGCCTGGCTAGTAGCTCAGGACTTGAAATGTTGAGCCCTAGTCTATGTTATGCTGCCAGCTGGATCCTGGAGAAATCTTTTGTGCAGGGATGCCCTGTCCTCTTCCTGGCACTGGAATAGTTAATAGCTTTGGGTCTTCAGGCAAATGAAGTTCAAAAGAGGGAGGGTTCCTCCTCAGGCTGCTTGCAATTTGCTCTCTGAATGGGGAAAAGTTACACAGTGTAGTCAATAAAAAAAATTAAACTTCTAAATGAACGAGGAGGGGGAAGAGTCCCCATCAGACTACCTGCACTGCTGTTCTGCCTGAAGACCCAAAGTTATACACCATTGCGGTGCCTGAAGTTCAGAGCCAGGAAGAGGTCAGGGCACCTCTTGCACAGGTTTCTCCAGGATCTAGGTGCCTGCACTATATTGGACATACTTCATTACAGGCAAGTGATGTGATAAAAGCTGTAGAGATATAAAGCTGCAAAAAGAAAAAAAGGTACAGAGCCAGCGAGTGGTTCTGTACCACACAATCACTGCATCACACAACATAAACAAGGACTGTGGTTAGCAGCCAGCTCTAAGTTTCTTTTCACATACCAATCGGTGCGAATGGAGAAAGAAATCTTTCCGATTACCATCCAGTACAAGTGAAATCAGGTACCAGTACCCTCTACAGCAGGGGGTATGCAATCAGCAGACCTCCAGCTGTTGCAGAACTATAAGTCCTATGAGGCATAGCAAGACTCTGACAGCCACAAGCATGACGCCCAGAGGCAGAGGCATGATGGGACTTGTAGTTTTGCAACAGCTGGAGGTCTGCCAATTGCTTATCTCTGCTCTACAGTATATGTCAGCTTTATCCTGCCTCTGATCTGACCCGTTAACCCCTCACCTCCCTTATTCTTGTACATTAACCTCTTTGTCTCCATCCTCATGGTATGTGATGTGTGCATTAACCCCTTCACCACCTCCTCTCTGTGTAATAAAGCTCCATGTTTTAAACCCCTCACTGCCAGCAGTACTTTTTTTGTGCTGTTGTCCAAGCCACTTTTATAATACTACAGGATCCCATTATTCCAAGATTTCATTAAAGAAAATGTAATCTTCAAATTGAACTCCAGCCTTACCTTCAAAGTTGTAAAGGCTCCTCTCCCGAGGATGCCGACTCTACATTCACGGCACAGCGAGCATCTCAAAGTGTGCGTTAGAAGCTGCAGCAAGTCAGACAAAGCCGGCCTCATTACCTCACGGGAGGCCGTCTCTTTCCACCACAACCTTGACTGGCTTTGGCCCACCTATTTCATTCACTGAATTGCAGTTCTTTCAATCATGGATGCTCAGAATCACATGTGATGGTTACCTAGGACAGTCTGTATTCAAAAGCAGTCTCCAGACTAATAGCCACTCATCAAGACATTTTTATATCCCTTCCAAAAAGCCAGTCCACTGTTAGCATCGATTTTGAGGGCTTTTGAGAGGAGTACAGAGGTAGGGTCCTGTGATATTTTCAGGAAGCCATGTACAGCACCCTAGACAAAGATTTGGGGGGGGGGGCACACCCTAAAAAAAAAAAAAAAAAAAAAAAAAAAGGCATAAAAGATGGGGCAGCCATAAAGACCATACAGACAATCTTCCATTCTATGGATAGCATAGGACTCACTGATATTGGGGTACTTTGACGTAGTAGTGGGCTTAGCACTATATGGCCATATGGTGCAACTAATTCCCCATATTTTCTGAATATGCTCAGGTGTTTTTAAATAGCCTTGCAGGAGTTAAAGGTCATTATGATCTTATGGCTGCACCATCTTTTATGCATTTTTTTTCTTCTTAGGGTTTGCCCCCCAAATCTTTGTTTGTCTAGTGTATGGATTCTGATCAAATTCCTTTGGGCTGGAGCACCCCATCATTGCCTCTTATTAGTGTCCACCTGTGGTATAGGAGGAATCCTTTTAATTCTTCCATTTAGAGGAGTGTATGTCTCCCATGCTTCAGAGAAGCAGGACCTTCCATTCCATGGATAGTGTAGGACCCACTAACTATGGGGTACTTTGACGTAGTTGTGGGCTTAGCACTATAAGGTCATATGGTGAAACTAAATCCCCATATTTTCTGAATATGCTCAGGTGTTTTTAAATAGCCTTGCAGGAGTTAAATGTAATTTTTGCATGTACAGCACTCTTCCGCCAGCTAGGATATGCCTGCATTACACAAACATCCACTGATGACAGCACTGTATATAAAGTAAGGTAGGTAATGAAAAAGATTTAAGCATTTCATTAGTACGTTGTTGGGGGGTAAGAACCATGGAGGGCTAAATACAGGCAAAATAAAACTTCAGCTTTTAACACCGCTAGTACAGGTACTCAAAGGCTTGTCATATTTGCTTTCCTTATTCCTCTGCATAGCAGAACTCTACAGACCAGGAAACCTTGGTTACAGCTATAAAAATAGAACAATGATGTCATTAGTTTGCTAATGCTCCTTAACCACTTGCATACTGTGGCTTTTTTTCTGCTCACGTTAAAATTTGCATTTTTTGCTACAAAAGTATTTTAAAACCCCAAGATGTTATATCATTTTCTTAAGGACAAGACCCTGTAGAATAAAATGGCAGTTGCAATTTATGTCACACAATATTTGCACAGCTATTTTTATTTTTATTTTTTATTCATGAAATACACATTTTAGTGCAAACAAAATTATACCTTTTTTTTTTTTTTTAAATATAGGGTTGCACTGAGTAAATAAATTTCAAACATGTCCAGCCTTAAAATCTTAGGATCGCTTACCGGCAATCCCTAAGAACAGATAAACTCGTCTACCAAGGTGTGTGAATAACAAACGCCCACTTTTTTTTTTTTTTTTTTTTAAGAAAGTTAAAAGCTTTAGAACCTTTATTGGGTTTTCAGAGCAGTCTCTATTGGGCAGATTATACCCTACTTTTAGTTCTAGTGTCACAGGCCAGTGTGATGAGAGGAAGTAAAGGGCTTGGTTTATGGCTTCTTCTCCCTGCAACACCCCTTCCTCTTCTTTTTCTGGCATGTAGAGCAGGAGCAGATGGTAACAGCAATAAAAATAAAAACCACTTGACAGAAATCCTAACTCCATTTTATGTAAACCTGAAAAAGGTTTTGGCTGGACTTGGCTTCAATAAGCATGGGGGAGGGGTAGGTAATGGTTTGGTTCCTATACAGTCATTTATCATTACACAGAAGCTTTTCATAGACGTAAAAATTAAGACCCTGCAATGATGTTCGCCTTAAACGTTTGTTACCCCCAAAAAAATAAATGATTCTGTTCCCTTAAAGCAGTGGTTCTCGACTCCTGTCCTCGGGACCCACTAACAGGCCAGCTTTGCAAGATAACTGAAATACAAAACAGGTGATATAGTGATTGTAGACTGCATCTTCCCAAGGTAGTACTTAAAGTCTGGGCTGTTAGTGGGTCCTGAGGGCAGGAGTTGAGAACCACTGCCTTAAAAGCAGGTTCTACAGCACAGTGTTTGTGCTGTGTAATTTGGCCCCTTCCATCACTTAAAAACCCGACAGAACCTGCTTGGCAATACCCACCTGTAAACTGACTACGGTTTATCATAGCTGCTGAGGACTGACACTGTGGTCAGTTTACTTGCCTCCGTCATCCGCAGCTCTCCTCTTGTCCTCTCTCCCCCTCTGTCAGGGAGTCTGTTCCACTATGCTCTCCGCCCCTTTCCTTCCTGCTGCTATCATAACTGTACAACAAACATCCCATCCACTCTGTTATTCAACATTATCTATCCTAGTGTCTGTACTGCAAAAAAAAAAAAAAAAAGATTATACCTTCTATCCAAGCGTCTCCTGACGCTCACATTTCTCCTTTGCCCGGCTGACCATCACAGCCGGAGAGGGCAGAGAGCCAAGGAGTCACGTGAGCGCCAGACGACGCTCAGTTATAAAAGGTATAATCTTTTTTTTTTTTGCAGCACAGATTATACCTTATAACCGAGCGTCTTCTGGCACTCACGTGACTCCTCGGCTCTCTCCGGCTGTGATGGTGCTCGGCCCCGCCCACTACAGCTGTCAGCCGGGCAGAGGAGAGAGCTGAGGAGTATTGTGAGTGCCAGGAGACGCTTGGATAGAAGGTATGATCTGCATTTTTTTTTTTCAGCATGGGCAGTAGGATAGATGATAGCCAACAGAGGGGATAGGATGTTTGTAGTACAGTGGCTTAATAACCACTTTAAGTTCCACTGTAAAAGCCATATTTAAAAAAATAAAAAAAATAAAAAAAATAAAAACACCCCACAAAACTACCAAGTAGAAAACAGGTAAGCACGAGTTGGAAGATATTTTATGTTTAATACATCTGAAAAGTATGCATATACAAAGAACTGAAACATGGAACAAAGCATTGGTTCAATACTAATGAGCCTACAAGTTATTCATTTGGGAAGTTGGAATACTTTCCCTACATATTAAAAAATACCTCTGGAAAAAGTGGGTTTGGTAAAATCCTTATTAACACTGGTGTCTATTTTCTTGACAGTATATTTAGAGACTGAAATCCTTCCTCAGGATTCCTGTTTATATGCATGCAAACATGTACATTGGGGTATTATATTTACTGGTCCCTTAAATGTCAAACTAACTGGGGAAAAGAATATAGAATACCACTCCCTCAGGACAACACAGGGCAGAACTAAAGTTGACCATTTAGTGATGCAAAAAATAAAATCAAACCCACCAATTTAAGAGAAAGATGGGAGAACCCAGATGTAAATCTTGTTCTACACTACCCTGCCAAACAGGAATTAACAACCATTTTAAAAAGGCTTTCATGGCACGCTGGACCACCGTTGTTGGATTTAGCAGATTTCACGCGCCATTTTTTGCAACGGTCCCATACCTCAAACATTTAGGGCCTCTTCCTGCTAGAAGATTCAAGCATTTTGCTAGATTTTTTTTAAGCACAAACAAAATGCATGGCTGCGAGGAAAGACAGTTTCTCATGAAGCCAAAAAAATATTGCACCCAGATGCATAATAGCAATAAAACAAGTTTGCATGATGCATTTGTTGGTGCAATGACTTTCAGTATTCTGTTCAAGTCAACTGAGAGGGGTCCTGTGAAAAAATGAATCCTAAAAATGTGAAGAAAGACGCGCTTTAAAGGCATTTGTTGCATGCGTTTTCAATGGCATCTGCTTTGAACGAGCCTCTACAGCAGGGGTATCAAACTGGTGGCCCTCCAGCTATTACAAAACTACAAGTCTCATCATGCCTCTGCCTGGGGGAGTCATGTTTGTAACCGTCAGCCTTGCAATGCCTCATGGGACTTGTAGTTTCGCAACAGCTGGAGGGCCACCAGTTTGAGACCCCTGATCTACAGGGAACTTGTCAGGGTAGAAAAGAGCAGCTGCCCCTAGCGGCTTATTTTTGGAGCTGCATGCTCCATGATTGGTGTCCTTATCCTTGTGTCAATTAGCAAGCCAACAACCTGAAACAAACATGAGCTTGCTGGGTGCCCCTTTTCCCAACATACCGGCTTGTCTCAGGTAAGCCCCAAGGAACGCACATTAAAACAATTTGGCACTGGCAGCCATCGTATCTCTGTCCAGACTGAAAGTCAGTTTAAAAATTCTTTTTTTTTTTTTTTTTAAAACATCGATTAGGGCTGTGTGTTCAAATTGGGCATAGCGGAAAAATCCAGTTGGAAAAGCTTTGTATCTTTGGAAATCAAAGATTAAAAAGGAGCTAAGACTGCAGAATGTCACTGACCTGCAAAGTGTGTGAAAGATTTTTTTCTTAGCGTTTCCCTGAGCAAAAGGGTCTTATAAAACCTCAACTTCGTGTCCTAAACTCTGTGAAAATTAACAAGCTTCTTCTAAAAGGACAACAGCCTGGACCTTAAAGAGACCCTGTTGCCAGACAATTCATATTAAAGCGTAACTCCACTTCCATTGAGTAAAAAAAAAAAACAAAAAAAAAAAAAACAACACACAACATTCCCCTTTGGGTGCTTTATGTACATTGCAAGGATTTTTAGAAACTTTGTTGCAGGTTGCTACCTTTTGTTATTCTGAAGAAATTACCATTTAGCTGTGCCCCCTGTGCTGAGCGAGTCTAATGAGAGTTGTTAGGGCTCTAATGAGGAAAATGACAGGGTCTGAATCCCTTTAGATGCGATTTCCTTTTGAGTATCCTCAACAAAAATAAAATTTTTGTTACAGGGGATGCCTGAAATCTGACTTGTATCCTAGGGCAGGGCCTCTGGGGAAAATCAGTGAGCCAATCACACAAGCAGAACACAATGTTTCTGGGGGGGCGTTCTGTACACATTCTGTTTACAGAACACCTCCAGGTAGCCATATTGCATTTACAGAAAATTACAGCACTGCAGGTTAAAAAGGAAAGGTAACTTTTAATAACATTCAATTACAATATGACATGTCGCAATTGTATATGCTGTATATTTTTTTCCCCATGAAAGTGGAGTTACCCTTTAACAATTTTCCATAAGATTATATATGAATTTAACACATTTTAGGCATTTTTTTTTAACCAGTAAAAGCCTCCCTTGTGCAGACATCCAATAGCCCCAAGGCTGCTGCTTGGTGCCGCCATCTTGGATGTAATGTCTGCAGGCACAAGGTGGTTACTCCTCCACTGACACTCTATAGTATTTATCTTCGCTCCTTCTCCAGCCGCTACAGAAAAACGTTATGTAGGAAGATGAAGGGAGAGGAGAGGAGAAGCTGGCCAGAACAGACAGTAGTTAGATGACAAAAAAAGAAGGCTGTGCTAGGGAATAGACATTTTTGGGAATATCGGTTCCCTAGCAAGTTTTAAAGGACATTGCAAGTCAATAAAAAAAATTTTGGGGGGAAACGCACTGCAAGTAAGCATTCAAAATATATATTTTTTCTGTGCTTTTACCTGCAATTTTACCAAGTTGATTAACGGGGTCTCTTTACAGTTCAGTATCAGGAGGAATCATTTTGCTTGGGATGCCCATTTGACGGCCCGGGAACAATGAGTGGGCGCCATTGCCATTAATCTGAACCCTCATAACTGTCACGCAAGGAAGTGTACACCACCTGATCAGCCTGCCTGCTTGTGTGTGTTAAAGGGGTCTCCTATCAGCTTGATGTAAGAGATGAACAGATAAAACAGGTTTAAAATTAGTCCGTTATAGATGAAGCATGCCTTGTTCTTTAATATAAGACATTAGCAACTGTAAATACATAATAAAAAAAAAAAAAAAAAAAAGACAGAAAACAAAAAACTAGCAATAATCAGTGTTTGTTTTTCGGTGGGGTGGATACACAATTGCTCAAACTAAATCTTTTCTACAAGACTTAAATGTAGCTGGGCTTGTATTTTCAGATATCACCACTGGCTCTTTGGCTGGTGATGAGTTCAGGGCCTTTGTCATGAACGTGAAAAAAAAAATAAAAAAAAAATTAAAAAGTTTATATTTAATCTTTAGTTTTGATTTAAACTTTTTTTTTGTTGTTTTGTTTTAGTTTGATGTCAACACCAGCTCTGGAGAAGGGGGGAGACCACTGAAGGCTTTTCATAGCAGCACACACTTGCGTTTCTTCTTGGGCTCCGGAGGTTCCAGTGCGGCCAATATCGCCTCGTCAAATACATTCTTTAGGCCTTTCTGGAAAGGGTCAAACAGAAAAGAAATGGGCAGTCTCATTTTATGATTTCAGATCAGATAATGTAAAAAAAATAAAAAATAAAAAAAAAAGCTTCCCAAACAATGTCAACATAAAAACGTCAAACCTTCTTAAACTCCCATGGATTAACTTTAGGAACCCAGGTTTCATTTTTGCACAGCTCTTATTACCTTTGAGTAAGACCACAAGAGATTTCAACTTAAATATGTATTTGTTTTTGGAATAGATAAGCAGTCATTAACAGTATATTTGATGCCAACAATAAAAAGGAAACACCAAGAAGAATAAACGCCCTGTCAGAAAAGACTGGGGACCGAGTCACTTGAAGGAAATAATGGCACAAAAGTCTCTTCTTCGCATTTACAAAGTCCTTGGTTCCAATCAGTTCATTTTTGAGCTTCTCTTCGACCAGGTCCTTAACAGTTTTCAGTGTAAGTAATGGCTAAGAGTATGGCACAGATGGCAAATTGGCAGAAAATACATGGAAAAGCACACCATCACATTTAGCAGCCATTTAATGCAAGTAACGTGAAAAAAATAAAAAATAAAAGTACAAAAGAAAAAAACAGTACATACTTCCCCGCCGACTACGCCAAAATGTACAAAGGTAAAAATTGAAAATAACTTCATTAAGCATACGACAAAACCAGCATTGTCTCAGCAAATCTTACTGCATTCCCGAAGGGTAGAATACACAATGCTTCGTCAAATAATTTTTATTTTTTTTTAAAGTTAGGCCCCTTTCACACTGGGGCGGTGAGCCGCGGTGACGGTAAAGCAGCGCTATATTTAGCGCTGCTTTACCGTCGTTTTCACCGCGGTTTTCGGCCACTCGCGGTGCGGTTTTAACCCCCGCGAGCGGCCGAAAAGGGGTTAAACACCCCCCGCAGAGCACCGCCGTAGCGGCGGTATTCCCGTGGTTTCACCGCGGTGTCCCATTCTATTCAATGGGAAGGAGCGGTATAGGAGCGGTGAACACACCGCTCCTATCCCGCTCCAAAGATGCTGCTAGCAGGATTGCAGGACTTTTTTTGTCATCCTGCTAGCGCACCGCTCCAGTGTGAAAGCCCGCCGGCTTTCACACTGGAGTTAAAGGGGCAGGATTTTTTCATGCGGTGAACAGGCGCTATTTTTAGCGCTGCACCACATGAAAAACGCTTAGGTGTGAAAGGGGCCTTACAGTATTCAAAAGGAAAGATTAAAATATGTTTTCTCATATCTACCACAAAAGCGGATTGACACTAATCACTACAATGCACAGCCAAATGATTTGTGTGTTTGAAAAGGGATCAGGCAGCCCCGCCCCTTTCCAAAATGGTAAAAAGTAAAACGCATTAAGACTAAAAATTTTAAAAGTTATGATCTAACTAAACCTCAACACCCCCTCTACCCCCAAAGCAGTCTCTCGGCCAGGGTTGTCACATAGAACTTATTCAGAGTTAAGGTGCACCATCTATTAACACAGTGAAGATGGTCGTTTTGCTCAGGGCACTAGGAATTGGCATTGCCACTGAGGGCAAAACAAGAACACATAATTCCGGAAGTTCTTAGTGAAGTTACAAATCAAAGCCGACTCAATGTGGAGAATAAGGCAAACCCAACCATTGCCATCATTTGGATTCTGGGTGGGTTTAAAATGAACCATCGATTTCTTTTTAAACTCTAGGTGACTTCTGTTGTTGGCCTCCATTCTCACCCTTCTACTGCAACCACACTTTGGAAACTTTCACCGATTCAATCCACAGTATTTTACACTGCAGTGAAAAAATAAAAAAGGTCCTGTACCATTTGGGTCAACATGCAATGTGAATTCAGCCACGCAAACTGTATGGCTGAATTTGCATGGCACATACATCGCATGTTATTTGTACAGCAACACAGGGTAAATCGCACATGCAATGTCTGATCGCACCAGTGTGAACCCAGCCTAAGCTGCCATATAACACACGTACCTTAACAAATGGATTGCAGCATGTTTGATATCAGTCCATGCTTCGGTTGTCCAGCAATCAGCATTTAATACTGCCAGCTATTTACTGGTATTACTTTGTAGTTCAGGGCACAGAGGAAGCCTTTCCCAGTCAGGCTTTGCAAATTACAAGTTGTGCATGCACTGCATGAAGAAGTCGATGATAAATACCCAGGAGTATCCTTTGCCAATTGCTGGAAAACTAGAGTGCAGTCAAATCTGGTGCTGCGCATTAACCACTTGACCTCCAGAAGGTTTACCCCAAGACCAGGCAATTGTTGCAATACAGCACTGCGTTACTTTAACTGACAATTGCGCAGTCATGTGACACTGTACTCAAATAAAAATGTATGTCCTTTTTTCCCCCCATACATACACTTTTTGTGTTATAAACATTCGGCAGGTGCTGGCAGACAGAGTCCCCGTTACCCCCCATTAGGCTCCCGCTGTGTGTGATCACAGCGGGAGTGAGCCGCCAGCGGTGCGCATGTCCTAGCCGGAAGAGCGTGATCATGTAAATATACATACAGACGTTTTCCGGTGCACAGCTACCGCCCTGTAGCAGTAAAACTGCTATAGGGCGGTCAATAAAGGTAAATGTGTTGTATGGCTGTTTCAATTATTCCAGGGTGAACTTTTGAGAGCCTCTAGGGTAAATTTTAGAAACCCACAAAATGGCTACTCCACTGTAAAGTCGTCAACTAATCATACTGCTCAGAAAATCATTAGCAAATAACTTGTTGCGGATCAAGAATAACTTTTGTAAGAATAGTACATGTTAGCTATTTTTTAGCTAATAAAACGCTTAGGCAACCCAAGAAACAGTTAAGAGAGTCCAATTTTTGCCTTGTAAAAAGCACAGCAAGCAGCTGTCAGGTTGGGATTGTTAAGGAAAGACGCACAGGTTTTGCCAACATCTCGGTTTTATTAGAGTTTCTGCTTGTCGTTATTAATTAGAATTGCTACAGTAGGTGGACATAGTAAGCAGCATTGAGAGAAAGGGGAGGAGGAGGAAACAGTTAAACAGTTTAGAATATACAGCACTTCCTTTTTGGCTGAGTTTCCGGAGGCTCGAGGGCAGCTAGGATAGCCTCATCAAACACATTCTTCAGACCTCTCTACAAGACAGAGGGAAGGAAAGAAAACAGCAGCGAGGTTAGAGGATTAGAAAGAAATGAAACAGCAGACATAAAAAAGTATAGAAAAATTAAAAAGAAAGCACTTAGGAACCAGTAGCAATTCCTAATCACAGGAAACTTGTGGCAGAGAAGACATGCTATTGTTAGTATGGTTAGAAGTAACAGTTACAGCAAAAAGAAGCCAGTTTTGCAGAATATCACTTCTCCATTATCAGCAAGATGGAAACTTGGTCTGTCAGGTGCTTGATCACGGCTCATTGGTGGAAGACAAAACTATAGTTACGCTGCACCCAAAAAATAAAAAATGACATGAAAACAGTAGCTTTTGGAGCTGTAAATGACAGCATGCATGAAAAAAAGTCATGCAATACTATTCCTTTTCCCACCAACCTCTACTGGACAGAAACCCAGAGGAGGAGCCAGCATGGGAAGAATGTTAGCGCCAAGTGTTTAAAGTGGAACTAAAACCTCCGGTTTTCAGCCAAGGAACCCGTCATCCTGGTCTCTAATCTTCAACTGCCATGAGGCAGCATGTGATCAGTTATGACACCAGCCATTTAATGGTTTGACAGTTTGGTAAAGAGCACAACCAATGTGACACATGCCAGGAATGTGACTGTTTGAGACTGTTAAATCAATGGGATTAGTTCCACTTTAAAAACAACCCCGTCTTAAAATTTTCTTGGTAAAGGGATTCCTTTAGAACATTATACATAATATCCTTTCCCACCAAATGCCACTCCAATGCCAACATGTGGTCCCCCAAAAGTCTGCACAGAAACAGATGCTCTCAGGAGTGTTGATCATCTGGGTACCTCTGAAGCTCTCGATAAGTCCTGCTTACTGCCACGTCACTGCTGTCTCTGGTAATGATGTGGAGGTCATCAGGAGGAACCAATGAGAGCTGCAGGAGACCCAGAAGATTGCGACTCCCCTGGAAGCGTAGGTTTTCCTAGGGGACTTAAAGTGGATGTAAACCCAATGTCATAATGTAGAGAATAAGATTTCCTTTCATTTGAGCCCAGTCTTGCCACACAGATTTACTCGAGGCCTCAGCAATCCTCTTTTATGGTTCAGTTAGAGAAATCTTGACAAAGTCTTGAAAACTTTGTCAAAAACGCCCCCTTGCTGTGAGTGACAGGTTCACAATTCACATCCCCCTCCCCTCCAGCTCTCCCAGCTTTACTGTGTTTTGACTGGATGTTTCTCATCATGGGATGCAGTGAACAGTCAGCAGACTATAGACAGACAAGTGATTTAGGGGACATGTATGTAGTCAGAGCCGGGCAGAGTAGAACATCCAGTGATCTGATGATAACCTGTCTCAGGCTAGTGCATGAGATATGTAAATCACCTGTCACTCACAGCAAGGGGGCGTTTTTGACAAAGTTTTCAAGACTGTCAAGATTTCTCTTGAACAATACAAGAGGATTGCTCAGGCCTCGAGTAAATCTGTGTGGCAAGACTGGGCTCAAATGAAAAGGAAATCTTATTCTCTACATTATGACATCAAAAAAAATGGTGTTTACATCCACTTGTCTCAGGAGCCTGAGAAAGCCTTTTCTCAGGATAAGAGCATTGTTCTTTTAGAAGAATGCCCTCACTAAAAAAAATTAAAAAAAAATAAAATTGTATAAGACTTCGTGCAATAAATGCAGGAGTGAAAAAATAAATAAATAAAAGAAGACAAAGAAAAGAACAGGTTGTGCCATTGGTATTTTTTTTTACTTTTACTTTGTAAAAAATAAACTACAGTCAAGTCATATAGCTTTGGAATGAGTTGGGAAGAACCTTTATTACATTTTTTATTGTTGTTTGCGTCACTGATAGGGGGGGGGGGATTTTCCCTCACTTGATTAAGAGACAAAGCAGGAAGATCTCAAAGTGGGGGGAAATCCCACCTTTAACAATGGTCACTGGGACTAATGTGCCCATCAGAAGCAACACACAAAGGTTTTAGGTAGGATATCAAATGCAACAGATGCTTCCATCTCTTCAGGGTTTTAGCAGTGCTGACTCCCCACCATAACTCTCCACTGTAGCCATTACAAAATGGTTTAGCTTCAAGTATTCAGAAACCTTTGCTAAAGTCACAGTTCATTCCTTGTGTGGATTCAACAAAACAAGCTGAATCTACTCATCGAAATAAAAAAAAAAAAAACAACAAGGCTATATTGGCTACTACAGTCATGGTGAGAAGAGTCCCAGAACTCCAGCAGGCAGATTGCCAAAGAGACCGAAGCAACCGGCCTATATGACTTGCCAGCATCTACCTGAAACTAAAAAATAGTTTGAAGCAGACTTGGCCTTAAAGGATCTGTGACCTCAGAAACATTGTTTGCTGAAATGATGGCCTGCTGTATTTGCCAAAAATGGCCATTTGTCCTAGGGAGACAATGCTCACCCACTATACTCCTTCGCCCACTCCTGATCTGGAGTATAGAAAACCTTTTCTTAAACTACATATGACAAGGGAGGTAAAAAGGGCAGGGCTGGTCAGACGACTTGAAATTTCAGTGCCGCTGAGGCACTGTGCCATGAGCCAACTTCAGCAAGTTAAAAGCTCACCATTTCTGGCTGGATCAAAATGAGTTTTGTACTTAAACAGATTTGACAAAACACTTTCAATTACCGTATATACTCGAGTATAAGCCGACCCGAATATAAGCCAAGGCACCTAATTTTACCACAAACAACTGGGAAAACGTATTGACTTGAGTATAAGCCTAGGGTGAGAAATGCGCAGCTACTGTAAGTGGAAAAAAAAGAGTCAACAATGCCCATTTGCAGCCTCGCTGTGCCCATTTGTAGCCATAGGTCCCCCAAACTTCAAACTCGGTAGTTAAGGGTTCCTAGATGCCCCCTAGCTGCAGCTAAAATTTGGGGTCTCTGGAAATGACATTGCTGCAAATGGACACAGTTGACCGACTTTGGGGCCCTGTATCTCGGGGTCACTTGGTGCTAGGTACTCCATCTGGATATATTTTAGTGCTAGTTCCACTGAGTTGGCACACCAAATTTGGGGTTCCTAGCACCAAGTGGCCGCAAGATACGGGGCCCCAAAGACGGGTCGGGAATTTTTTTTTTGCTACAGAAAAGTGCTTGACTCGAGTATAAGCCAAGGGGGGCACTTTCAGCACACAAAAAAAAAAAAAATGTGCTGAAAAACTCGGCTTATACTCGCGTATATATGGTATATATTTAGCAGCCCATCAAGGGAGAAATTTAATAAGTTTGTTGTTAGGGTTTATATACACTTCCAGGTCATCGAAAAGGAACTTTATTTGGTTTAGGGGCATCAAGCATTGCGCCAAGACATTTTAGAAGGCTTGGTAAATAAATGACAATTGTTATTCAAGTGTGCTGCTACAGACAATGCTGGAAATGGAGCGTTTTAAGCCCTAAAGATGATAGATGGCCAACATGGACTACAATGAAGACAAATAGGAAAGAAAACCTTGAAGGAAAAGAAAAATAAATAAAAATGCAGTTTTCAGTAAACAAAAGACTAATAAAAAAGGTGATTTGATAGTACTGGAAGACTTTTAGGCACTGTGTGAAGCAGAAAGAAGAAGATGGTCTGGTGTTTAGAGCATGCAGTTCAAGTCAATTGCTGAACAAAAGAACAGAAAAGCAAAAAATTAGATAACAGAATTACAAACAAAAAAGTATGAACACTCATAAAAAAAGGTACTAACTGGACTCTCCTAAATCCATTTTCAAGCGGTTGCCTTCGGCTTATAGAAAATGACATGGCTCCTGAGTTACTTTGAAAAAGAGCTTCTTCTTGCAATAAATTTGAACAGGCCTTTGGGCTGCATGATTTCTGAACCTCGGATCTGAAACCAACCTAGCCAAGTAGGACAGGTTGCTAAAGAAGGTTTTACCACATCTAATGGCAAACACATTCTCTAGCAAGCAATTACCAGGTAAGAGACCAGGCCTCACAGACCCTGGCTATGTAAATGTAGCTAGTGTTTCATGAACAGCCTTCTCTGAGGATCCATTCACACTTCTACGACTCCAAAAGTTCCACAAATTTGGAGTGCAACGGACACAACTTTTTGGATGGGTGCACCTTGGATGTGACTTTGACCAGTGATAATGGACAACTGTTGCATGTAAAACAGTTGAGGTGTGACTTTCATGCATCTTTTGAGTGTTAACATTGGCCCTCAAGTTGCATGGAAGTTGGACCAAAGTAGTGCATGAATAACTCTGAAGTCGATCCGACTTTAAGGTGCATAGATATGAACGGTACTCATTGAAAATCATGGGATGCCACTTTGATGTCCATGACAAGTCGCACAAGTGTGAATTGAACCTGAGTGAATACAGATCAATGCTTTCCTAGAGCCCTTTTAACAAAATGTGTCAGATTTAATAACCAAGCCCCCCCCCCCCCCTCCCTTTCCAATACACTGGTGACAAATCAAATAACAGAACTATGAAATTTGAAGCATACAGTGGGGTTGATGTACTAAAACTGAAACGTGCAAGATCTGATGCAGCGGTGCATGGTAGCCAATCAGCTTCTAACTTTAGCTTGTTCAATTAAGCTTTGACAGAAAAAAAATGTGGAAGCCGATTGGCTACCATGTACAGCTGCACCAGATTTTGCACTCTTCAGTTTTAGTAAATAAGCGCCAAAGAATGTACACAGATCTCAGAAATAGTCCTTGTTAATATACTGCCAATTAATTCTGAAAACTCGTTGGTTGTTACAGAGTCTGAAAAAGTGTTAAACAGTTGGGACATAAGCTACATTTGAACTTCTGCTTTTATGGCTACTGCCATAGCATCTTGGTGTAACAAAGTATGTCAATGGGAAACAAGAGAGCAGTGTCAGAAATGCAGCCAATTCTGGTGTCCAACCATAGTATGAGATCATTAGCCAAAGAGGAAGTTACATAATTGGCACCTGCAGCCTCTTTCCTTCCATGCGTCTGCTTAGTCCAGCCAGAGAAGCTGGTACAAGGAGTATCCTGCATGAAAGCACGGCTTGATTAAAGTACAACTGTTCTGAGACAAATATGTACACCGCTAACCACTCCTTGGGTTAGTTTTTCTGTCTTCACGGTTGTATGATAGTTCCACATAAGTGATGTTGCATTAAGTCTGAGACAGTCAGATAAATAGCATTTTCAGAAGAGGGTTACCAATGGCAGTCTCCATATTCTTACAACACAGTCACACTGATTGTAGCTGTGCGTTTGTGAATCACTACCTAGTTTTTGCATGGATCTGATAAGTCAGCAAAATATATTAATTATGCAACCCGAGGACCCATTAAAAAAAAAAAAAAAAAAAGAAATATATTATATATATATATAAATATATATATATATATATATATATATATATATATATATATCTATATATATATATATATATATATATATATATATATATATATGGCAATCTTAAACTTCACCTGTCCGTAATGAAAGCAGACCTTCCACCTCAGTGAAGAGGCGGGGGTGGTGACACCTTGACCTGGTCCAAACAGAAAAACACTTTGCATTAATGTAGCAAGATGTTTTGTGACTGGAGCAACTGCTGATGAAGCGCGCTCCTGTGTTCACTAAACAGGGCAGCCGCTTGGCACTGAACCTGGACTTTAAGGAGCAATGACAGCAATAGCTGTACCTACCTCCAGTTTAAATCTAAAACCGTATAATAACTATAAATATTTTTTAGTAATAGATAAAGCAAAGAGTTTAAAAAAAAATGTTTGCGATCTAAAGATCATGGACCACTATATACCGTATATACTCGAGTATAGGCCGTCCCGAGTATAAGCCGAGGCCCCTGATTTACCACAAAAAAATGGGAAAAGTTAATGACCCGTGTATAAGCCGAGGGGGGGAAATGGAGCAGCTACTGTAAGTGGAAAAGTGTGTCACCAAATGCCCATCTACATGTCCCCTGTGTCCTATACAACCCCCCCGTGTCCCCAGTGCAGCCTACCTGTGACAGATCGATCCGGTGTCCCGCGTCCCTCGGGGGCCGCTGTCCCTCGGTGTGCGGTGTCCGGTGTCCCTCGTACGCGCTGAGGCTCCAGGCGCCATTGCAGGTTTGAAAGCCGCGCCTCCTCCTCCTCCTCGTCCGTGATAGGAGGAACACTCGGTTTTCCAAGCAGTCATGTGCAGTGTTCCGCCTATCACAGATATTCTCTCATCCTCGTCCATGAGATGAGAATGAGAGAACATCCGTGATAGGCGGAACACTGCGCTGCTGGGAAAATTAGTGTCCGCCTATCACGGACGGGCGGGAGGAGGCGGCGCGGCTTTTGAACAGTGCCGTCTGTCTACATGACAAGCTGTTCATGTAGGCAGACCGCACTGACTCGAGTATAAGCCGAGAAGGGGACTTTCAGCCCTAAAAAAAGGGCTGAAAATCTCGGCTTATACTCGAGTATATACGGTAAATAGAAATTCTTTGATGTACTCTTAATGTGACTCTGTGAATGCAGACCAACTGATAGGCTGCGTAAATGGCTAAATGAAGAGAGCACAGAGCAGACTAGCAGCTTAAAGAGGAAGTAAAGTCCCATGCATAGTTTGCACCTATGCCTATAACAAGGCTTACCTAGCAGGTACTGTAAATATCTCCTAAACATGCACCGTTTAGGAGATATTTACTATATATGCAGCCAAAGACATCATCTGCACATGCGCTCTGACGGAACAGCCACCCGTGCCGTTCCTTCTGAAATCTTGTGCTGTGAATGACGGTTCCCCAGCACATGCGAGGGGAAATTACCTCATCACGGCTCTGGCCAGTCACACAGCCAGAGTCCGCAGACCCAGAAGGAAGATGGATGGCATTCCTGGAGGACTTCGTTTTCAGGTAAGTTTCACAAAATGCGATGTATACTAGAACATTATGTTTTTACCTCAAAGGTCCGGGAGAAAAAAAAAAAAACGAATGAATAAAAAAAATTAAAAAAAAATTAAGCGGTAAAGTTAGCCCAATTTTTTTGTATAATGTGAAAGATGTGACGCCGCGAGAATCGTGATTTTTTTTTTAAAAAAAAAGTACAATTATCACTCACACAACAGAAAAAAAAAAAATGGTAAAAAAACAAGAGAACACTTGATTACAAAATATCCTGCAACGCACACACACGCACGCTCCATGCTATATAATATGTTCCTCTCTCTGCGAACCTGAACAGCCACAGTAAAGACATGCCAGGCTGTCTGGGGAGAATCTTTCTAGCACACAATGCTAAAACCCCCAATACAGTGATATAATGGAGGCGAAGTAAAGACAGTGTGCGGGTGATCTTTATTCTACGCAAAGAAATTGTGATTCTCATTTTAGATCAGTGGTCATCAACCCTGTCCTCAGGCCAGGTTTGCGAGATAACTGAAATACATCACAGGTGATATCATTTACTGCTCAGTGATTGCAGTATTCTAGTCTGCATCTCCCCAAGGTAATACATAAAACCTGGCCTATTAGTGGGCCCTGAGGACGGGGTTGATGACCACTCTGCTAGATAATGTTATTAAAAACAGTTATCTCAAGCAGTGCAGGGTTCATTAACCCATAGTAACTAAACTTCAGTTACTACAAGTTTACCTGACAAGATTCTGTGGGTTACTGCACCTTGCCGACTAAAGCTAGGTACAAACTACAGGTTTTTTTTCTGTGCAACCCGCAAAAAAAAAAAAAAACTGACAGCTCTGGTCGGGAGCCGCTGTACTAACCATGCAAAGTTAGTCTAGCGAGCTCCCCTGCTGAGCTGCTGTGTTCTGACAAGGGCTACGGCTCCACCCCCTGCAGGAAAACTCAGATAAGCTCTCTGCCATTGGCTGAGAGTGCTGATCGGAGTCGGTCGGCTGCTGGGTTTCCCAGCATGCACATCCAACAGAAGCTGGGTTAACAGGCAGCTTTTGTCAGCCAGAGCGACATGCACATGGGCAGAATGTCAGCTGGTATTTTTTGTATTGGCAAATGTCTCCCGAGATTCTACCCACGTGTACGGGGCTTTTGCCTTTCCTCAAATAAGTTCTGCATTAAATGAACAAAAGATATTCACAGCTCCCCACTGACTCTGCATACAGACCTGTGCCTGCACAACAGTCACAAAATAGTAAACACACCAGCAAGGACAATACAAAAGTACAACCTGCTAAGGTTTCTTACCTGCGTCAGTGCGGAACACTCCACATATTTAACTGCCTTCAAGTCTCGGGCCAGCTTTTCAGCTGTCTCTGGAGTGATTGGTTTCTGTTTATTTTTTGCGAGCTTCTCAATTGTGGAGGGGTCATCCCTTAAGTCGATCTGTGTCCCAACAAGCAGGAATGGAGTCTTGGGACAGTGATGAGTGATTTCAGGTACCCACTGGAAAAAACAATGGCTCTGAATGAGTGCACGTTACATACATTAAGAGATCAGAACATTATTAACTAAACTAAAAAAGTTAGAGGAGTTGTGGGGCTCTGTCTAGTTTCGCTGCAAGGAATAGACTGCCTTAGGCTGGTTTCACACCGGAGCGGTGCAGGCGGCGGTAAAGCAGCGCTATATTTAGCGCTGCTTTACCGTCGTTTTACCCGCGGTATGCGGCCGCTAGCGGGGTGGTTTTAACCCCCGCTAGCGGCCGAAAAAGGGTTAAAACTCCCCGTGCTTTGCCGGCGGTATCCCCGTGGTGTCCCATTGATTTCAATGGGTAGGAGCGGTAAATACACCGCTCCAAAGATGCTGCTAGCAGGACTTTTACCATCCTGCTAGCGCACCGCTCCAGTGTGAAAGCCCTCAGGGATTTCACACTGGAGACACGGCAGCAGCTGTTTCAGGTCGGTTTGCAGGCGCTATTTTTAGCGCAATAGCGCCTGCAAACCGCCCCAGTGTGAAAGCAGCCTTACTGCAATGCAAGTTTGGTAAATCCTCATGGATTAGAGAAGTAGAGCCAAAGATCATTTGGCTGTACTTCACCTGTGGATCACAGGAGTGCAGTTTGCTGCAAATAGGTCAAAGGAGTGCAGAGCAGACAGCGAGCTGAAGTCTGCTGACATCACAGAGCAGGTCCAAGCTCAGCAGGCCTCAGAGCCTGAGCCGGCCAATCCCATCCCCTCCCCTCCACAGCCCAGTGAGCGAGGAGGGGGCAGAGCAGACAGCGGTGAATGACAGTCAGCAGCTCTATATTTAGGGAGCTGTGAGAACCAAGCGATCTGTGCCGTTTGATCACTCAGGTCTTAGAGGTGCCAGGGGACTAAGTATGGCTATTATAGCGAATATATATTCAATACTATATTTTCGCTATTAAAGTGAAAACCCATACTTGTCTTTTAAAACGATTCATTATCCTCATACAAGCATACATGCACACTATACAAGAGATCTAACACCTTCATGAATAATCTTACCTTTTCTTTCACATTTTCAAATGAAGATGGGGAGACCACTGAGAAACAGACGAGGAACACATCTGTCTGAGGATAGCTAAGAGGTCGTAATCTATCGTAGTCTTCCTGTCCTGGAGAGAGAGAGAGAGAGAGAGAGAGAGAGAGAGAGAGAGAGAGAGAGAGAGAGAGAGAGAGAGAGAGAGAGAGAGAGAGAGAGAGAGAGAGAGAGAGAGAGAGAGAGAGAGAGAGAGAGAGAGAGAGAGAGAGAGAGAGAGGTGGTTTATTATAATTCTGTATACTGCGCTGACAGCAAACCGTGTATTTACACACTGAAAGATTGACATGCCATTTCCTAAAAAATTTTTCCCACTTATGCAGCTAAACTGAGATACTTTATATACTACACGTTTCCATTTCACATACCTTCCAAATAATAATATTTACAAAACGGATGCTTAACATTTTTAGGGTCCTTTCACGCAGACTTTTCACCTGATGGACTCAGTTTTGCTCAGCGGGGGATCGATCTGTTGACAGGTCCGTCTCCGCTCACTGTGCAGGGACGGACCTGTCAGAGCCCCGCTGTTCTCTATTGGGGGGGGGGGGGATTGGATGAAAACGGGCCGCCTGCCCATTTTCATCAGATCCTCCAGAAGGATGGAAAATAGGGGTTCCATCAGTCTGGGTTTCACAGACAGGATCGGATACCAGCAGATGTCAGTTGACATCCGTCACATCATAGGAGGTGCATGGAGCGACCGATCAGGTTTGCCTGAAAAACATGACAGGTGGACCTGATCGGAGCGCCTGTGTGAAGGGGGCTTTACTTGATAAAGATTTCCCTTTTATATAATGTTGAGGGAATTTGGGAGATCATTAAATAAATTCTGTACTGTGCTGGCAAATCTTCATTACCAGAACTAGATGTTCATACTGTGTCCTTAAAAGGGTTTAAGATCTCAAGCCTTAGGCCCCTTTCACATGGGGCGGATCCGTATTGATCCGCCCCGTGAAGATACGCTGCTCAGCGGGGGTTTCGCACAGCTGACCCCCGCTGATGACAGGGCGGTCCCTGCACACTGCAGGGACCGCCCTGTCAGCTCTCCGCTCTCCTCTATGTGGGAATCGGATGAACACGGACAGTCTGTCCGTGTTCATCCGATCTGCAGACGGATGAAAAATAGGGTTTTCCTCCGTCTGCAGAATCGGACAATAGTGGAGGCGGACGATAGCGGGTGTCAGCGGATGCCGGTGGCAGGAGCTGGAACATGTTCCACACATTTTTAGTGTGTAACATGTTCCTAAAGATGAACCTAGTGTCCTCTGTATAAACCTGCACCAGGGAAACTAGAAAGTATACTGTGTAAATGGGAAAACCTAGCATACTGGGTGGCTTTTCAAATTTGGCTGCAATGCATTCTAACCATTTTTTCCCCACTGTGCTCCAGATCTCTCCACCACCTGTCTATGTAAACATCAAGATCCTTTTCTAAATCTAGTCAAGTATATACCTAAATATTTACATGGTGAAACGTCAAGCCCCAGTGAGATGAAATAATGCAAGAGCTGTCTTTGGGGGGGGGTACAAAAGATCATCTTTTATATTATTAGCCATTTTAGACAAACAGGCTTACTAGAGCCTTCTTTTAATTAGTCCAGATGTGTCCCAACACGTTCTGTGAGGTTATCAGCCGTTTTCAATTGCCATGCTATTGCGTCAAAGCCTGCAAAGTTCTGCCCCTATGGCTAATCTACATTCACAATGCAGATCAGCATTCCTGCAAAGCAAGTCTATCTCCTGGTAAAAGTTCAGCATCTCTAAACACTGAATCCTCCAGTAAATTCAAAAAACACACTGCATACCTGCTTATTTCCAGTTATCAGGACATACGGCATACCTGTCACTCCATTGTTCTTCGCCAGCATTCTACACTAAACAGTATTAACCCTTGAAATGTGTAATAACCCCATAAGGATGTTTACACCATGAAAACCTCTGCCACACAAATATAAAAAAAGAAAAAACTGAGCTGGAAATAAAATTTAACAATTGTAGCTGTAACTCAAAGTGAAAGACACACAAAACAATGGATAAAAAGTAAGCTGCGCTCTTAAAAGTCACATATTAACCAAATAAGTGAACACAAAACAAAAAGAATGAAAAAAAAAAAAAAAAAAAGTGATTGAAAATGTTAAGGAAGTCCCGAACAGTGAAACCCGTGACTTATGTGGAGCCCTCCAATATCTATTGACGATTCTGATGGTTCCTTCAATAAAATATATTGGGGGAAAAAAAACGGCGCTAACCTTATATGTGAAAAAACAAAGCAGCTAAGATACAAAAACAAACAGTCTAAAGCAATAGGCATAAAAAAATGTAGCGCTACATTTTTTTAAGCCTTCAATAAAAATAGACAAACCAGCAGCCACAGGTTAAGTGAAAATCTTGAGACTTTATAATGTGAACATAGTGAATCCACCACCATGCAAAGTGCACGCTTCCGGGAGGAGCGACGTGCGAACATTTTCAATCACTTTTTATTTAGTGTTCACTTAAATTGGTTAATGTCACTTTAACAGCGCAGCTTACTTTTTATCCACACAAATACAAAGGCTGGTTTGGGTGGAAGACCCTTAACCACCTCCTGCAATGGGACGACGTTATAGTTGGAGATCTGCACAGATAATCAGTGAAGGAGAGAGAAATTCTTTACAAAATTAGCTACCAGAAAATAAGAACTGCCAAAAAAAAAAAAAAAAAAAGAAATTCTCACAGACTATAGAATTGACAGGCAGAGAGGGAGGGAGAGATGCAGAAACACTGAGCTAGCTGGATGACGGAGGCACGTAAACTGACCACACACCATCATGGCTCGGCATGAACAGGGAAGACAGATCAACCAGGTATTGTACAGCATAGAAGGGGAGAATTGACATGGCAAATGCACTGTGCTATATATCTCGTGCCTTTAAAAAAAAATAAAAGCATTTAAGGGTTACAACAATTAATCGATAATGAAAATCGTTGACAACGATTTTCATTATCATCGATTAGTTGGTCTAACGGGACCTTCCTTCCTGCCAGTCTCGCCTCCGTCCCAGTGAATCCTGTGTACAAGGTGGGAATGCCAACGTATTCTCATGAGAATACAGTGGCGCTCATGTGACCAGGTAACATCTACCTCTCTCCTCCTCGCTGACGTCAGCTCCCCCCTCAGCCCCACCCACTGCTGCCTCGAGTGAAGATAGAGGTGAGAAGCAGCCGCGAGCACCGTGATATAAGGCAGCAGCTGTATACAATACTCCGTAGTAGTACATTTTTATGACAAGTTGACAAGTGCCCCTTGACCATGGGTGTCCCCGGGAGGAATCGTGGCCCCTTGACCATGGGTGTCCCCGGGAGGAATCGTGGCCCCTTGACCATGGGTGTCCCCGGGAGGAATCGTGGCCCCTTGACCATGGGTGTCCCCGGGGGGAATCGTGGCCCCATCATTGGTGTCCCCGGGGGGAATCGTGGCCCCATCATTGGTGTCCCCGGGGGGAATCGTGGCCCCATCATTGGTGTCCCCGGGGGGAATCGTGGCCCCATCATTGGTGTCCCCGGGGGGAATCGTGGCCCCATCATTGGTGTCCCCGGGGGGAATCGTGGCCCCATCATTGGTGTCCCCGGGGGGAATCGTGGCCCCATCATTGGTGTCCCCGGGGGGAATCGTGGCCCCATCATTGGTGTCAGTTTGTGGAATACACAGACCTCTCCCACCCACACTCCGGTCTGGAACCTCCACCTCTCCTTCACACACTCCGGTCCCTCCAGCCTGCTTTGGTCCGGTCCATTGCCGCAGCCCACTTCTCCCCCTTTTGGGTCTGGTCCCCTGTCTAACCAAACTCCCTTTCTATCGCAAACACTTCAGTCCAGTTTCTCATCCACATTCCTCTCTTCCAAAATCCCTCCAACGCCTGGTCTCCAAACTAGTCAACTCCCTCCCACCCTCTAGTAAGGTCCCTCTCATTTCAGGGCCAGTCCCCTCACTGCACTGCAAGTTATGAATGAGGAATTTACTTTAGTAGTAGTTATGGTGTGATGCAGTTTGAGTGTAACACTCAGTTTTTTTTCATTGCAATTTGAATAAAAAAAAAAAAAAAAAAAAAATGCCATTTTAGTTTAATGATTTTATCAAATTAAAACAATAAATCTGCCAACTAATCGAATATGAAAATAATCGTTAGTTGCAGCCCTAGTTACAACCTCTTTAACATGCTATTGCATTTTTGGAAGAATCTCAAGAGCAAAACCAGCTTAAAACTGGAATAAATCCTAAATCAACGTTACAGGGCAAAGTGCTAACCAGGTGACCATACCTGCCCGATCCCATCCTACGATGATCTGTCCACATTTCAGATCAGGTCATTCAGGGCTATCTTAGGCTTTTTTCACACTTGCCGACTCCAAAGTGGTGCGATCTGCACTGCAACATTTGAAGTGACGGATACGACTAACAATCTCTGGCATTTTAGTGGGATCAAAGTAGTGCAGGAACAATTTCTGAAGTCGCAGCAACTTCAGTAGTGTCAATTGGAGCGGCTCTCAGAGATACATGGCATTTCACATGTCCTGTGACTTTGGGTTCCACAAGTCAGATTCTAAGTCACAAGAGTGTGTACTGCGCCTTAGTGTTTAAATACATGTTAAACGTGACAGTGCAAATCCGTCGCAAAGTTGGTTTCATTTATAGAAGCAGCAATGTGTGTCGGCAGCTTTTGCCACCAAGCAGCCTAATTTGATACATTATAATCTACTACAAAAATTTTAAGAGATGGAAGAAGAAAAAAAAAAGTAAAGGTCACTTACCTGCTGTATCAAATAGCCCTAGGGTGTACGGCTCCCCACCAATCATAACTGTGACAGCATAGTTGTCAAATACCTGTAAAGGAAGATTACAATTAGACAATACAGGAAAAACAAGTGGTTCCATCCATTCTTTGTGTAGTATAAGCAGTAGACACAACAAAGGAGGAATGAAGTGTATATGAACAGTGTATTGTGAATGAGGTCATTGTACGGCTTCTGTATTACTGGAATGACTTGTGTTCAACCCAATGCAGAAACTGAAGGATATTGTTTCGTAGTACAATAAGAACGCACACAACAGCCAGCCCCTTTCAGGGGGAAGTTTGGTTTGGCATTTTCCCACAAGGCATGCGATAGAAGCCATCACTCAAAACACTGCAAGGAAACCATTCTTTATGTCTTGAGACTTTCAAGGAGACGTAAATGTATTTGCAGTAAAGCTACCTTAAAAATTACCTCTCTACACCACTTTCACATGGAAGAAGTTAGATAATGCAACATGTATGCAGAGCTGTACATTGTAAGATTGCCACGAGAAGCTCAGAGAATATGAAGGTCAATGTTTTACAACCGCTGAGATAAAACCACTTTACCAAAACGGAAGCCTCGCACTTTAAGCTCTAGCTAGCAGACAGATTTGCAGTAGCACTGTACATTACTACTATGCATGACACAGCCTGCATATATGAGGAGTACTATGAGCAGACATATCTGCCCCATGGCTAGTTTTAACCCACTTGACCTTCCGAAGATTTACCCCGCTTCATGACAAACATTTTTCTGCAATACAGCACTGCGCTGTACAAAAAAACGAATTGTCTTTTTTTCCCCCCACAAATAGAGCTTTCTTTTGGTGGTATTTGATCAGCTCTGCGGTTTAATTTTTTTGCGCTATAAACAAAGTATTTTGGAAAATAAAAAACTATATATTTTTACTTTCTGCTAAAATAGGACAAGGACAGGAAGCAACAGGGAAAAGGGTAAGGGTTTAGCTTCTCTTTACTCTATCCAACTAGAAATTTCAGCAAGTGATCAGTACTGATAGCCCACATTATTTAGTGCAGCTTTCATCTATGGAAGCAGCACAAGGTATCAGCACAAAACTCTCTCAAGCATCCCAATCCAGGCACACTCAGAGGGATTTCGGTCAGTGTCATACATTGCATTTCAGTGTGTGAGCAGCCGAGCTCTGATTGTTTTTCTCAGGTGATCAGCTGGATACAGAGTTGCTGCTGTAGCTGGCAATAATGCTTAGCTAAGCAGCTACATATTGCTAGTACGCCATGATCAGCAGCAGCTGCTTAGAAATCATGAGTAGCCAATAAAGCAGGCACCTCTGTAGCTCTCTCAAGATGCTGCAAAAAGCCAACTGGTCTACAGCTAAGAACTTGTTTATTTAAAGAAAATAAAGTGAGTCTTTAAAGTCTCTAAGTTATACTTTCTTGCTCTTTGCAATGGTTTTGCACAGAGCGGCCCTTGAACCTTCTCTTCTGGGGTCCCCCACAGGCGCTCTTAGCAATTCTTCTGTGTGCCCCATCACAAGCTGTTTGCGCTGGGGAGGGGGGGGCACAAGGGTTTGATTCAGAGACATGCTGTGTGCATCTACAGACAAAACAGCGCAACTTAGCCCTGCCCCCCAGTCCCTCCTCACATGATTTGACCGACAGTAGCCAATGGCATGGCTCCTGCTGCTGAAGTCGGGCATAGCACTGGAGTCAGGTACGTGTTATAGAGAGACTGGGAGGCACTCCTATTGCCTATAGTTTTTTTTTACCTTACAGTTGCTCTAAAGTCGTAGGTTTTATTATCTTAAAGGCACTATGCCTTAAGATTATATATACATTACAAAAAAAAAAAAAAACACACCTGTGTGCAACAGCCCCATCATTTACCTGAACCCCCTTCTTGATCCAGCAATGTTGCACAAGAGATTAAGCTGTCCGGGACTCTCCCTCATTGGCTGAGACAGCAGCGGGGCACCATTGGCTTCTGCTGCTGTCAAAGTCAGTAAGCCAATGAAGAGAGGGGGGGGGGGGGGGGGGCGAGCTGCAGCTCTGTGCCTGAATAGATACAGAACAGTGGCTCAGAAATCCCCATTAGTAGGCTGCTTGCTGTGTGGGCAGTTTGGGTTGAGGGACCAGAAAAGAGGAGAATCAGAAATGCTCTGTACAAAATCATTGCACAGAGCAAGTATACCATGCTTGCCTTTTTTTTTTTATGCCCAGACAATGGCATAATGTGCTAGTATACATCGCATACTAGCACATTATGAAATGCTTACCTTAGAACAGAGCCCTCCATCGGTACGCCGTCACCGCTGACAGGGCTTCCCTCTTCACCCAGGTCTTCCTTCTGGGTTTGTGTGCTCCGAACATTTGATTAGTGGGAGTTACGGCACAGAGCTCCTAAGGGATGGCACAGGTATGCCATCCCTTCAGATCGCGTGCATCGGCGATGACACCGGCATCATGCAGTGTGAATATCTCATAAACAGTGCAAGTTTAGGGAGGTATTTAATGTACTTACAGGCAAGCCTACTTATGTACAAAGTTAAAAAAAAAAAAAAAAGAAGACTTTACTACCACTTTAAAAAGGTAAAAAGTCTTTACAATCACTTTAACTGCAATGCATCTTTTCTCTTTCAATAAGTTTTTATTAAATTTGCACAAAAAATACATAACTCGGGCATACAGAGAAATTCACTCATTGTTGTACATGTCACGATAGTCAGAAAAGTCAAAAATGCGCCAAACTGATCTTGAGATACAAAAACTAGCACATAACTGAGAATCAGGTGAGACGTGGTGTCAAAGGGAGAGGTGACTACCTGAACCCCTAATAGAATATTTGCTACTGGTATAAAAAACCTCCATAGATTGTTCTCACATTGAATGGAGAGGGCTGGCCAAGGGCACCCCAATTGGGATCTAACTGTGCCCTGTGCCACCTCCCCTGAGTATCATCCCTAGTGGTGAATAGAGATTCAGGTTTGGAATAAAGTGGGGCGAGTGACCCGTCTCAAAGGGTGAGGGTCTCTCTGAGAAGAGAATGACGACAACTGTCGCCTTAATATTAATACAGTATCCTCAATTTAACTTAGAAAGTAGCTGGTACTAACCCGACTATCGAAAAAATTAAATAAAAATAAATAATAAATAATAATAAATAAGAGGAAGGGAAAGATAGAAGAAGGATGAGGGGGGATAAGGGTGGTTGTGTCTAAAATTAATTGGATTTCAGAGATTTATCCGATAGGACCCCTGGAATAAGGGATATCCCGCAGTGAGATGCCCACGGTTCCCATACGGCTACAAATTTTTGAGAGGTATCCATAAGAATACTGGCAAGCTTCTCCTGGGTCATTATCCATGAGATCTTACTGACTATTGCTTTGAAGACAATCTTAGGGCGCTTCCAGGCCCTTGCAATGGTCAGTTTGGCTCCCAATAGAATAAAATGAATCAACCTTCGTTTGGGTCCGGAAACGTTCGGAATGTTAGCATTCAAGAGTGCAACTGCTGCAGTCCTAGGAACTGAACAGTTTGTGACCTTGGTTATTAAGGAGAATATTTTTGCCCATAGTGGTCTTATTCTGGGGCATTCCCACCAGATGTGTACCAATGTTCCCCTCAACTGACACCCCCTGAAACAGCAAGGGTCCGCCGAGGGGTACATTACAGCTAACCTAGATGGAGTCATGTACCATCTCATGAGGACTTTAACGTTTGCTTCCATTAAAGAAATATTAAGGATCCCCTTAAAGGCTTTAGAACCTGCCTGGTGCCAGGTGTCTAAGTCCCATTCTTGTTGGAGATCATTCTCCCAGTTATGCATGTAAGTGGATTTACTGGAAGAATGTGTGAGCGACGAGTATATTACCGAGATGCCGCCCCTCCGGCCCTCGGCTTGACCACACCACAGTTCGTAATCGGTAAATTTGGGAGGTAGAGGTTTATCTGTCCAAATCTCGTGTAAAAAATGTGATATTTGATCAAATCTGGATTTTTCAGAGGTTGGCATTTCTAGTTTGTGAATGCAAAAATTTAGGGTGAGAGGTCCTTTACTCGTGAAATAGTGTCCAATGCGGTACAGTCCCTTATCCAACCACCACTGGAATGTCTTACTAACCATTCCAGGCGGGAAGTTTGGGTTGCCAAAGATGTGGGAGAGAGGTCTAGCCTCCGAGATTAGGTTTGGATTATCACGAAATCTGTCCCAAAGGGCAAAGGACTGAGAAAGAGCAGGTGAGAGAATTGCTGGCCTTCGTTTTTGTGGACACCATAAAAGATATTCTAAAGTGTATTGGGGTACTGCTTGCCTCTCCATTAAGACCCAATCTGGTTTTTCAGATGATGAGTAGATTGAAGATAATTGGGCTAGTCTTGCTGCCTGATAGTATTTAAGGAGTAACGGTAATCCCAGTCCCCCCTTTTTTCTATGCAGGTATAGAGTTTGTTGGGGGATTCTATATCCCGATTTCCCCCATATGAATTTCAGGATTTTACTTTGTAGTGTCGTGAGATGATCTCTTCGAATGGGTATAGGAAGAGACCTAAAGAAATAAAGAATTCTAGGAAGCAGGGTCATTTTAATGGAATTAATTCTACCTAGCCAGGAAAGCTCATATTGTGACCATGTTTTCAGATCGGCTGCTAATTTTTGCAAAAGTGGGGGATAATTTTTATTGTAAAGGGATTCTATCCTGTCTGTGAGGGAAACCCCTAGGTATTTGATGTAACCTGTTCCCCATTGGAATTGAAAGGAATTTTGAAGTAGGGCAACCGTGGAGGGAGGAAGAGAGATATTCAGTGCCTGTGATTTAGAGTAATTTATTCCTAAGCCTGATATTCCAGAGAAATTTGAGAGTGTTTTGAGTAGGTTCGGTAGGGAAGTGATGGGGGACGTCAAAAATAATAGCATGTCGTCTGCAAAAAGGCCGCATTTATGAATACGATCCCCGCATTTGACCCCTTGGATGTCGGTATTGATTCTTATAGCTATGGCAAGAGTTTCAATAATGCATCTTTTCTAGGGAACAACACTGCTAAGAATCATGTCACCCTTGTGGCCATGTTACTGGCAACAAGTGCAGGACAGGGCTGGGCAGATAAACACTCATACATTTGCACAGGACACTCCTTCACTGGCTGGAATAAAAAATTGCTCTTTCACATGCAAGTGACATTTCATGACATTTCCATCAGCGAGTGACGCCCTGCGCATAGGGTTAGCTATGGAGCAGTTTATTAAAATGTTTGTTTTCATTGTCCTTTCCAGTAAACCTGTCATGTACGTCACCAGTAACAGGATCACAACGTACTATCAGAAATGTAATTTTTGTAACTGCTACAAAACCAGTTACATGGGTCACAATGGGGATGGATAATGAGTGTTGCCTGGCTCAGGCGCTCCGGAGAAGAGCTTTTGAAAAATAAAAAAAAGGTCTGTAGGAAGGTGACAGCCATCTGTGCACGAACCAGGCAAGACCAGGTATCAGGATGACTGAACAGACGGAAGAGGCAGCTTTCACAGTGTACAGCAGTAACATAAACAGGTGACACAGATGGTGATGAAGGTTAGAAAAACGCAAACTACAAAGCTGCAGTATACACCTGAAAATGGGTGAACTGTACTTACCGTTGGTACATACTCTGACGGGAACTTGTTTGTGGTATATGAAATTAAGAGACAGGTTTTACCCACAGCACCATCACCAACGACCACACACTTAATAGTCTGCATGGCTGCTACCTTCTGTTGTCAGTGTTGGCAACGCTTGATCAATGCAGACCTGTAAAAAACAAGAAGCAAAGTGCTTATTATTACAAAGAAAACTAAGAACATATATTAGTGGCATAGCAAATGTTACTTAGGAAGAAAAAAGGCTTTAAAGCTCAGTCCTATAAAAACACTTGACAAACACCCAATATAAAAAAAAAAAACCCCAGCAAGAAACACAAGCTTGTCATCCGTTTATTGGTTGGCATTGATTGACTATTGTTCACAAATCTAGGGGAATGCTTCACGCTGGTGGTGCGCACATATCGGCGGGTGGGCCATAACGCTGAGAGGCCGCATATATGCGTACCAGAAAGTAAACAGCGCTGTGCTGAGATCGCATACTCGGCGACTAACGGAAAGTTTTCCATCTCCATTTGCAAACTGGCGCTTTCTGATCATGTGACCGCCACTCACCGTGGTCACATCAGAAACCCCGGGGCTCTGCCTCCTGGCATCAGAAACCTCTTAAAAAGGGCATGGAGGCGCAGTCATTAAAGTGTTACAAACCCTAAAACCATTTTTTACCTTAATGCATGGCTTGCATTAAGGTTAAAAAACGTTTTTGATTCCCTGTGCCCCTCTTCTTCCCCTGTGTGAAGAGCAAGAGGGAGAGAAGAGATCAGCACTGTGCATTGCTGCATCTATTCTTCCCGTACTTCCTCTTCTCACTACATTCAAGAAGCAGGAGCCACTGGCTGTTACTGCTGTCAATCAAATGCAGTGAAGAGGAAGTAGGGGGCGGGCCTAAGTCCCGCTGTGAAAATCTATGGAGCGCGGCTTCATAGACACAGGTCGGGAGTGCACAGACTACGCTTCTCCCCATAGCAAGCAGCTGGCTATGGTGGTCATAAAAGGAAGAGAAGGAGCCAAGATCACCGCCGGGGACCCCAATAGAGGAGGATTAGGGCCACTCTGCAATAAAAAAACAAAAAAAAAAAGTAACACTTTATACGGGGTTAAAGCCGATCAAATGTAGGTCAGGTGGTGGTCAACTGCAGCTTAAAAGAATGTTAATGAATCTTGAATGACCACAAACATCTTAAACTGATAAGAAACCGATCCCACCCACACAGACGGAAGTCCCAAAACCTGTCTGCCCCTTTAAAACTTTTCAAAGAGAAAATAGTTTTGGGTCCATAATTTTTTTGTTTAATTTTTTTTAAACAAATTCTTTGTTTAAAAGTCAAAATCAATACATATCCACACTTGTACGGGGAAGTTACACAATACCCTTAGCTAAACCTAACAGAATGACCGTCATATTGCAAGGTCGTAGTAAACAATTGGTCAAACAGATCAATCATAAACTGTTCTCCAGCCTCAGAGAGCATGCTCAGTCTCAGTTCCGTGAGAACTTTCCATATACAAGTTTATACAGGTAACAAAAAGCAGAAGAAAAAAAATATCCTTCAATGCAAGTCTGCTGGAATGACTTCTATGTCACCGGCTAACACAAATATTTGCACTCCCTACCTTCAATAAAATGGACCAGGGTGCCATATAACATTGTGTCACTCCCACATTTTCTCTATAAATCACAAACTTAAGAAAAAAATAAAAAAGTAAAAACCAAAACAATATTGCTTATGCTTATCTCAAGTGTAGTGTATAGCAAACACTACACTTGAGACAAGCAAAAAAAAAAAAAAAATTGGTTTTGGTTTTCACTTTTTTTTTTCCAAGTTTGTGCCACTCCCAGATTTTCTCTATAAATCGCAATGTTATATGGCACCCTGTTTCATTTTATTGAAAGTAGGGAGTGCAAATATTTGTGTTAGCCGGTGACATAGAAGTCATTCCGCATGGGTGTTCTTGCATTTCCAGTGATTTTCCACAGGTTTATCCATCTTCAATCTCCAAGAAATACCTCAATGTATATACACGACACCCGCAGCGGTCAGCAATACAACGTTAATGACACCCCCATATCGGTTGACAGATCGCAGTGCGAACTGTGGATTCGGACAGGAATCAGATTGCATGAGTGTTTACACCCAATGCCATGAGGAAAAAAAAAAGACGAAGATGAAGACGTCCCTGCAGCTTTTTATGTGAATCCAGCCATACAACTGTATGGCTGAACTTGCAATGCACAGACATCGCATGTGATTGGCACAGCAGTGCATGGGTGCCAATCACATGTAATGTCTGCGTTTGCAATAGTGTGAGCCTGGGCTAAAGGAGGTGTGCCTTTGTCTCCAGTAATGGACAATAATGGAGTTTATATTAAAGCAGCGTGGGTAAAACCAGGCACCCACGTTTAAAATTGGTGATGGAAATGTCCAGACAAATAACAAAGATGCCAAAATAAGAAAAATGCTCCAAAAAAACGTTAAATATGTACAATGATGGGAGCTCACAGCAGCATCTGGACATGTATAAAGCCATCCATAAATGCCCCTGCTATGCCACGGGGTGCTAGAAATAAGCCGAAAGCACAATGCAACAGAATAGATCAGCGGTCTGCGAACTGCAGTCCAGGGGGGCCGGATGTGGCCGTTGGGGCACTATTCTTCCACACCGACAACAACGGAGCACTATGCCTTTTCAAACCAATGATGGGGCATGGTTTATACCCAGTGAGGCTGGAGCATTTACTGCTCCCATTGGTCACGGTCAGCGCCCCCTCCCGCCTAAAGGCAAGTAAACTGGCCCTTTGCCTAGAAGGTTTTGGAGACCCCAGGAATAGACCATCACCCTTCCTTCCCACTAGTCCTTGCCTTGTGGGCACAACATTGCCATATTTTTATCTTATCCATGAAATGGTTTGAGAACACTGCTTTCCTCCCTGACGTTCCAAGATTCCACGTACACCATGACTGTCCCAGAACAGCAAGAAAACAAGTCCTCTCTCAGTATGAGCCAACTGAAGGGGACATTATAACACAGAGGAGTGTCACAGAAACCAGGAGAAGCATTTCACCAGAGCTCCAGAAGGAGAGGAGGTGGCATCTATGCAGAGACAGCAATTTCTTTATTTTTTTAAAGAATGAACACCTTTACTTTTTAAGTTCTCAAATGCACTTTTCAATAATCACAATGAACATCAAAATAAATATAATATATAGTAAAACAAACACACAAGCTGTGCTTTTATGTTCAGGTGTGCCTTTCCTTTTAAGAGATTAGCAGCCATAAAGGAAATAATGGTGGCATGAAGTGACTTTCAGAGATCAACAAAGAAAACATGTAGAAACTAGATAGACATGGCCAGGTACAATGACAAAGCTTTGCTGGTGGCAGTGTAGAACCCGCCTTTACACTTAAGAGATGTGAGAAGACGGCCAGTTACTTATCACACTGCAAGCTGTAAGGCCCCTTTCACACCGAGGCGCTAAAAAGAACGCCTGCAAAGCACCCTAAAAGAGCCGCTCAGTGAACTCCAATGTGAAAGCCCTGAGGGCTCTTACACTGGAGCGGTGCACTTGCAGGACACTGAAAAAAGTCCTGCAAGCCGCATCTTTGGAGCGCTGTATTTACCGCTTCTAAAGCAGGGGTTAAAACTGCCCCGCTAATGGCCGAAAAGGGTCACTAAAACTATGGTAAAGCGCCGCTTTACCGCCAGCGCCTCAGTGTGAAAGTAGCCTTAGTGTACAAGGCACACAGACATCTGTTCTTTAGGGTATGTTCATTATAGGAACTTGGAACTGCCCACAAGTATTGGGCCAGCCTAATGTAACCCTTCACACTGATATGACTTGTCACGCGATTTGACAGTACCAAATCGCATGACACCTTGCAGCCGATTGTCGGCAATGGAACCATTTAAATCTGTGTGACTCCATCTTTGCGGTGCCTCATTGATTTAATAAAAAAAAAAAAAAAAAAAAAAAGGTTCCTGCTGAATTTTTTTTTTTCAATTTCAGGTACGACTTGCATATCTGTGCATGAAGTCAGATGTCAGGCAAGTTGCGCCTGAAATCACACTGACCTGCGGCTTTGAAATCGCGCGACTTCAAGTGAGTGCAAGGGCGTGGCCTGGTTGGAGTCCAGGCTAAAGATGCTACATACTAATCGACTGATGGGAGTGTTCAGATGTGCGGTCACAGGGAGACCTTTCTTGATACTTAGTGATCACAGGAGGTGGGATGAGCTCCCTCCCAAACAAGCACTCACAGCAGTGGATGTTGAGGTTTTGCACCCCTTTTGACAGCCTGAGCGGCTCACATATTGGGTCACAGCACGATTTCAATGTCGCATTCAGTGCAAACCAGGGCTCAAAAGTTTCATTCCTGAATCTGATCACAAATTCCTCTTAGGGAGGGAGGAGTGAGGTTGATAATATGGTGTATTGAGGGTTTTGCATAAAGATCTGCGATTGACAATAAAAGCATTTCTCTCCAGAAGTCTATTCCATTGACAAATTGTTACAATGTTTATTCTTAAAGTGGTGTTTCCACCTAAAAAAAAAAAAAAACTACTTACCTCTAAATGCATGTTGCTAGGGGATCCCTCGTAGTCTGCCTCCTTTAGTGCCCGGGCACTAACATCACTTCCCCTCGGTGCAGTCAGTCATCTGGGAGACACGTCCCAGATGACAGCGCAGTGTATCGCGGCGGCGGCGCCGCTCGCGCAGTGGATGCCCGGCCCACCGTAAGAATGCCGGCGCCGCCGAGCGGGGGAATGGAAAGGGGGGGGGGGGTTCGATCCCCCGCATCGCTGGACCCTGGGACAGGTAAGGGTCCGATTATTAAAAGTCAGCAGCTGCTGCCAGTATTTGTAGCTTTTTTTTATTTTTTTAAATTTTTTTTAATTTTTTTTAAGGGGCACCTCACTAAGTTTCACTGCTAAAGAATGTTGCGATTCTTGGCAGACTGCCTGTTTTTTTTTTTTTTTCTTCCTTTCTTTTGACTTCAGAAGAAGAGCAGAGAGAATTCTTTGCATATTAAGAATCGTGAAACACGTGTCAAGATCGCAAAAAAAAAAAAAAAAAATAATAATAATAATAATAATAATAATAATAACAATAGCGATAACGATTCTTGCCGATTAATCGCGCAGCTCTACGCCGAGTCAGTGCTTACACAACGCTGAGGACCCTCCCTCAGCACCCACATAATTGCACCAAGGTCTGGTGACCTGCCGCCCAGAATCAGGGGAACACGTGTAGTCCTGTTCTCCACTCCCTGATTACTAGGTTCTTCTCAGGGATCGTGCATGCAAACAAGCAAGAGAGAGTCCTGCTATGCAACAAACCCGTTACTTGCCCTTTAACTTCAGTGAAGAGAAGTAAAGTGATCAACTTGGCTGTGCCAAAAGGGGGTGCCTAGATTTGAAAAGCTGGCTAAATCTTTCAAATTCTTTGGCAGGTACAGCAATTCCCTGAGAAACCTAAAGAATGCAGCATAGTAAAGAAATGAATTAGTTAATCCAAAAAAGAACAAATGTTATGGGAAGAGGAGGCAGAAACTATCCAGAGATAAAAATATTCATCCTTACAAGTGCTAAATCCAGTTGCCCATTTTCACCCAACATTCACAGGAATAACTATAATTATAGCCACACACCCTCAGGCGGCAAGAGCCTGCAGACCCCAAATTGAAGAGTACAAAAAATAAACATGTGGTTCTCATTATAGACCCGACAACAGAAGGTTTGTCAAAGTAAAATGTGGGGAGCCCAACTTCATCCATCGGACGATCCCTCCAGGGTGGAGCCAGCTACATGCCTGGCTAATGATCAGCATTCTGTGATAAGTCCGGGCTCCCTTATATCTGGGACTGCCTTGTGGAAATTCCCATGAATCAGGCATACTGGAAATCAATAGGTCAACCAGCCGATGTCATAAAATACAGAAGGAACAGCCGGAAACCATCACTAAGCCTGGGTTCGCACACGCGATCTCTGAGCACATGCGATCTCTGAGCACATGCGATCTCTGAGCACATGCGATCTCTGAGCACATGCGATCTCTGAGCACATGCGATCTCTGAGCACATGCGATCTCTGAGCACATGCGATCTCTGAGCACATGCGATCTGAGCACATGCGAGTTCAGCCATACAGTTGTATATGGCTGAACTTGCTTGGATTCGCACAGAAAATAGTGCAGGGACTTGTAGCAGCTACAAATAAATGTAGCTTCTGGCTTTTAAAGATAAGGACACTTGTCTGTACAGGGATCCAGCAATGTCGGCACCTGAGCCGATTCTGGAATCTGCTATGGGTGCTGGGATCTTTACTAAGGGAAACCTCCAGGCTTCATATCTGGCTTCCTACAAGTCACGCTCTGCCTTCTAATGGCCCTGCCGTCTTCTGGGACCTGTGTGACCCCCAGAAGGCAGTGGGGGGGGGGGGATAGGGAGGGGCCAGACACTATTAGATCAGGAATCAAAACCAGGTACACACGTCCCTCCCCAAAATGTTCCAAATCTGGCTTTAAAAAGGGGACGGGGGTGTGAACAAGCAGAGCTTCCCTTTTGGGTGGAGCTCCGCTTTAAATGACTGATTAAAAATATATCCTTAGAATTAATGTGTGCCCTGTATATGTTGTCCCGTGTCCATCACATCTTACGTTGAGAGATTTGACGAAATTCCACCATTATGCTGAGTTGGATTCAGGAAAGAGACTCCCTTCCCCTGCCATAGACACTCACATTATCTCCATCCTCATCTCACCGTTTCCTCTGACCTCATTACAGGATCATTAACGACAATAACGGAGTCTGTTAAACCATTTCATTTTAGAGGATTTCATTAAATAGTAAACAAAATATCATGAATAGCTGCAGATCATCAACATCTGACCCTCTACAATGACAGCGGCTCTTCTTATAACATCTTCCTGAATCACCTACAGAGATGAGTGATGGCTGTACAGCTCATTTACTGCTCGTTAGGAATATAAATCGAGAAGGTCCATAGCCAGACCCCAGGTTCACTTTAAAGTTTATGTAAAGCCAAAACCTATTCTTAAGCCCTCAGCCAAGCCGGTGTGATATGTCATGCGACATGACAGTTCCAATCGCATGACAAGTCGCACTTCAATGCCAAAATAAAATCGTTCAAATTGCCGCGACTCGGTCGCAGCGACTTTGAAAAAAGGTTCCTGCACTACCCCCCCCCCCCCCCCCCCCATTTCATTGCAACTTGCATAGACCTCTGTTAAACGAAGTAGCAGGCCACAATGAAATTGGAGGTGCAAATCGCACTGATCTGCGGCTTTGAAATCGTGCTGAAGACACCAGTGTGTATCAGGGCTCAATGTAAGGCTGCATTCACACCTCTGCATATTGAATCGTGATTCGGCCTGTGATGTGATGCTATTCATTTCAAATGTGCGCTGCAATCGCAGGAACCCACATTGCACGTGATGACGTGATGACGTGATCAAAGTGCGAAAATCGCACCGCGATTTTAGGTGCCATTCGAATGAATGGCATCTCAAGTTTGCGTACTGCAATTGGTCATTTACACCTCGGCGCTTTGAAATTGTGGGCAGAATCGCAGCAAGTCTGCACGCGATTCAAAAAGCAGAGGCGTGGATGCAGCCCAAGTATAAATAAACTTATCTTGATGCAGAACTTTACCGTGACATCATTTCAGCTGATCTCACAAGAAGTGACACGGACTTTTCTGCACTTGCTGAAAATATTCTTAGCCAGAAGCTAATCCATCCACCGCATCTAAGGATTGGTTAGCTGCAATAAATGATATTTTTTGTTCTTGGGTTCAGTTTTCCTTTCAAACACACAACAAAAGAAAGTCAGATAAAGTCTGAATTTCTTATCTCCATACTTCTGGGTATAAATCTGAAGGCAATACATCAGCCTGGCAGTGGGCACCGAAATCATGTCGACATCAGGCCGAAGCTGTCGGCATTGAAGGTATAATGACAGAGAAATGGAGGGGGAACATCCGCGTGCCAATAACATAAATATAATTGGCATATGATAGAATGCAGCAGGTACTTGATTCCACTACATGTATGTTCTAATGTTTCACTGGAATGATATGGTTGTTCTTTTCTTGTATTTTTTGTAAGAACATGCATTTCACTTTGATTTATGTCAAAATCCTTTTTGAGAGAAAAAAAAAAAAAAAAAAAAAAGAAAGAGAAATCATGTCGACATCAAACAGGATATGAGCCGCTATCCAGGAATCCTGTAGGAAGGTGAATGAGAAGATGTAATGGGCAGTACCGGGCTCTCTAGATGAGCGCATAATCCTGGTAAAGTTTTTATATATTCCACACACTATACACAGGTGGAGTGTTTTTTTTTTTGTGCAAGATCTTCCTCGGATTGGAGATTGTACTGAACTTATCTGTACCATGTATGTGGAGATAAAAGCGTCAGACAAAAGTTTCCTGCTTCCATTTTGTGTCTAAATTTCTGCATCACGACTTCCTCTGACACCGTCCTACACTTCACGGTTATAAATGAAACCCGTGAAATCCTCAAATAGAATGCATCTCACAATTTTTACCACACAATGCCAGTTAACCCTCGTACATCGCAAACTGGGCATGTTTAACTGGTAATTTCTGAGCAGCACGTGCCCCCCCACCATTTTCATGGCCTTTATTAAAACTTGAGTTTCAAAAGCCCCGGGCTTTAAACTGCTCAGAAGAAGCTTTTTAAAAGCTAAGCTCCAAGAGCACAAAAAAATATATATTAGGCCCCTTTCACACCCAAGCGTTTTTCAGGCACTACAGCGCTAAATATAGCGCTGCTTTACCGCCGCCGCCCCCACTGCCCCAGTGTGAAAGGGGCCTTACTCAACAGCCACAAAGGATATAAATCCACTTCAAATGGAAAAGAAAAAATTAAAAAAACTGCGCTAAAGAATTGAAAGTACAATTGGCACAAGTAGCAATTCTTCTGTATAACAAACACAGTAAACGTATATTGGAAAAGAAATAGAATGGCGCAAAAAATATAAGCATTCAAAAAGTATTAATCTGCATAAAACCTAATGAAAGTCCACTAGTGCTTTAAGAAATGAAGTCCATCAGCACATGCAATGGTATCTCTATCCGTTATAAGTCGTATGAGAATCCACCACCAGATAATAAGATTTACTTCATAACAACTTCTCATGATCCCCGTTACAGAGGATCAAAAAAAAGCGTTGTGGTCTAAATAAAACACGGATCTCACTTCCAATAAGAACATCACGCTATCCTCAAGACACCTCTCATTAACTCACGCAGGTAGATGAATGGACGTACTGCCTCAACTCTCCCAGTCCTATGGGCAAAGAATCTCTCCTCCAGCATGGAGTGCTTTTGACTAGAGCACCTCCATCTCCTTACAGGAGCACAAACCTGTCTCTAAACCAGGGGTCTCAAACTGGTGGCCCTCCAGCTGCTACAGAACTACAAGTCCCATCATGCCTTTGCCTGAGGGAGTCATACTTGTAACTGTCAGCCTTGCAAGGCCTCATGGGACTTGTAGTTTCACAACAGCTAGAGGGCTGCCAGTTTGAGACCCTTGCTCTAAACCAGGGGTGTCCAAACTTTTTTCAAAGAGGGCCAGATTTGATGAAGGGAACATGCGTGGGGGCCGACCATTTTGCCTGACATTCTTTGAACCATTACATTTCAGTCTAACTGTGTTCGTTCGAGCACTAATACACTGCCCAACAAGAAGTCTCTTGCCTTTGTGGCTGTGTGAGTAAGTCCCACCTCCTAATGATGGACAGAACAGTCCTCCAATTGCAGTGCAGGAGATGGGACTTCCTATTACAGATGCCGACGTGTAAACAGGAAATACTCCTGTGTGTACGGCACTCGTACCGCCTCCTCCCTGTCCACTCCAAGGCAGCCAGCATATATATCTTTGGTGGCCTTGGGAGCCACAAGATAGATAGGACACACACACACACACACACACACACACACACACACACACACACACACATAACCAGGCGGGTCGTTCAAAACCGGAACGTGGGCCGCGATTGGCCCTCTGGCCGGACTTTGGACATGCCTGCTCTAAACGGTTCTTTACACTTATGCCAAAGCAGGAACATTTAGCAGCCTAAAAGCTTGCATAGTGATAGTCATCTTATAAGGTGCACCAGAATCCCTTTGCACTCTATTAACCGCTTGCTTACCGGCGCACGACGATATATGTCAACAGAATGGCACGGACAGGCATAAGGGCGTACATGTCCCCCTTTAAGATGACGCCGTGCCATCGGGCGCGCGCCGGTCGGGGCCCCCGTGAGGCCGGTCGCGCGCCCCCGATCGCCGCACGGGAAGGCTGAACGGGGCCTGAATCGGCCTACACTGGAGGAAAAAAAAAAATGTTTTTATATATTTTTGGGGGATATTTATTAAAGCAAAAAATAAAAGAATGCGTTTTTTTCAACATTGTCGCACTTTTTAATAAAAACCGCAGGGGCGATCAAATACCACCAAAAGAAAGCTCTATTTGTGGGGGGAAAAGAAAAAAGGACGTAAATTTTGTTCGGGAGCCACGTCGCACGACCGCGCAATTGTCAGTTAAATCGACGCAGTGCCGAATTGCAAAAAGGGGCCTGGTCCTTTGGCTGCAAATTGGTCCGGTCTGAAAGTGGTTAATCTGACCTCAAACTTCATGTGGTCAGCTCTTGCCAATGGCTTTCCATGTGTCATTATTGCTCAGCAAAACCCCGCAATAGGCCATGGTGGGTCTTGAGAGGGAGGCAGAACACAGTCACAATTACAGGTGCTGGTCAAAGGGGGAATTTATCAAAACTGGAGAAGCTGTGCATGGCAACCAAGCTATGAATTCCCAAATCTACCCCCAAAACCTTCCTCTAGTGTAGAGCATGTGCCAGCAATACTTTTTAGCTTGTTGTATTAGTGGGAAACTTGACTTATTACTCCCTGGGAAGCTGCTGGGAGCCTCGGATCCGAATGACTTGGGACACATCCCCAAATAGCTTTTTGTCCCCACACATAGTATGTGTGAAGGCTTTTGGAAATCAAGGCAGGGATATTGCTTTGCTTGGAAATAAATGAATGACACGTAAACATGTGGAAAGGGACAGAGGGACAGGGATAAGACTAGTTCTGTATTCTAGCAGGGCTGACAACACAGGTTGGATTTTCAGTGTAGTAAAGGCACTGAGTGTTTTCAGACCAAAACAGAAGTTAGGAGCTCGCTGGATTTCTGGCAGATCAATATAATGTACTTGCATCATTTGTACAAGGAATTAAGAAAAAGATGAAATGTTCCTGTATTGCAGGAATGTACTGGATTTCTTCCCCTGGTCAGGTCAGAATAGAAGGCACTGCCTTTGATTTCTTTCTGATCTAACTTGTTGCCCAGCCTTCATATACTAAGCTTCTCTCTAGCAAGAGTCGGTGACCCAGAACAGGCCGGGGTGACTGGCTGCACATGGGGTTCATAAAGAAATCTAGGGGCGGGTTATAAAGTGGAACTTGTCCTTTAGGATGAAGTTCCACGCTAAAGTCAAAATACAAGGAATTGTTAAAGTGGTTGTAAACCCTTACAGACCACTTTTACCTACAGGTAAGCCTAGATTAAGGCTTACCTGTAGCTGCAAGAAATATCTCCCAAACCTACATGGTTTAGGAGATATTTGCAAAAGACAGGCCCCTTGATGACAACAGCGCGCAGGCACACTGAGTGCCGTTTCTAACAGCGGTCGTGCAGTTAGTGGCAGCTCCCACACACATGTGCGGGAGTGACGTCATCACAGCTCCAGCCAATCACAGCGCCGGAGCAGTGATACCCGGTAGGAAGATGAGCGCTTCACGGAAGAGGGGACAGCATTGACATTGCAGGCTCCTGTGTCAGGCAAGTGATGCATAGTAGTCCATTATGCTTTACCTTTGCAGGGAAACAAAGAGGAAGTAAAAGCCATCAGGATTTACTTCCTCTTTAAACATACAGTCTAAGCCAGGGGTGTCAATCTCAATTTCATCGTGGGCCGCATCAGCATTACGACTGTCCTCAAAAGGGCCAGTTGTACCTAAGATTAGATGTCCAGCGCATCACCTCCCCTTACATTAGATGTAAAGAGCCACCCCACCATCAGAAGTTGAGTCCCCTACTCTCCCTAACATCACAGTGCATCCCCTATCCTTATGCTGCTGCTGGGAAGAAGCTGGATGCATTGCTTGAAAGAAAGTAGGGGTCTGGAGGCAGGGGTGGACTGACCATTCGGCCACTGCCCGAGGGCCAGGGGCCACTAGGGGGCCCCATCAGGGTTGCCAGCCTCAGTAAAACCAGGGACAGTATGTAAAAATCTGTGTTTTTTTACATCCGTCTCTGAAATGTCCCTTACCGACATCCTTTTGGTCTAAAAAAAAAATAAAAATAAATAATAAAAGTTATAGCTGCACCACCTCTCCAGTACCTTCTCAGCCAATAGAAACATGTATGTGTATACATGTATGTGTATACTGTGTGTGAGTGAGTACTGTGTGGCCCCATAATCGGATTGCCCGGGGGCCCCATGAGTTGTCAGTCCGCCCTTGTGGAGGACGACCAGAGGAGGGCTGGAGCTCTCCTGCAGCTGCAGGAGGAGGTTGAGGGCCACATAAAATGGCATGGAGGGCCGGATTCGGCCCGCGGGCCTTGTGATTGACACCTGCGGTCTAAGCCAATCTAATGTAAACACATTCAAAATAAAAAATATCCACAAGGTGCAGGGACTGGTTTTACTCTTGGACTGCAGGAAATAAACAAGAGAAGACATGAAGGTACATTTCTATTCCCATAGAGAATCGTATAGTAATGTCCACATGCTTGAGACTGACCAACCTTCTCCGTGACACGAAGGAGCCTGAAATTCCATAGATTCTATACTGATGCCTCCACCCTCCTGGTCCCTAAATACCAGGGAAGAGCTCAGGCGTGTTCGGATACTAGTATAAACCTGCCTGGGCTCTCTAATCCAAAGAGGTCACCACTGCACGCTGCCAATCAAAAGCAGCCAAGACATTCCCTGCCAGTAGCCATATTACGTATACAAGGGAGGTGTATACATGTGGCTGCAGTATGGGGAATGTCTTAGTCACTTGGGATTTGCAGACATCTTCCTGGTGGGATAGCTCTGGCCAGTTCAGACTAGGATCCGAACACACCCGAGTTAATCTCTAAAAAAGACCATCAGTACAGTGGTTGATGTCCATGAGATAAATGCAGGCTGTCACTGGTGACGCCTACACTTTTCAAAAATGGGAGACGTTGTCATGCCGATTTGGTTTCTATGCTCGGAGATACAGACTGAGAATAATAAAAAAATAAAAAGTCTTTAAAAAACAATTTTCTAGCTGCATGATTGCTCCAGGACAGAAGCAGTCAATCCAGACAAAGCCATCCAACTAAGATTGCAAGGTGGTCAGCAATGGCATAATTCTCTGATGACAGCGAACATTCCCCTCTTTCCATCAGCTTACACTACAAGCCTCATGATGATCTTCACCCAGTCTGCCCTGTTCTGCTGAATATATATATATATATATATATATATATATATATATATATATATATATATACTCTCTATCTACACACACACACACACACACACATTTGGAAATTTCTACTTATTCTTACTGACTCAGACGAGATTCAAGCCATGGATGGCCCCATTGGCACCAGCTGGCTCAAAAAACTTTGATCAGAAAAACCACATGACCCGGCCAGAAAATTGACAACCAAACAGAGGCTGCAGCCAAGGAGACGAGTTGAATACAGTTTAGCGTGAATGGGGAAATGATCGATTTCTCTTGTTCAGCCCGAGTTCCACCCAATCCTTTTAGAAGACTTAAGAGAAGTACAGCCAAAGCTTGTCAGGTTGTACTTCTATAGATCACAGGAGCGCAGTTCGTTCTGTGACCCGTTTTCAGGAGACAGCGGGCTGAAGTCCGCTCTCTGTTAAAGAGGAAGTAAAGCCTCTTTAAAAAAAAAAAAAAAAAAACAAACACAGAACCTGCAAGGCGCAAAGGCATAATGAGCTGGTATGCATAGTATAGGTAGGTAATAACTTACCTGAGAACGAAGCAACCGAAGCGACCCTCGTCCACAACCTCCGCCGCCATCAATCCCGGAGTGGCTTCCGGGTCTCGCCGATCCAGCGCTGTCATTCGCTGGATCGGCGATGACGTCACTCCCGCGCATGCGCACAAGAGCGGCATATCGCCGTGACCTCGGCATGCTCAGTGCGCCTGCCATGCGCCGTAGACAGCGATGCCTCTTTTCTAAATAGCTCCTAAACCATGTAGGTTTAGGAGATATTTATTGGACCTACAGGTAAGCCATAATCTAGGCTTACCTGAAGGTCAAAGTGTTTTGTAAGGGTTTACAACCATTTTAATGTCAGAGTCAGTCCAGGCTCGGGCATCAGAGCCGGGATCCGCCCAGATTCCTGGACCGGCACCCGTCTCTGGGAGCCACCAAGAGTCTGAGCCGGCCACTCCCACCCCATCCACAGCCCAGCACTCCAGTGAGCAGGGTGAGGGGCAGAGCAGAGAGCTGCTGACTGATAGTCAGCAGCTCTCTGCTCACATAACTGTGAGAACCGAGCGATTGGCGGTGTTCAATCGCTCGGTTCTCAGTGTAGAGGTGCTGGGGGACCGATGCTGCATCCTAGGCAAGTGTGAATTAAAAAAAAAAAAAAAAAAAAAAAAAACACTTTTCTTACAAGCTCCGTTCACATCTCTGTGTTCTGAATTGTGGGAAGAATTGCAATAGCAGCAAATCGCAGAACACCCGTGCTTCCCGGTTGATTTCAATAGCCCCCCTAAGCGTCGGGTGACAATCGTGGTAAAACCGTGCGATTGTTGCCCCCCCCATAAGCGGAGATGTGAATGGAGCCTTAATGTACCTTTTACAGTGCATGGGGGCTGCTGTAGAAGTTGTGTCATTACCAGAGTTGAGCTTTAAACAAGCATATTCAATCCATTCCGAAGTTGAAATGCAAGGTAAGCAAGCAGTCTCCTAGAGCGTTAATAATCTTAAAATTTCCCAGTGTAAGAAATGCATTGGTTAAAGCTCTCACGATAAACTAGAAGATCAACAGCCAATCAGAAATAGATTCGTATGTTGGGCCCACTCTAGCAAGGCACAAGAGGGAGGGGGGGAAACACCACAAGTGATGCTCAGTGTGGGGAACCAACATGGCTTGAATTTCCTGCTGAATCAGCTAAAATTCAAGCCACTTATGGACCAGCTTTAGGCCTCATGCACAATGGACGTCATTAAAAACGCCCGTAGCGTTAACTGCAGACATCTGCAGAATGAGGTTTTTAGTGTTTTTGCAGTAGCGTTCAGCTTTTTTTTTTTTTTTATTTTTATTTTAGCAAGACTATACTCCCACAAAAATCTTGTGGCTCAAAAACACTGATAAACGCTGAATAGCGTTTCAGTTTTTATCAGAGTTGGGCTTCATGCACACTGAAATGTGTGCTGCCATTTTTGGCTACAGACGTTTTTTTCTGCAGTCAGTTAACTCCCCAGCATGTTATCCTATGGCCCCTTTCACACTGGGGTGGTCGATGGTAAAACGCTGCTATTTTGTGCGGCGCTTTACCACCAATTTCACAGCGCCATTCACCAGCTGGCGCCAACAGCGCGCTATTTGGCTGCCAACGGTCGAGAAAGGGTTAAAACCACCTCAAAGTGCTGCTGCAGCAGTGCTATGCTGGCAGTATAGCTGCGCTGCCCTGTTGAGTTCAATGGGCAGGAGCGGTGAATACATCGCTCCAAAGCTGCTGCTAGCAGGACTTCTTTTAGCGTCCTGCCAGCGCACCGCTCCAGTGTGAAAGTCCTCGGGGCTTTCACATTGGAGACAGCAGTGGCTCTTTAAGGGCGCATTGCAGGCGCTATTTTTAGCGATGTAGTGCCTGCAAAGCGCCCCAGTGTGAAAGGGGGTCCATGTGTCCCCAGTGCTTTGTATCTTTGTGATTAAATCGTTTTTACTAATACTACAGTCAGGTGGCGCTTTCTGCTTATTTCAAAGAGTGGGCTTTCTCTGAGGACAGCCGTCGCCATTATTTATCAATGGACATTAAGCAACATTTATGGATTAGGTCTCTTACTAACCTATTTGTCCTATTATAGTGACTGCCACTAGTCATGCGCACAGTATCCGTGTGCCAGCAGTTACTCAGGATTGCTGCTGCTAGAAATGCAGTAAGGGCAGATGATTCATGAAGCAGTTACTTCCTTGGAAACCAACTGCCCTTAGTTCGGGCATGCAGGTGGGAGAGGGTGCATAGATGAGAAAATACCTTCTCCAGCTGAAATAAAAAAAAATAAAAAATAAATGCCCATGAAGACTCATGTGATGTATGACATTTTGCCCTATGTCAGACACCAGCAACTAAAAAAATGTTTAAAATAAAAGTATAAAATGTACCTTTCCATTTACTAAAGCTAGCAGCATTAGGATTAAAATTGTTAATGCTGGATTGAGAGTTTACTTCTGCTTTAAACTGGCCATACACTGTTATTTGTATGGAGGAATCCCCACTACTGGGATATTGTATCCCGACAACAACACCTGCCACTGTCTGAATACACTCATCAGCGACTGCAGACGCTGATCGATAAAGGATGCTCAATATGTCCTTTTAACAACAGCCGATCAAACATGGCTGAACAGGACAGGTTTTGATCAATGAATGTCCATCTTTATGCCCCACTGGAACTCTGAAGGCAGAGGGTGGGCTAGAGCTGCTTAGCAAGGTAAAACAAAAATAAAAAAAAAAAACAAACACACACGTTTGAACGTTTACCTACTTTTTAACAAAGATGAAACCTATATATAGAAATACATCAAAAAGAGTAAACAATGAGATCACAGCTTAGAGATAAACGACCAACAATATATACTCAATAAAAGTACTCACAGGACACCTTTAGCAAACAAACATTCAACTATACAAAAGGTCAGGAACACAGTCTGATCAATAGCAGCTGGAACTAATCTTTGGAGACCATCAGTGGAGTAGAATCTGCAGAAGTCAAGGGATATTAAAGGCCGCCATAGACAGATGGAATGCTGGTCTGTTCAGCTAGCCGGAAGTAATCACGGTGGGAGAACCCAACAACTCAGCGGGAGGGATTCTCCCATCAACGCCGACCATGGTCGCAGGAAAGAAAACAGCCGTCTATGGCTGGCTTTAGGTACCAGCAGACACACCTGTGCTGACCCATGTACAGCTCAATTTTCAGACAGACACAGTCATTGTTTGGGTATTCTGTCAGCTGCGGCTTTCTGAAAACCATAACCAGCAGTGCAGATTCCTCCATCCACACTGCAGAATAATCTATGGATTTCTCTTGCCCAGGCCACAGGGTACACTAGAGATATCTTCATGGTTATAGATAGCTTTAGGGCAGGGGGTCTCAAACTAGTGGCCCTCCAGCTGTTACAAAACTACAAGTCCCATAATGCCTCTGCCTGTGGGAGTCATGCTTGTAACTGTCAGCCTTGCAATGCCTCATGGGACTTGTAGTTTCGCAACAGCTGGAGGGCTGCAAGTTTGAGACCCCTGCTTTAGGGCATGTTAACAGCAGGTGTTCTGGACTGCACTGGGCAGCATTTTCAGCTCATCATAACTACCGGCAGATGCCGACGCAGGGCACACCAGTAACTGCTTTATAAATACAGCTGCCGGTGTGAACCAGCCTTAAAGTAAATCAGTGCTTTCATGTCTACACAGGTTTACATCAGCAGGCATTCTACTTTTTGCAAAATCAACTAACCAAAAATGTGCATTCTTGTTCTTCTACACAACTCAGGTAAACTTATTGCAATGAATCCAAAAATGTAATGGTGAACACCGTATACTAGCGCTACACGATTATGGATAAAATGAGAAATCGCAATTTTTTGGTTAGAATAAAGATCACGCTTCTCTGTACAATGTACATTTCACGTTATACTAAAAAAAAAAAAAAAAATGGACTAACTTAATTTTTTTTTTTATTAATTGAAGTGTATTTTTTCCTAAAATTGCTTTTGAAAGACCGGCAGGATACATATAATACAGCATAACAAAATATTGCAACCGCCATTTTTTATTCTCTAGGGCAGTGATGGCGAACCTTGTCACCCCAAATGGTTTGGAACTATATTTCCCATGATGCTTAACTACACTGCTGAGTGCATGAGCATCATGGGAAATGTAGTTCCAAAACATCTGGGGCGTCGCTCTGGCACATGCGCACGGGAGCCGGCAGTGACGGCACGCTCAGTGCGCATGCGCCGTAGACATTGGTGCCCGTTTTTTGTAAAATATCTCCTTAACCGTGTAGGTTAAGGAGATATTTCTTGTACCTACCCTGTTTCCCCGAAAATAAGACCTAGCGTGATTGTCGGCGATGGCTGCAATATAAGCCCTACCCACCAAATAAGCCCTACCCTGTTTCCCCGAAAATAAGCCCTACCCTGAAAATAAGGCCCACAACGACTTTAACTAGGGCTTATTTGGGGGGTAGGGCTTATATTGCAGCCAACACCGACAATCACGCTAGGTCTTATTTTCGGGGAAACAGGGTACAGGTAAGCCTTAATCTAGGCTTACCTGTAGGTTAAAGTGGTCTGTAAGGGTTTACAAGCACTTTCACCCTGCTGTCTGCTGAAAACAGGTCACAGGAATGCAGAACGATCTGCACTCCTGTGATCCACAGCAGAAATACAGCCAAAAAAGCTTGGGCTGCACTTCCCCTTTAGGTCCCCTCTGATACGTTTCATCCTTCAGGCCTTTCACCATTTTTTGTTACCAGTCTCTGCACTGGTTTTATTTTATCAATATCTTTTTCTAAGTGAGGTCTCCAAAACTGGACACAGTATTCTAAGGCTGTCCATAGACAGAGAAATTGTCTTTCCTAGAACAAGGCTAGCAATAAAATCGCATGTAGAATCCGGCAACCTGGTTGTACCCAAGTTGATTGAACAATTTGGGTACATCCAGCCTGCCCACACATGGTTTCATCCTTGACCGGTTCCTGCTGAACCGGCCAAGATTAGTACCATCTATGGCTGGCTTGAATGAGGTCAAACTCAAGATCTAAAATAGGGGAACCAGGAGCTCCTTCCTAATGATGCTGATCCCTCTAGTGATGCATCCCAGAATTCCATTTCCTTTCCCCACTGCCTGGCCACTGTTTTCTCATTTGGTAATCCTCTCCAAAACATATCCCCAAATCCTCTTTTCTATAGTGCTGGCCAACACTGTACCCCTAATATACTCTATTAAAAAAAAAAAAAAAAAAAGGGGGATAGTTTTTAACAGCATGGGGAGAAATTGGAACACATGAGAGAGATGGAGTAATAACCCTCCCTTATCCTATCCAAAATAAAAAGAATTCCTGCTTTTGGTTGTGTTGTCTGCACAAAATAAGTCTATACATGTATGGCCATCTTTACACTCTCGGCAGCCCACCCACTCCCCTATTATACTGTTAGATCAAGTATTTCCTTTCGGATACAAGAGGCCAGGCACACTGTCTCAGGAATTCCGTGAAGCAGGCAGAAGACTGAAAACCGGGGATGAGTGTGTATATGGGGGACAATGTAAGACCACTCAGAGACGACCGATTTCCCCTCTAAACAATACACAGTGCCAGTTCAGCAGCTTAGAGACACAAGCAAGTTACCGAGTGCCGGCCAAACTCCCCATTGTTTGGGAAAGTGTGTCAGTTCCGTTCATTACACATCTGCTACGAGTTGCAACAAGAGACTCCGGAAGATGCTCAACAGAACAGGATAAAAGGGACGACTCCTTATCTAGCTGTGAATCACATGGCCTGATTTCACAATACGGACGCCAAGAAAAGTGTGAACAAGCTGGTTACATTTTATTAGGTACACTGTTCTGGTACAAAAGGTTATGGACAGGTAGGACTTCCCTGCCAAATACTGTAAGGCCCGATTCACACCTATGCATTTTTAGTGCCTTTTGCACTAGTCAATTTAACATGGTTTCCTATGGAACACGTTCTGTAGTGCAAATCTGCAAAATGCACAAAAAAAGCCTAGGTGTGAATCAGGCCTTAGTAAGAGCGATACTAAACACAGATCATCTGACACCTACAAAGCAATAGATATGAGCCATATATCAGGGAAATTATCCACTGCTCAGTCACCTACCTTCAGGTATTGACATAAATGCACCAATCAGAAAGTGTTACCTATAGAGAATCAAACAGATTTTTTTTTGTAAGAAGAAAATAAATAAAAAAAAAAAAAAAAACACCTGTCAAAAGAGGAAGGCAATGAAGTTGTGTTGGTAAAGTGATGGTAAAGTCTCAAGGTTTTTCAAGATGAAAAACCTTTGCTGCAGCTGCCCCCAGAATCCCCCTGTCTTACCTGCGCCCAATCCAGCACTGCGCACGAGCCCAGCAGTCTCTCTCCTCATTGGACAGATTGATAGCAGCAGGAGCCATTGGCTCCCGCTGTTAATAAAATCCAATGTCCTACTGTCTGCGTTAATGGATGCAGCAGCGGGACTTGGGAATGAGCATGCATGGGTGCCTCCATGGAAAGCAGCTGTGAGGTCACCCGGTGGGGGGGGGGGGGGACCAGTGCTGTGTACATCTGCCCATAGACAAAAATGGTTGCAGGCAGCTATACGCAGAGCACGACCACAGGAGGAGGAGGTTTCCAAATGCAGGCAGTCCAGGCTTGAAAACTTTAAAAAAGGAGATGTACAGACAAAGCTCGTTTGGCTGTACTTCACCTGTTGATCACATGACTACAGACTGTTCTGCACTCCCGTGACCCCGTTTTTTTAGTGAGCACAAACACTATATCACCAATTTTTTGGGTAAAATATAAAAGATGTTACACCGAGTAGATACCAAACATGTCATGCTTTAAAATTGCGCACGCTCATGGAATGGCGACAAACTAGGTAACTTTAAATTATGCATAGGCGACGCTCACTCAGACATTTGTGGCGATACCTCACGTGTGGTGCAATCACCGTTTACATGAGCGTAGGACCGACGTGTGTTCGCCACTGTGTGAACACAGGGTGACAGGGGTGCTTTAAAAAATTTTTTTATTTATATATATATATATATATATATATATATATATATATATATCACTTATTGCTGTCAAAAGGAATGTAAACATCCCTTTTGACAGCAATAATAATGGCAGGTACTCTTTATGGAGAGATGGGGGGGGGGGGGGGCAGTAAACAAGAGAGCTGGAACTATAAGTGACAAAATAGGCTACAGAAGATACTCATACCAACGAATTTACTTTAATAGCAGAGCACTCTAATGCAAGATTAAAGCAGAACTAAAACCCTCCTATCATTTTCAGCAAAGCAAGCTGCCATCTTGGCCTCTGATCTCAAATTGGCATGGTGCCGCACATGTGATCACTTATGACACCAGCCATTTGATGGCTTAGAATTTGGTTGAGAGCACAACCAATGTGATTGTTACATTCCCAGCATGTAACGGGAATAGAACAGCGTTTTGAAACTTTTTCACAATTCACGGGTTTAGTTTCGCTTTAAAACATTTACATGAATGGTCAACGAAAGCCATTATTCTCTTATCCCAGGCCCAACTTCTACAAGCCATTCTAGACAATGTGTGCTGGGTGGAAGAAGCAGTCCTGCAAAAGGACAGGTAATAAGACAAAAGGTTGACTTGATTTGCCACTGATGGGGGGGCTATTCTTTTCTGACAGTGGGGAGAATACGCTGATTACTGGTGCCGGATATACCCGACAGCACTGATCAAGTGGAAAAAATCTGACAGGGTGGTTGTACAGAAGTCAATCGGTAATTTACTTCTATAAAACTACCCTGCCAATACGTGGATTGAAATGCAGCCAGTCCCTGTACCAGCCAAATTTTCAGTCCAGGTATGGCCGGCTTTAGGACGAGAAAAAAAAAAAAATTACATACATATATACATACATACATACACACACTTAGGGCTGCAACTAACGATTATTTTCATAATCGATTATTGTTTTGAATAATCGATTAATAACCTTAAGAAAAAAAAAAAAAGTGTGGTTTATAATTTAGTTAATATGTAAAGTTTTTAAAAGAAAGGCAATTTATTCTTAAATATCTCTATGCAGTGGTAAATATAAATAACCAACTATACGGTTAGGGAGCAAAATATTTAATCCACTGAGAATAAACAGACAGAAGATATATACTTTTTTTTTGGCCAATTACTTGTTGAGCAGATTAAAAAACACAAATTGCTGCAAAAACACATTACTGGGGGTCCCCGAGTTACGAACTCATTAGGGACTGCCCGCCTGTACTTAAGTCGGAAATGTTCGTAAGTCGGCCGCGCATGCGCCCATTTCAGGACATTTCCGATGTTCCGGACAATGCCGTTCTGCGCATGCGCGGCAAATTACGGACATTTCCGAAGTTTTCCGAGGCTCCGAATGGCCGTGCATGCGCAGAACGGCCAGAACACGGCGGAAAATGGCGGAGGGTCCCCGCAGCGTCCCGTTCGTAAGTAGGGGATGTTCGTAGGTCGGGCGTTCGTAAGTCGGGGACCCCATGCTTTTCTGCAGCTTCTCCATTGAAGTATATTAAACCAAAAAGCACAGTTTTGCCTTAAAAAAGAAAAAGTCCCTGACCCTTTCCAAACAGCAGTGGCTGGAAAAAAGCATACATGTGAACGTGTCCCATAGGAAACCATGTAAATGAACTGTACTGCGTTTCTGCAAAAAGCAACAAAAAACACAGATGTGAACCAGGTCTGAGACATTTAGTAACATAATGGGGGTTAAAAAAAAAAAAAAAAATTTGCCATTTATAGTACAAAAAAAAAAATAAATAAATAAAAAAAAAAAAGCAGATAATCACTACTGTAGGGGTTCATTTTTTTACTGTAGAATTGTGAAAGGAATATTTATAGTAGAAATTTGCTCTTTGTAATATAAAGGGCTCATTTTATTTTTTTTAACCCCATTATGTTACTGGCCGATTAATCGATTATGAAAATGGTAATCGGTTAATTTCATAATCGATTAGTTGTCGATCGATTAGTTGTTTCAGCCCTACTCACATTACACAACTGTTAGAAAAAATCCCTCCCCTAGGTCCTTGTCCAAGGAACATGGAGTCAGAGGGACAGGAAGTGATTGGAAAATTCCCCCGACCGGGACAGTTTTTTAATGTGGGAAAGATAAGAAGTTTTTATTGCTGACTGTCCCGATGTCTCTTCCTTCTCACATTTCTTGCTCTGGTGTCAGAGGTAAAAAGCGAGATTAAACCTCCCTAATGAGGTCAGAGACGAATACAAATCTGACAGACAGTCTTTAATACTTTTCAATAATAAATACACACACACATATATATATATATATATATATATATATATATATATATATATATATATATATATATATATATATATATATATATATATATATATATATATATATATATATATATATATATATATATATATATATATATATATATATATATATATATATATATATATATACACACACACACACACACACACACACACACACACATATTTATTTTTTTTTATTTTTTTTATTAATGACTACAGTCAGGCTTTACTAAAAGGACGTTTAACTAGTCCTTGTATGATACCGAGTTGTTTGATCCGATGATCTTTTTACATTGGACCCGGAATCGCAGGTCTCATGGGAGGCCAAGAGACACAAGAATGTTTCCTGGTTGGGGCCATAAACATCCGGATTGGGTAAATTCCTCCAATATCTGTAGACACCTCTAGAATTTGTTCCCCTCAGTCCCCCAAAGCCTCCTATAACATCTCCACCTTCTCATAGCGAACATTAGACACTTCCAAGATAAACATTTATGTGTTTCAATTTAATCCAACACGAGAGGAGAGGGCAATACAGCAACTTATGTCAGCAAAGGGCGATTCTCCAGCGTTTGACTTTTTCCTCAAGACACAAAGTCTTCCCTGTTCTTGTCATAACAACTCGGACTCAAACTAATGACTTTCTTCCTCCTACGCAAATTTGTTTTTTGTCCCAGCATTTAAAAAGAAAAACATTTTTACATGCAATTTCCACATTTTTTACAATCCATTTATTATTTCCTAAATTGTGTCTCACAAAGACATACATAGAGCACCCTTTCTCAACACTTTTACATAGGGGAACCCTACGAATCAACTTCCTCATTGTGGGGAACACCCTGCTAAAATCTTTATTAGTTTGATGGCCACTGGGGAGAATGCTCCTTACCCTTGTGATCCTTGGAGAAAAATCCCACAGATAGCCAAAATGATCACTGTTGTCAGTTACTAATCTGAGGAGGCAGAAATTGGTCAGGGAACCCCTAGGAACCTCTGGAGGAACCCCATGGAACCTCTGGAGGAACCCCATGGAACCTCTGGAGGAACCCCATGGAACCTCTGGAGGAACCCCATGGAACCTCTGGAGGAACCCCATGGAACCTCTGGAGGAACCCCATGGAACCTCTGGAGGAACCCCATGGAACCTCTGGAGGAACCCCATGGAACCTCTGGAGGAACCCCATGGAACCTCTGGAGGAACCCCATGGAACCTCATGGAACCTCTGGAGGAACCCCATGGAACCTCTGGAGGAACCCCATGGAACCTCCAAAGAGAACGGCTGCTGTAGAGACACATCTGCATGTCAGACAGTACAGCCTGCATCTCACCCACAAGATTACAGAGATGGCATTGTAGATCACTTATAAAGCAGTCCAAAATTTAAAGCAGGGCTTGACAATTTTGCTTTGAATCTAGGACAGTTTTTTTTTTTTAAACAAATTTAACATGTCCTCAGAAGGTGAACTTATACTTTAACCCCTTCACAGCCAAAGGCGTTTTTTGAATGTTTAAAAAATAATAAATTTTAGGCCTGAGGTTTACTTTAAATCCTCAAAAACCTATTTTCTGAAATCATACACCCGAGCAGTGATGGCGAACCTTGGCCCCCCTAGATGTATTGGAACTAAATTTCCCATGATGCTCAGCTACACTGCAGAGTGCATGAGCATCATGGGAAATGTAGTTCCAAAGCACCTGGGGTGCCAAGGTTCACCATCACTGCACTAGAGAGAAAAAAAAAAAGGGGGGGGGGAGGGTTTAATGAGACATCCAGGGTCTAAAGGACCCGGCACATCTCCCCTGTGCAGCACTGAATGGAATGAAAATTGCACTGCATTACATTCTTACCCGGCCTCGGGAAACGGGCCAACAGGGACCCAGAAATGATGTCTTGTCACTTCCAGGTCAACAACTAAAATGGGAGGAGAGCGGACGTGTGTCCTCTTCACACCCCTGCTATGGCGGTCCTGGGCTAGAAGATGAGCTTACGGAGCCTGGGACACATCGTGGGGGGGGGGGGGAGAGAGAGCATTCAGGCGGTAGCCAAGGCACCAAGTCAAAACTTCTGGTTGCAACAGCAACCTGGAGCCTAGGGCTTGTTGAGCCATGCTTTAAACATTTTGTTTGCAGTCTGTGCACCCATTGGGGACATTTCCCCTCATTTAGTGCGCCTGTTTAAACTGCAGGCTCCTGGGCTACTACTCTGAACCCGGATCAGAAAAAGTTCTCTTTGCTTTCAATTAGGCTGCATTTAAACCTGAGCCGTATGATTTTCAGGCATTTTTGAGTATAAGCGGAGCTCCACCCTAAAGAGCAACTTCCGCTTATCGGATTCCTCCCCCCCCTCTGGTGCCACAATTGGCACCTTTCAGGGGGAGGGGGGGGGGTGCAGATGCCTGTATAATACAGGTATCTGCACCCACTTCCGGGACTAGCTGCCCCGCCCCTATCAGAGGATGCCCATTGTGTCTTGGGAAACACACAGTTCCCAGGATAGGAACGGGGACCAATAAAGATGCGCAGTGCAACTCGTGCATGCGCAGTAGGGAACCGGGCAGTGAAGCCGCAAGCTTCACTTCCTGATTCCCTGACAGAGGATGGCGGCGGGGGCAGCCGAGAGACGAGCGATCGCTCGTCATCTTCTGCCAACATCGCTGGAACAGGTAAGTGTCTATTTATTAAAAGTCAGCAGCTGCAGTATTTGTAAAAAAAAAAAAAATAATTCAGGTGGAGCTCCTCTTTAAGAGGTTGCGCAAGCGTACATGAGCGTTTTAGAAGTGTATTACAAGTGCTTTATATGCGATTTCAAGCTTCGGGTGTTTTTGTTTTAGTCAATATAAAGTACTAGGAGAGGGGGGGGGGGGGGGGGAGATTAGGTATGGATAGCTTCTGTTTGGCCAGAAAGCGCAGATTTCTATTGAAGTCTATGGGGACAAAGATGCTCCAATCTGCCTGAAAAGTACCTCATGTACTTTTGAGCGCCAGGCATTCAGCTACAAGCGACAAAAATGACCAAGCGTTAGCAAAGGCTACTGAAAACAGTGGGA